>CM068371.1:99787895-100162895 GCA_034769895.1 Magicicada septendecula
CTGATATTCTACAATGTATATTATTACATTATTATTGCAGCGGTATATTTACCGCTTATCAGTGCTACAATTAGTCACTACAACATGTCATTTCTGTATTTCTGTATGCTCTGTATTTTCATTATTCAAAGAGGTAATAAGTTAGGATGGGTTTCAAAAGTAACTTTTATAGTTTCTGAACAAATCTCTTGCTTACACCATTCTCATACATTATTTAACATAGTACGATACTTGTTCTTTTCTTAGTTTTACTCGCAAGACGAAATTCAACTCTCTTGTTACTTTCCTACGCTTGTTAATTCTTCCACGATCTCGCCTATTGTGTCCCAGTTCATGTTAAAATATCATCAACTTCATAAGACGGCATAGGCAAGGTGCTGCCTGCTCCCCCTTTAAAGATCCTCCAGTGGATCTATCTACACACCTCGTCCCATAGGTTTGTATTTCCAGACTTGTTTGACCAACCCGGAATCTGACATTTTTTGTAAGTCTTCTTTCCACCGTTGTTTGTAATCTTCTAATTTTTTATTCAAGTTAAAAACTTGTAACTCTTCTCTGATGGCCTCATTCTTTATACGGCCACGTTTAGAACACCTTGTAACTCCTCTTAAGAAACCCATATCCGAGCCCTGTATTTTACTGTCTTGTTTCTTGGTTGTTGTCCATAATTCACGCCCGTAGTACAGGGACTGCCATAACTTTGTAGAACTTTAATTTTGTATCTCGACGTACCTTGTTTCTAAATATTGCTTGTTAAGTGTAACACCTGAATATTTACAAGCCTTTACTCCTTTCAGAAAATCAGATCTGATTGTCGGTAAATAAACTGTATAATTTATTATCTCCCATAATATTTGATGTCCCATTTCTTTAATGTTGCCTCCATATCTCTAAGACTCTAACTAAAAAAATTTGGAAGAGTAGGTGAAACATTACACTCCTACCGCAGTTACTTTGTTATGACAAAAGCCTCTTAGAATTTTCAACCGTTTATAATCCTTTAAATCTTAAATATTGTTCCTTTTATATACTTCTTGTCTACTTGCATTAAAACTAAGAGACATATCTAAATTAAAGAAAACTATGTTTAGGTATAAATTAAAAACATTAAATTTTTTAATTAAGAAACATATTTAAATTGAATCATACATAGTTTAAATTAAATTAAATTAATTTAATATACAGGGTGTCCCGGGAGGAGAGGGAAATAATTTGAGAAATGGTTCTATAGTGTAAAAGAAGAAAAAAAGTTCATATAAACATATGTCCGGAAACGCTTTGTAAGCGAGTTACAGCTAGCGAAAGATTTCGCCCGGGTTTCGGTAAATGAAGACTTTCTGAAATTCTGGGAAGGTAAATTAAGGGGCGAATTCTGTTGTTTCTTATGGTTTTTGACCTGACAAATCGAATAAAACAGGTCGCAGAACTGTATCTCCCATAACGTTCATGATATCCGACGTAAAACAGAAAAATCTTTGCCTAAAAACGTATTGTATTGTTTTTAACCAAAATTGGAATTTTTTGTTGATTTTTATTGACTTTATTTACACCATTTTTCTCAAAATTAAATTCTTTACAAGTTTTGTTTTTAACTTTTATGCATTTATTAATCATTTAACAAAGTTATTGTATTTCTAACGTAAAAAAACGTGTTAGGTTAACACATATCAAGAACGGACGACACAAGACTAGTAAAAAAGGCAAGAGATAGCAAACCAAACACGAAGAGGAGCATTGGTCTATACATTTTTGTTTATACACGTTGTTTATACATGTTCTCTCTGCTTATTTGTGTTCTATTTACATTTTCAACACCAATCCACTTTTACGTAATCTGTCTTCATCGTTGCCTAATTTACAAATTAATTTATGAAAGAAAGATAACGTCTGTAACTGTGAATGTGGGAAGTTATCGTTTGAATTTATTAATGATCTCATGAATTTCTTGTCGCTGGCAGCAGGTTGATTTACAAATGCCTACTTTTCACCCCTATCTGGTGAAGCACGCAAGCATCCTCGAGTTGACGAAAAATGTGATAATAGCCACCCACAAGCTTATCTTGACTTCAGCAATCTAAATTACTGCACGCTTAGCACATTATTTTGAAAAATTTGGTCCTCAAGTTTTTTTCTTTTTCAAAAACCCACAATAATTACAGTATCAGAATGATTTATTCTGACTGTTAATCACTTTTCTTAAGATTTGACTGGTTTTACAGATTAATGATAATCAATGATTCAAGACTTTCACAGCAATTTCTATAAATTTTAATATTACTTACTTAGGATAAGATAAACGTACTATAAATTACAACTATTACTAGTTATTAAGTTTAATAAACTATATATCAAGTTTGTTATGTTATTAAGTTTAAAAAAGTATAAGCGTAATTTTAAAAACAGCGATAGTTTACTTGAATCGCTCAATGTTAAAAGGGCGAAACTGACATTTTTTTCAGTTTTCACGTTTTGGCAAAAATAAGTAATGCATTGCTTCGTTCTGTGTTAAAACGGCATTAAAGAATTAAATACAAACAAATTTATAATTTTTAAAATTTCTCCATTCATGTCACAAGAACATCTCAGTGCATCTTTCATCAAGAACATCACATATTCATGGCATCTTTTAACATGAATATTTCAGCTGTAGTTCACATTAGCTATCGTGTAAAAATTTATTATTATTTTTTGTGCACATTTCAGTTTCAAAATCTACAGTCACCTGGAAGTTATGGACTTTTGTAAAAGCACATATTTACATGATAATTTAAGATTTATAAAACTCTTTAGTTCTCATTTTTGTTTGTTAGTTTCACATACTAACAAGAAGTTAGTTAGTTGTGTGACGTCTGCAAGTATAGTGTTCAAATAATCAGGTTCTAAAATGTTGTACAGTTTTTTCCAATTTACCAAAAATTTGGTCAAACGCAAATATGTTCTTATAACATCAAGCTATTCATTTATTTTTTGATAACCATAAATGACTAAGTATTGAGTAAGTACTGGAACTAAGTAAATACTGGTTACATGTAAAGTGGTATAAAAATATATTTTATTTCAAACTTAACCATATAACACAAAAAATTTCGAAAAGTTTTATTTTATAATTAGCGGTAAGGAATGTCGCTGAAAGCAATAACGAAGGGTGTATGTGTGGAAAACATATTTTGTAAGGGACAAAAGGAGAACGAGCAAACACGCTCTAGTGACGGACAGGTCATAAATTTCGTAGGCAGCTGCAACGCATACCCTGTGAACAAGCAGAGTTCACTGCTCCCGGTACGTAGAACACCAGTTTTTTGTGAAAACACATTGATTCCATAGAAAACTACATACAATGTGTACAGAGCCATTAAAGGAGAAAAGGCTTAACAATGGTGGAGCATACATGTGTACGCCAGCTGTCAGGAGAAAGCGACGAAGGGTGGATTGATTTGAAGGACTCCAGCGGTCGATGACAGGGTTTTGACCTTACTTGGAAACGAAAGCGCAGAGAGTACGTCCCAAACTCAAGGATGGGGTGTTGCCTGGCAACTAAAAGAAAAAACCAACTTTCAAAGAAGGGTAGGCGAGGCCCTTGAACAACAATAGATAATAACGGCAGAGCGACGAAGTTGAGAAACAATGCAAATGGAAGAGAAACTCAGAGTTGTCACTGAAGACTTTAGAAAAAACGACAGATACAATTTATTGCTGCGTTGTCTGGAAATGACAACGACCTCAAAATATGAAGCAAGGGAAGAATCTGGTGGGGAACCAGAAGCCCTATCAGAGAACGCCTTTGAAAAGATAGGTGGTATTTCGACTTGGAGGGAAAAATATGAAACCAATAAGGACACGGCGTCGTTGGAATCAGAAGTCTGGTGGGAGATTTGGTAAGGAAAATATAGGAAGGAGACAGGAACGCGCTCAAGGAGTTCTAACAAAATTTCGGACGCGAGAGGAGTGAAGTCCGTGACGGGAGAAATTAGCATTTTATCGAACTTAGAATAATTCGATACACACTGTGAGAAGGTAGTTTTCGAACTTATAACAAAAATTAATACAGTCATTACAAGCAAACGAACTATGAAGTAGAGTCACACTATTAGCCTACCAGTGAACATTAACTGAAACAAATAGTAACCAGACAATAATGTAATTTCAGTGTATAAGAACACTTTACAACAATAACTTTTAAGAACGATTAACAACACAAACTACATTCATGAACACTTAATAACCAGACATACCGCAACAAAGGTGCGTAATATTAATTCAGATTTGAAATAATTTACGATGTCGGTGTACAACAGAGAATGCTAACTTTTATTCATAAATTATAATCCGAATGCGTGGAGTTGGTGAGTGAAGTGTCTGTGAGTGACATCGTGGAATTCATCTAGTGCCATCTATCATCTGGAGGAGTTATCTGCACGATTCTAGAACGATCGACATGGGGGAATCATCACCGCAACCACCGAGTGATTGGATATTCGAATACCAAGTATAGTAAAACATGTCTTAATTAATTTAGATCCACTGTCTGTCATCTCAAAGAATCCACACACACTAAAAATTCAATAAAGTAATCGTAAAGGAATTAAAGAAATCGATTCTAAAGTTTGTTTAGAAGTAAAATTATCATTGTTTATCAGTTTTGGAGTAATGTTTATTTCCAAGTTCTAAATGAATCCGTAATTACAAAAAATAGTAACAACTTAAGAGATATCCATATTAAGAATTTATAAGATGAAGCTAAACATTATAATTTACTTAAGTACTAAACGCAATTGATGAATGATTATTAATATTAATATGCAACCATTAGATTGAGAGTTTGGATAACTAATTTTATTAATTTATTATTTTGATATTTACAATTTAATGAGTATTCAATTTTATTAATGTATTATTTTTGATATTTACAATTTAATGAGTATTCAATTTTATTAATTTATTATTTTGATATTTACAATTTAAGAATGAGTATTTAAGTTTATTAATGTATTATTGTTTGATATTTACGATTTAGCCATGAGTATTAAATTTTGGTAAAGTGTTAATTTTATATATTTACAAGTACTAATGAGTACGTAGAATTTTGTGCTATTTTAATATTTACAAGTAATAGCAAACTAATGTGAATAAATTTAAGAGCTATCAGTAGAAATGAGCATTTATTATTATTTTTTAACCCTGAGATAAAGAGAATAAACAGTAATTAATGTTAAATTGGCACCACAACAAAAGTGGGGCTTAATTAATTAAAAAGAAAAAATACACATAAATTAAAATATGTCAATTAATTTATGCTGAATAAAATAAACAGCATAAATTGAATGTTAAATTGACGCACACAACGTCGGGCATATTATAATGTTAAATTGGCGCTCCAGAACTTGGGGCACATCCAAATTTTGATAAATTGGCGTCCATCGCTGGGCGTAAACGGGTACAACTCGTTTTTTTATTAAATTGGCGTCCACACGCGGGACATTAAATAGATAATATAACAGTAATTGTTAAAAATTTTATTAAATTGGCGCCGCACCGCACGGCTTGATAAAATAGTAAGCTAGGGCAGTGACAGACAGTGGCTAGCAATAAGTTTAAAATAAGTACATGTAAGTAGCTTAAGCTATATTATTGTTGTCGTATATCGGTCTCTAAGTCTCTGAATGATAACCCGTAGTCAAGCTAAAATGGCATCCAGTGGAGAGAATTCAAATGAGTTTGATATCAATAACCAGATGGGCTATGAGCAGCCTGAGGACGGAAACGTAATGAATGAAGAAAGCTCAACAACCGGTGTAGGAACTAGGGCCGGGGGACCGCAATCACAGACGCAGTCATCTGAAGCAAATTTTCAAATGTTAATGGCATTGACGAAACAACAATTTGAAGAATCGAAAAAGCAAAATTAAGAATCGGAAAGGAAGAGAGATGAAAAACAAAGAAAACTACATGAAGAGACAATAAGAAACTTACGAAGAAACGAGAAAAAAAACCCCGAGCGTACATAAGTAATGGTAATGTGCCTGAGGGAAGTTGTCGAAAAGGATGGCATCAACACACCCTCATAAAAAGAGAGAGAGAGAGAGACAGGTCATAAATTCTTTAGGTGTCAACGGCCGACTGCAGGGTAAGTGTGAAACTAAACTCACGAATTCAATACCCTTACTAATTACCAACAAAATGTGTTGTAACGGAACTCTCACTTAACAAAACGTACAACTATGCCTCCACAAATAGAAAATTAAAAGTAATTAAAGGTAACGGATTAAAGAAAACATTCTTAAGAATATCCGAAAATTTAATAATTAAGTTAGATAATATTGGGTAAAATACCTTAGATAAGATTGGTTGTGTAAGATTACATTAACCGAAGAAAATAAATAGATATGAATATAATATGAATAAAATTTAATAAATGGTAAATAAAAACATTGCCGTGAAAGTACGGAATATTAATGAAGAAAATTAATAGCGAATTAAATAGTAAGATGAGTTATACGAAGGAGCAGAAGGAAATTGATCATTAAGGAATGAAGGTCACGAATGGATAAACAAATGAGAGTTATGCATACCCAGGAAATAATTGATATGGATTGAAACAAAAGCACCACCAGGGCATGACAACATGATGAACCCGAGAAAAAAAATGGGATTTCCTCGACCAAAAGGCACCAGAAGGCTGAAGTAGCTGTGATTAAGGAATGCTTGGAATGGGATTATTAAGAATATACCCAAAGCACCGATATCCAATCTCTGGGAACTGCAAGTAAAGGGGTACGGGGTTATGTAATAATGTCCAGATGCCTGGTAGGTAGATTGTTTGAAATTGCTTTGTATAAAATAGAAATATCATTCAGAAGCTTAGGGGGGCCTAACAAAAATGTAAAAGAATTTGTATAATTTGCTAGAACAATTAATGAAATGTCTTAGTAGTAACATGAGATAAAAAAAAAAATAGTAATAAGAAAGCAAGTGTATAAAATGAATTATTTTAATGATTATTTGTCATAGTCAATGAATGTCATGTTAATGATTATGAATAAAACAATTAATGATAATAGATGTCAATAAGAGTGAAGAAGATAGAAGGGTATATGTTTAAATATATATATATATATATATATATATATTGTAACATTACATTTGGAACAACTTAATATCGTACCTGATTTAATGAAGACTTTGGTTAAGAAGCTAACAAGAAGAACAATATCTTCCAAGATGATAGTGAAGAGGAATGACTAACCATTTTAGACTGACTAGTAAGACAACTGACCGTACCGAAATTAATGATTTAGGCTAAGTGATGCAAAATACCTTCAACCCCAATTATGACATGAACTTTCAATAATGACCAAATAAAGAATTATAAAGACAGACGGTTTATGGACCAGTACTATAAAGAAACAAATGGTTTCATTCAAAGTATCATAATATCAAGATAATCAAAATACAAATTGAGAGATAATAGGCCCAAACATGTAATATTATGTAAAAGAAATATTAGTAAATGATTAAGTTAATTGATGTAATAAAATTATAACACACCTTATTATAGATACATGAACCATACAACTAATTGTAACAAATAGTGTTTATAAGATTGTCCAGAAAACAACAAATAATAACTTGTTTACAATAACATTTTTATAACAAGAGTGAAGTCCTTTTAATGACAATAAAATGTAAAACCCTATAAAACCCAATAAGTATGTTTATAAATACAACCTATTAAGTGTTAAGTGAATAGGGTAAACGACAAACATAGTGACAAGTAATGTGAAGCATAACATAGACAGTGTCAGAGTAATTAATGAATTAACTGACAAAAGACTAATTAATTAGTGCATAATTTATTTTATAAAAATGTGCATGTTATTATGTTTTAGCACATTGTTTTATTATCATGGTATTTGTGTTGTTTTTTGTATGTAGCAGGTGAAACAGTTGTTTTAAAAGAATATCAATTAAATGATATTAATTTCATTTTTTTATGTTAACAAATATAACCATAGAACTGGCGTTAAACAGTGATAAATTGATTGGCAAAGCAAAATAGACTATAAAAAGATGTTATTGCTAAGTGTCAAACAATTGTACAGTTTGAGTAAAAAAACAGTTTATTTGTGCAAATGTTCAGTAAAATCACAGCCATGTGGGCATGAATTTAAACTAATAGAATAGTATATCTTTTGTTTTGTTAAAATAATGTTATGTGTTAAACAGTTTTTATGATTGTTAAAAGATAATTTAACTGTTAAAGGTTTTAAACATGGTGATGAAAATAACACCAGTACATAGGCCAGGTGAAACCAACTTTTGTAAATTTTAGGTAATAATGTTAGGGATTTTATAAAACAAATGTGGAAGGATAAATATATTTATAGTTAATAGTGTACACAACGAATATAGAAACAAAATAATACATCTCAAGTGATTTAAGAAAATTTCAAATAACAAAATTGTAACATCTGTAGTTCTTAAGTAAAAGTAGGCATGTTTAGTGTCTAAATGTAACAAATGTAAAGATCAAAATAATGCTGATAATGGTTTTAAATTCCCATTCAGTACAGAAAAGTTATATTCATTTAAAGGTTTTGAACAAATTTAGATTTTGAAATAATGAAAGTATATGACAATGTATATCCGAATCAACCAACCAGATTCCAAGTTTACCCTTAGCAACCAGAAATTTCGGATAAATAAAATGAGACTTCTTTGACAACGATCTTAGCGGATAGACGCGTTTGTAAAACGTCCTACATAATATAAAATAAACTGTGAAAAAACGATACAAACATATTAATATAGTTAGAGGTACATAACACGAACTTTTTACACCAAGAGAAGAACAACCATTATATGAAATAGAAGACCCAAGAACCAGGGAGAAGATCTGAAGTGGACGTGGGCCCTATCTTCAACCAGGAAGCATACAAAGAAGAGGATTTGGTGATTTTGACATCTTATTATATTGTGCATCAACACCAACATTTGTATACACGACTTTTTAAATACTAATCAACTAAAACTACAGACACCATATCACACCAACAATAAGAACAATCACTAATAACACGATTTGAGATTGACACCTTTTCAAACACCACAAGAACCTTTGATTTACATAATAATTATTAAACGCCTAAACTGGACATAACCTATCAGAACTGGTAACCACTATACGACTGCCTGTGTGCACGTTACACTCTAACCTTGTAATATCCTTTAATTGTAAAACTTGTATTTTGATTTATAGAATAATATTTTGTTTAAATGTAATCCCCGAACCATATACGCCCTGAGATACTTTATTTTTAATAGAAACATTAACGAAAGCATTCTTTTGGTCTGAAAAAATACTGAATGTTGGCTACTACTGCCAACTGGTAAAAAGAAGACGTATAATTTGCGCCACAATTGCGATTGTCATAATCAAATTTAAGAAACAATTAACCAGTGTTTTTCTGAATAAAGGATTCCTATAAGGATATATGTTTGATGTTATATTTGTGTCGTTATTATTGCTGTTCCATTTAGGAAATAAATTCACAGATTACAGCGGACACCACGATAGTGCACACAACATAAAATACAAGTAACCTATTTCTAATAACATTGTACGTAACGAATAATTTAGTTACAAATTGACGAATACCACGTGGAGCTTAGTCAAACCACGAAACCTACGATACACTTTATCGATCAACATATCACATTTACTCTCTTCGTTACAAATTGGCGAACCAACGTGTGAGGCGTTTAATTTAATATAAATTAAATTATAATTTATAGACAAACAAACAAAAATAAACAAAATGAGGAAGCGAGAATCATCGCGAAAACGAGCGGTCGAAGCCGAGAAAGTAGACGAATTAGATATGGAAGACAAAGAAGCAACACCGGTCGAAGAAGTAGAAGTAATAATAAGAGAGGACCGAGGAGATAAACAAGAACCGGACAAAGTTACAGACAGCGTTGACCTGAAGAGCATTATGGAATATTTAAAACAGAGTAGTAAGAAAACGGAGGAGAGTAATAAGAAACTAAAGGACGAAATGAAGGAAGACTTCAGCAAGAAAATGGAAGAATTAAGCGAGAACAGTAATAAGAACTTAGAAAAATTGAAGGAAGAATTGAGTGAGAACAGTAATAAGAACTTAGAAAAATTGAAGGAAGACTTGAGTAAGAAGATGGAGGAAATAAAGAGTGATAATAAACAAACAAAGGAGGAATTGAGCCGAGAACTGAAAGAGAATAGCAGTAAAATGGAGGAGAAAATAGACGAAAATAATTGAGCATTAAGGGAAGAATTGAAGGGAAATTACCTAGAGACCATGAAAAAATTGGATGAACACAAAGAATCATTGAAAGAAGAGTGGAATAACAAGATGGAAATCAATAACCGGCAATTGCAGGAAGAATGGGGCAAGAAGCTAGAAGAACCGGTAACCGAAATTAAGAGGGTAGAATCCGAGACTAAGGAAAAGTGTGAGCGGATGAACCAAGAGATACTGAGCGTCCGGGAAGAAACGAATGGACGAGTTGAAAATATAAGAACCAACCAAGCAGTGATGGGAGAAAGATTAGAAGGTATGAGTACTAGTCTCAATCGAGTACAAGATCAAACAACTGCCCATAGAGATGAAATTAATTCCCTAAAAAACAGACAATGTACCGGTGCCCATACAACATGCGAGGAAAATCGAGAAGTTATCGACTTCCAAAATTATAGAAGAAACCCCATGCTATTCTTAGAACGAGTAGAAGAGAAAATAGCCAAAACCGGAGAAGACAGATGGTTTGTGATCAGGAGCATGCTGGACGAAATGTTCCGAAAGGTCTATGACAATTGGTGGACGGCGATGCGGCCGAGTATACAAAACTTCCAAGAATTTAAAAAACAATTCAAATCTAAATATTGGTCTGATGCCACGCAACACATGATAAGAAGTGACATAGGATTGGGCCCGATATGACCTGCACGGCAAGCAAACTCCAACCGCATATTTTCTTGGAAAAATAAATATAGCCAGACATTTAGAACCTGCAATTCCTACAGAATGTTTAGTGAGGCTATTAGCTTACCACTATGGTGGAGAAATTACAAGAGGCCGAATAAACGGACGCATACAAACCATCGAGGAGATGTCAACATTATTAGCGGAGATGGAACAAGAGAAGAACTTCCTCCAGTACAGACGAAGGAACGATGAAATAAATAGAAATAATGGTCGCCGCGACGCCCAATATGAAAACAACGGGCAACGACCGAACAATAGTTACAACAACAACGGTAACCACTATCAACGCGGTTACCAAAACCACAATAACACTAACAACTATCCACGAAATAATGCGGCAAATAATAACAACAATAACAACAACCACTATTACCGTAGCCCTCCTACAAATAATAACAATAATGGATACCAGCGTGCCAATGACAGAGACCACCAGTACCAGAACAACCGAGGTTATAACAACAACTACGATAACCGATACAGGCATAATAATAACGGCAATAATAACAGTCAAAATCAAACATATCGGAGACAAGTGAATTATGTAAGCATGACGATAGGGATGTGGGAAGACGTTGGTACCAGGGACGAGCAAATTATAATGGGAACCGTGGAAGAAGTTTTCAGGAGGAGAGTAACCAGCACTACCGTGATGAACATCGGCGAAGTAGGAGCTGCGATGACAACCGGAATAACCGAAACTCAGTGACGTTCGATAATAACGCCATTGAGGTACAAGAGTCACAGAGCAGAGACAGACCCAATCAATCAGACAACAGGACTGAGGAGATCAGCCCTGATTTAAACGGACCGCGGCAGTGAAAATCCATCAGATCCCATCACTGAACCGGCAATTTGGGTACTTACTAGGGCGAGACAAAATGACTGACGATACATTGACGATAGTGCACAATCACTTCTTAAAAAATGTGAGAGAAGAACTACTGAACGAAGACACGATAACGCACAATAGTTCGAATAATGAGATCGTTTATATCATCGCCCAAGTGAATGGACTAGAGACAAGATGCATGATAGATACGGGCGCAAACGTGTCGTTAATCGACAACAATGAATACATCAAAATTCAAAAATATAGTAAGGCCATCTTACCAACTTTACCAATTCAAAATATAATTTTAATCGGAGCCACCGGAAGGCAAAACAAGTCAATAAGAAAACAGGTATCATTAACAGTGACCAGCAGAAATGTAGCTATACCTATGATTTTTCTAATAGCTAGTAATCTACCATTTAATCTACTAATAGGCTGTGATATTTTGAGAAAATACTCAGCAATAATTGACATGAGACAGGCCATAGTGTCGTTAAAAGTGGATAATATAGAATGGACCATATGTTGTTATAAAAAACAATAACAATAATACTTATGTCATTAGTGATGTGGAAACAAAAAGATTAAGGGGACATACAACCAAGTTTCCTTAAAAATGTATTATGAATAAAATAAACAAAATTGAATATACCACCAAAATTCTAAAGAAATAGTAAGAACAACTTACAACTAATTATTTATGAGAATTAATATGGAATTGAAGAATTTATTATTATAATACCACAAAATTCTAAAGAAATAGTAAGATCAACCTACATCAAATTATTTATGAGAATTAATATGGAACTGAAAAATTTATGATTATAAAACCACAAAATTCTAAAAAAAAAAAAATAGTAAGACCAACTTACAACTAATTATTTATGAGAATTAATATGGAATTGAAGAATTTATGATTATAAAACCACCAAATTCTAAAGAAATAGTAAGATCAACTTACAACAAATTATTTATGAGAATTAATTTGGAATTGAAGAATTTATTATTATAAAACCACAAAATTCTAAAGAAATAGTAAGATCAACTTACAACTAATTATTTATGAGAATTAATATGGAATTGAAGAATTTATGATTATAATACCACCAAATTCTAAAGAAATAGTAAGATCAACTTACAACTAATTATTTATGAGAATTAATATGGAATTGAAGAATTTATTATTATAAAACCACAAAATTCTAAAGAAATAGTAAGATCAACTTACAACTAATTATTTATGAGAATTAATATGGAATTGAAGAATTTATGATTATAATACCACCTAATTCTAAAGAAATAGTAAGATCAACTTACAACTAATTATTTATGAGAATTAATTTGGAATTGAAGAATTTATTATTATAAAACCACAAAATTCTAAAGAAATAGTAAGATCAACTTACAACTAATTATTTATGAGAATTAATATGGAATTGAAGAATTTATGATTATAATACCACCAAAATTCCAAACAAATAGTAAGACAACTAATTATTTATGAGAATTAATTTGAAACTGAAGAATTTATTATTAGAATACCACAAAATTCTAAAGAAATAGTAAGATCAACTTACAACTAATTATTTATGAGAATTAATATGGAATTGAAGAATTTATGATTATAATACCACAAAATTCTAAAAAAATAGTAAGATCAACTTACAACTAATTATTTATGAGAATTAATATGGAATTGAAGAATTTATGATTATAAACCACAAAATTCTAAAAAAAAAAAATAGTAAGATCAACTTACAACTAATTATTTATGAGAATTAATATGGAACTGAAGAATTTATTATTATAATACCACAAAATTCTAAAGAAATAGTAAGATCAACTTGCAACTAATTATTTATGAGAATTAATATGGAATTGAAGAATTTATTATTATAATACCACAAAATTCTAAAAAAATAGTAAGATCAACTTACAACTAATTATTTATGAGAATTAATATGGAATTGAAGAATTTATGATTATAAACCACAAAATTCTAAAGAAATAGTAAGATCAACTTACAACTAATTATTTATGAGAATTAACATGGAATTGAAGAATTTATTATTATAATACCTCAAAATTCAAAGAATATAGTAAGCTCATCTTACCAACTTTGATAATCCAGAATATAATTTTAAATGAAGCCAAATAAACAAATTTGAATATCTCAGAATTCAAATAAATAGTAAGGACAACTTACAGTACAGTTTGATAATGTTATTATGAATCAAGCAGATAAACAACTGGGAATAAATTTCCAAATTCTAAACAAAATAAGCTCCTCTTATTAAATATAATTACGAACTTATTATCGGAATATAAAAGAAAGAAGCAACATCCATGAATCAGAAGAAATCATAGTGCTATAAAACCAATAAGAAAAGACAAATGTAGACAATCGACGATGAAAATAAGACAAGAATAGAAACGAATTTACTACAAATAAACTATCATGATTGTGAGAGAATTAACAACAACTAAAGATGCAAATACTTGTTATTGAATGAAGATAGTGAATGAAAAAATGAAGATTAATCAGTACTGATAAAGAACGAAAGAAGATAGTACCAATTGAAAATAAAAAATGTTATTAATATCGCCACAAGAAAATAAACATCTGAAAGAATCAATGGAAAGAAATATTTAGATCTGAGAAGTTAAACTGAGTGAACAATCCCAAGAATATATTATTATATTATTTTTATTTGATTTAGTCGTGAATAGACTAGTGATTATTAAATGTGATTGACTGACGAGATAGCTCCAGCAATCGATATTATTTATGTATTATGTATTGTAAGGACAGCGGGGTATTAGGTCAAGAGAGCCCCCCGACTGATTCCAGAATATATGGTGATTAATTTGTTAGGGAAGTAACATGTTCCAGGGATAGAACACTTATATTTAAAGACAAGTATACCAGATCATAAAAAGAATAACAAATGATAATGTGAAAGATAAGATAATTGATAATTTCAACAAAAACAATATTTTATTAAAATGATCAAATTCGGTGGCAGGGTAGTATGTAACATTACATTTGGAACAACTTAATATCGTACCTGATTTAATGAAGACTTTGGTTAAGAAGCTAACAAGAAGAACAATATCTTCCAAGATGATAGTGAAGAGGAATGACTAACCATTTTAGACTGACTAGTAAGACAACTGACCGTACCGAAATTAATGATTTAGGCTAAGTGATGCAAAATACCTTCAACCCCAATTATGACATGAACTTTCAATAATGACCAAATAAAGAATTATAAAGACAGACGGTTTATGGACCAGTACTATAAAGAAACAAATGGTTTCATTCAAAGTATCATAATATCAAGATAATCAAAATACAAATTGAGAGATAATAGGCCCAAACATGTAATATTATGTAAAAGAAATATTAGTAAATGATTAAGTTAATTGATGTAATAAAATTATAACACACCTTATTATAGATACATGAACCATACAACTAATTGTAACAAATAGTGTTTATAAGATTGTCCAGAAAACAACAAATAATAACTTGTTTACAATAACATTTTTATAACAAGAGTGAAGTCCTTTTAATGACAATAAAATGTAAAACCCTATAAAACCCAATAAGTATGTTTATAAATACAACCTATTAAGTGTTAAGTGAATAGGGTAAACGACAAACATAGTGACAAGTAATGTGAAGCATAACATAGACAGTGTCAGAGTAATTAATGAATTAACTGACAAAAGACTAATTAATTAGTGCATAATTTATTTTATAAAAATGTGCATGTTATTATGTTTTAGCACATTGTTTTATTATCATGGTATTTGTGTTGTTTTTTGTATGTAGCAGGTGAAACAGTTGTTTTAAAAGAATATCAATTAAATGATATTAATTTCATTTTTTTATGTTAACAAATATAACCATAGAACTGGCGTTAAACAGTGATAAATTGATTGGCAAAGCAAAATAGACTATAAAAAGATGTTATTGCTAAGTGTCAAACAATTGTACAGTTTGAGTAAAAAAACAGTTTATTTGTGCAAATGTTCAGTAAAATCACAGCCATGTGGGCATGAATTTAAACTAATAGAATAGTATATCTTTTGTTTTGTTAAAATAATGTTATGTGTTAAACAGTTTTTATGATTGTTAAAAGATAATTTAACTGTTAAAGGTTTTAAACATGGTGATGAAAATAACACCAGTACATAGGCCAGGTGAAACCAACTTTTGTAAATTTTAGGTAATAATGTTAGGGATTTTATAAAACAAATGTGGAAGGATAAATATATTTATAGTTAATAGTGTACACAACGAATATAGAAACAAAATAATACATCTCAAGTGATTTAAGAAAATTTCAAATAACAAAATTGTAACATCTGTAGTTCTTAAGTAAAAGTAGGCATGTTTAGTGTCTAAATGTAACAAATGTAAAGATCAAAATAATGCTGATAATGGTTTTAAATTCCCATTCAGTACAGAAAAGTTATATTCATTTAAAGGTTTTGAACAAATTTAGATTTTGAAATAATGAAAGTATATGACAATGTATATCCGAATCAACCAACCAGATTCCAAGTTTACCCTTAGCAACCAGAAATTTCGGATAAATAAAATGAGACTTCTTTGACAACGATCTTAGCGGATAGACGCGTTTGTAAAACGTCCTACATAATATAAAATAAACTGTGAAAAAACGATACAAACATATTAATATAGTTAGAGGTACATAACACGAACTTTTTACACCAAGAGAAGAACAACCATTATATGAAATAGAAGACCCAAGAACCAGGGAGAAGATCTGAAGTGGACGTGGGCCCTATCTTCAACCAGGAAGCATACAAAGAAGAGGATTTGGTGATTTTGACATCTTATTATATTGTGCATCAACACCAACATTTGTATACACGACTTTTTAAATACTAATCAACTAAAACTACAGACACCATATCACACCAACAATAAGAACAATCACTAATAACACGATTTGAGATTGACACCTTTTCAAACACCACAAGAACCTTTGATTTACATAATAATTATTAAACGCCTAAACTGGACATAACCTATCAGAACTGGTAACCACTATACGACTGCCTGTGTGCACGTTACACTCTAACCTTGTAATATCCTTTAATTGTAAAACTTGTATTTTGATTTATAGAATAATATTTTGTTTAAATGTAATCCCCGAACCATATACGCCCTGAGATACTTTATTTTTAATAGAAACATTAACGAAAGCATTCTTTTGGTCTGAAAAAATACTGAATGTTGGCTACTACTGCCAACTGGTAAAAAGAAGACGTATAATTTGCGCCACAATTGCGATTGTCATAATCAAATTTAAGAAACAATTAACCAGTGTTTTTCTGAATAAAGGATTCCTATAAGGATATATGTTTGATGTTATATTTGTGTCGTTATTATTGCTGTTCCATTTAGGAAATAAATTCACAGATTACAGCGGACACCACGATAGTGCACACAACATAAAATACAAGTAACCTATTTCTAATAACATTGTACGTAACGAATAATTTAGTTACAAATTGACGAATACCACGTGGAGCTTAGTCAAACCACGAAACCTACGATACACTTTATCGATCAACATATCACATTTACTCTCTTCGTTACAAATTGGCGAACCAACGTGTGAGGCGTTTAATTTAATATAAATTAAATTATAATTTATAGACAAACAAACAAAAATAAACAAAATGAGGAAGCGAGAATCATCGCGAAAACGAGCGGTCGAAGCCGAGAAAGTAGACGAATTAGATATGGAAGACAAAGAAGCAACACCGGTCGAAGAAGTAGAAGTAATAATAAGAGAGGACCGAGGAGATAAACAAGAACCGGACAAAGTTACAGACAGCGTTGACCTGAAGAGCATTATGGAATATTTAAAACAGAGTAGTAAGAAAACGGAGGAGAGTAATAAGAAACTAAAGGACGAAATGAAGGAAGACTTCAGCAAGAAAATGGAAGAATTAAGCGAGAACAGTAATAAGAACTTAGAAAAATTGAAGGAAGAATTGAGTGAGAACAGTAATAAGAACTTAGAAAAATTGAAGGAAGACTTGAGTAAGAAGATGGAGGAAATAAAGAGTGATAATAAACAAACAAAGGAGGAATTGAGCCGAGAACTGAAAGAGAATAGCAGTAAAATGGAGGAGAAAATAGACGAAAATAATTGAGCATTAAGGGAAGAATTGAAGGGAAATTACCTAGAGACCATGAAAAAATTGGATGAACACAAAGAATCATTGAAAGAAGAGTGGAATAACAAGATGGAAATCAATAACCGGCAATTGCAGGAAGAATGGGGCAAGAAGCTAGAAGAACCGGTAACCGAAATTAAGAGGGTAGAATCCGAGACTAAGGAAAAGTGTGAGCGGATGAACCAAGAGATACTGAGCGTCCGGGAAGAAACGAATGGACGAGTTGAAAATATAAGAACCAACCAAGCAGTGATGGGAGAAAGATTAGAAGGTATGAGTACTAGTCTCAATCGAGTACAAGATCAAACAACTGCCCATAGAGATGAAATTAATTCCCTAAAAAACAGACAATGTACCGGTGCCCATACAACATGCGAGGAAAATCGAGAAGTTATCGACTTCCAAAATTATAGAAGAAACCCCATGCTATTCTTAGAACGAGTAGAAGAGAAAATAGCCAAAACCGGAGAAGACAGATGGTTTGTGATCAGGAGCATGCTGGACGAAATGTTCCGAAAGGTCTATGACAATTGGTGGACGGCGATGCGGCCGAGTATACAAAACTTCCAAGAATTTAAAAAACAATTCAAATCTAAATATTGGTCTGATGCCACGCAACACATGATAAGAAGTGACATAGGATTGGGCCCGATATGACCTGCACGGCAAGCAAACTCCAACCGCATATTTTCTTGGAAAAATAAATATAGCCAGACATTTAGAACCTGCAATTCCTACAGAATGTTTAGTGAGGCTATTAGCTTACCACTATGGTGGAGAAATTACAAGAGGCCGAATAAACGGACGCATACAAACCATCGAGGAGATGTCAACATTATTAGCGGAGATGGAACAAGAGAAGAACTTCCTCCAGTACAGACGAAGGAACGATGAAATAAATAGAAATAATGGTCGCCGCGACGCCCAATATGAAAACAACGGGCAACGACCGAACAATAGTTACAACAACAACGGTAACCACTATCAACGCGGTTACCAAAACCACAATAACACTAACAACTATCCACGAAATAATGCGGCAAATAATAACAACAATAACAACAACCACTATTACCGTAGCCCTCCTACAAATAATAACAATAATGGATACCAGCGTGCCAATGACAGAGACCACCAGTACCAGAACAACCGAGGTTATAACAACAACTACGATAACCGATACAGGCATAATAATAACGGCAATAATAACAGTCAAAATCAAACATATCGGAGACAAGTGAATTATGTAAGCATGACGATAGGGATGTGGGAAGACGTTGGTACCAGGGACGAGCAAATTATAATGGGAACCGTGGAAGAAGTTTTCAGGAGGAGAGTAACCAGCACTACCGTGATGAACATCGGCGAAGTAGGAGCTGCGATGACAACCGGAATAACCGAAACTCAGTGACGTTCGATAATAACGCCATTGAGGTACAAGAGTCACAGAGCAGAGACAGACCCAATCAATCAGACAACAGGACTGAGGAGATCAGCCCTGATTTAAACGGACCGCGGCAGTGAAAATCCATCAGGTCCCATCACTGAACCGGCAATTTGGGTACTTACTAGGGCGAGACAAAATGACTGACGATACATTGACGATAGTGCACAATCACTTCTTAAAAAATGTGAGAGAAGAACTACTGAACGAAGACACGATAACGCACAATAGTTCGAATAATGAGATCGTTTATATCATCGCCCAAGTGAATGGACTAGAGACAAGATGCATGATAGATACGGGCGCAAACGTGTCGTTAATCGACAACAATGAATACATCAAAATTCAAAAATATAGTAAGGCCATCTTACCAACTTTACCAATTCAAAATATAATTTTAATCGGAGCCACCGGAAGGCAAAACAAGTCAATAAGAAAACAGGTATCATTAACAGTGACCAGCAGAAATGTAGCTATAACTATGATTTTTCTAATAGCTAGTAATCTACCATTTAATCTACTAATAGGCTGTGATATTTTGAGAAAATACTCAGCAATAATTGACATGAGACAGGCCATAGTGTCGTTAAAAGTGGATAATATAGAATGGACCATATGTTGTTATAAAAAACAATAACAATAATACTTATGTCATTAGTGATGTGGAAACAAAAAGATTAAGGGGACATACAACCAAGTTTCCTTAAAAATGTATTATGAATAAAATAAACAAAATTGAATATACCACCAAAATTCTAAAGAAATAGTAAGAACAACTTACAACTAATTATTTATGAGAATTAATATGGAATTGAAGAATTTATTATTATAATACCACAAAATTCTAAAGAAATAGTAAGATCAACCTACATCTAATTATTTATGAGAATTAATATGGAACTGAAAAATTTATGATTATAAAACCACAAAATTCTAAAAAAAAAAAAATAGTAAGACCAACTTACAACTAATTATTTATGAGAATTAATATGGAATTGAAGAATTTATGATTATAAAACCACCAAATTCTAAAGAAATAGTAAGATCAACTTACAACAAATTATTTATGAGAATTAATTTGGAATTGAAGAATTTATTATTATAAAACCACAAAATTCTAAAGAAATAGTAAGATCAACTTACAACTAATTATTTATGAGAATTAATATGGAATTGAAGAATTTATGATTATAATACCACCAAATTCTAAAGAAATAGTAAGATCAACTTACAACTAATTATTTATGAGAATTAATATGGAATTGAAGAATTTATTATTATAAAACCACAAAATTCTAAAGAATAGTAAGATCAACTTGCAACTAATTATTTATGAGAATTAATATGGAATTGAAGAATTTATGATTATAATACCACCTAATTCTAAAGAAATAGTAAGATCAACTTACAACTAATTATTTATGAGAATTAATTTGGAATTGAAGAATTTATTATTATAAAACCACAAAATTCTAAAGAAATAGTAAGATCAACTTACAACTAATTATTTATGAGAATTAATATGGAATTGAAGAATTTATGATTATAATACCACCAAAATTCCAAACAAATAGTAAGACAACTAATTATTTATGAGAATTAATTTGAAACTGAAGAATTTATTATTAGAATACCACAAAATTCTAAAGAAATAGTAAGATCAACTTACAACTAATTATTTATGAGAATTAATATGGAATTGAAGAATTTATGATTATAATACCACAAAATTCTAAAAAAATAGTAAGATCAAACTTACAACTAATTATTTATGAGAATTAATATGGAATTGAAGAATTTATGATTATAAACCACAAAATTCTAAAAAAAAAAAATAGTAAGATCAACTTACAACTAATTATTTATGAGAATTAATATGGAACTGAAGAATTTATTATTATAATACCACAAAATTCTAAAGAAATAGTAAGATCAACTTGCAACTAATTATTTATGAGAATTAATATGGAATTGAAGAATTTATTATTATAATACCACAAAATTCTAAAAAAATAGTAAGATCAACTTACAACTAATTATTTATGAGAATTAATATGGAATTGAAGAATTTATGATTATAAACCACAAAATTCTAAAGAAATAGTAAGATCAACTTACAACTAATTATTTATGAGAATTAACATGGAATTGAAGAATTTATTATTATAATACCTCAAAATTCAAAGAATATAGTAAGCTCATCTTACCAACTTTGATAATCCAGAATATAATTTTAAATGAAGCCAAATAAACAAATTTGAATATCTCAGAATTCAAATAAATAGTAAGGACAACTTACAGTACAGTTTGATAATGTTATTATGAATCAAGCAGATAAACAACTGGGAATAAATTTCCAAATTCTAAACAAAATAAGCTCCTCTTATTAAATATAATTACGAACTTATTATCGGAATATAAAAGAAAGAAGCAACATCCATGAATCAGAAGAAATCATAGTGCTATAAAACCAATAAGAAAAGACAAATGTAGACAATCGACGATGAAAATAAGACAAGAATAGAAACGAATTTACTACAAATAAACTATCATGATTGTGAGAGAATTAACAACAACTAAAGATGCAAATACTTGTTATTGAATGAAGATAGTGAATGAAAAAATGAAGATTAATCAGTACTGATAAAGAACGAAAGAAGATAGTACCAATTGAAAATAAAAAATGTTATTAATATCGCCACAAGAAAATAAACATCTGAAAGAATCAATGGAAAGAAATATTTAGATCTGAGAAGTTAAACTGAGTGAACAATCCCAAGAATATATTATTATATTATTTTTATTTGATTTAGTCGTGAATAGACTAGTGATTATTAAATGTGATTGACTGACGAGATAGCTCCAGCAATCGATATTATTTATGTATTATGTATTGTAAGGACAGCGGGGTATTAGGTCAAGAGAGCCCCCCGACTGATTCCAGAATATATGGTGATTAATTTGTTAGGGAAGTAACATGTTCCAGGGATAGAACACTTATATTTAAAGACAAGTATACCAGATCATAAAAAGAATAACAAATGATAATGTGAAAGATAAGATAATTGATAATTTCAACAAAAACAATATTTTATTAAAATGATCAAATTCGGTGGCAGGGTAGTATGTAACATTACATTTGGAACAACTTAATATCGTACCTGATTTAATGAAGACTTTGGTTAAGAAGCTAACAAGAAGAACAATATCTTCCAAGATGATAGTGAAGAGGAATGACTAACCATTTTAGACTGACTAGTAAGACAACTGACCGTACCGAAATTAATGATTTAGGCTAAGTGATGCAAAATACCTTCAACCCCAATTATGACATGAACTTTCAATAATGACCAAATAAAGAATTATAAAGACAGACGGTTTATGGACCAGTACTATAAAGAAACAAATGGTTTCATTCAAAGTATCATAATATCAAGATAATCAAAATACAAATTGAGAGATAATAGGCCCAAACATGTAATATTATGTAAAAGAAATATTAGTAAATGATTAAGTTAATTGATGTAATAAAATTATAACACACCTTATTATAGATACATGAACCATACAACTAATTGTAACAAATAGTGTTTATAAGATTGTCCAGACAACAACAAATAATAACTTGTTTACAATAACATTTTTATAACAAGAGTGAAGTCCTTTTAATGACAATAAAATGTAAAACCCTATAAAACCCAATAAGTATGTTTATAAATACAACCTATTAAGTGTTAAGTGAATAGGGTAAACGACAAACATAGTGACAAGTAATGTGAAGCATAACATAGACAGTGTCAGAGTAATTAATGAATTAACTGACAAAAGACTAATTAATTAGTGCATAATTTATTTTATAAAAATGTGCATGTTATTATGTTTTAGCACATTGTTTTATTATCATGGTATTTGTGTTGTTTTTTGTATGTAGCAGGTGAAACAGTTGTTTTAAAAGAATATCAATTAAATGATATTAATTTCATTTTTTTATGTTAACAAATATAACCATAGAACTGGCGTTAAACAGTGATAAATTGATTGGCAAAGCAAAATAGACTATAAAAAGATGTTATTGCTAAGTGTCAAACAATTGTACAGTTTGAGTAAAAAAACAGTTTATTTGTGCAAATGTTCAGTAAAATCACAGCCATGTGGGCATGAATTTAAACTAATAGAATAGTATATCTTTTGTTTTGTTAAAATAATGTTATGTGTTAAACAGTTTTTATGATTGTTAAAAGATAATTTAACTGTTAAAGGTTTTAAACATGGTGATGAAAATAACACCAGTACATAGGCCAGGTGAAACCAACTTTTGTAAATTTTAGGTAATAATGTTAGGGATTTTATAAAACAAATGTGGAAGGATAAATATATTTATAGTTAATAGTGTACACAACGAATATAGAAACAAAATAATACATCTCAAGTGATTTAAGAAAATTTCAAATAACAAAATTGTAACATCTGTAGTTCTTAAGTAAAAGTAGGCATGTTTAGTGTCTAAATGTAACAAATGTAAAGATCAAAATAATGCTGATAATGGTTTTAAATTCCCATTCAGTACAGAAAAGTTATATTCATTTAAAGGTTTTGAACAAATTTAGATTTTGAAATAATGAAAGTATATGACAATGTATATCCGAATCAACCAACCAGATTCCAAGTTTACCCTTAGCAACCAGAAATTTCGGATAAATAAAATGAGACTTCTTTGACAACGATCTTAGCGGATAGACGCGTTTGTAAAACGTCCTACATAATATAAAATAAACTGTGAAAAAACGATACAAACATATTAATATAGTTAGAGGTACATAACACGAACTTTTTACACCAAGAGAAGAACAACCATTATATGAAATAGAAGACCCAAGAACCAGGGAGAAGATCTGAAGTGGACGTGGGCCCTATCTTCAACCAGGAAGCATACAAAGAAGAGGATTTGGTGATTTTGACATCTTATTATATTGTGCATCAACACCAACATTTGTATACACGACTTTTTAAATACTAATCAACTAAAACTACAGACACCATATCACACCAACAATAAGAACAATCACTAATAACACGATTTGAGATTGACACCTTTTCAAACACCACAAGAACCTTTGATTTACATAATAATTATTAAACGCCTAAACTGGACATAACCTATCAGAACTGGTAACCACTATACGACTGCCTGTGTGCACGTTACACTCTAACCTTGTAATATCCTTTAATTGTAAAACTTGTATTTTGATTTATAGAATAATATTTTGTTTAAATGTAATCCCCGAACCATATACGCCCTGAGATACTTTATTTTTAATAGAAACATTAACGAAAGCATTCTTTTGGTCTGAAAAAATACTGAATGTTGGCTACTACTGCCAACTGGTAAAAAGAAGACGTATAATTTGCGCCACAATTGCGATTGTCATAATCAAATTTAAGAAACAATTAACCAGTGTTTTTCTGAATAAAGGATTCCTATAAGGATATATGTTTGATGTTATATTTGTGTCGTTATTATTGCTGTTCCATTTAGGAAATAAATTCACAGATTACAGCGGACACCACGATAGTGCACACAACATAAAATACAAGTAACCTATTTCTAATAACATTGTACGTAACGAATAATTTAGTTACAAATTGACGAATACCACGTGGAGCTTAGTCAAACCACGAAACCTACGATACACTTTATCGATCAACATATCACATTTACTCTCTTCGTTACAAATTGGCGAACCAACGTGTGAGGCGTTTAATTTAATATAAATTAAATTATAATTTATAGACAAACAAACAAAAATAAACAAAATGAGGAAGCGAGAATCATCGCGAAAACGAGCGGTCGAAGCCGAGAAAGTAGACGAATTAGATATGGAAGACAAAGAAGCAACACCGGTCGAAGAAGTAGAAGTAATAATAAGAGAGGACCGAGGAGATAAACAAGAACCGGACAAAGTTACAGACAGCGTTGACCTGAAGAGCATTATGGAATATTTAAAACAGAGTAGTAAGAAAACGGAGGAGAGTAATAAGAAACTAAAGGACGAAATGAAGGAAGACTTCAGCAAGAAAATGGAAGAATTAAGCGAGAACAGTAATAAGAACTTAGAAAAATTGAAGGAAGAATTGAGTGAGAACAGTAATAAGAACTTAGAAAAATTGAAGGAAGACTTGAGTAAGAAGATGGAGGAAATAAAGAGTGATAATAAACAAACAAAGGAGGAATTGAGCCGAGAACTGAAAGAGAATAGCAGTAAAATGGAGGAGAAAATAGACGAAAATAATTGAGCATTAAGGGAAGAATTGAAGGGAAATTACCTAGAGACCATGAAAAAATTGGATGAACACAAAGAATCATTGAAAGAAGAGTGGAATAACAAGATGGAAATCAATAACCGGCAATTGCAGGAAGAATGGGGCAAGAAGCTAGAAGAACCGGTAACCGAAATTAAGAGGGTAGAATCCGAGACTAAGGAAAAGTGTGAGCGGATGAACCAAGAGATACTGAGCGTCCGGGAAGAAACGAATGGACGAGTTGAAAATATAAGAACCAACCAAGCAGTGATGGGAGAAAGATTAGAAGGTATGAGTACTAGTCTCAATCGAGTACAAGATCAAACAACTGCCCATAGAGATGAAATTAATTCCCTAAAAAACAGACAATGTACCGGTGCCCATACAACATGCGAGGAAAATCGAGAAGTTATCGACTTCCAAAATTATAGAAGAAACCCCATGCTATTCTTAGAACGAGTAGAAGAGAAAATAGCCAAAACCGGAGAAGACAGATGGTTTGTGATCAGGAGCATGCTGGACGAAATGTTCCGAAAGGTCTATGACAATTGGTGGACGGCGATGCGGCCGAGTATACAAAACTTCCAAGAATTTAAAAAACAATTCAAATCTAAATATTGGTCTGATGCCACGCAACACATGATAAGAAGTGACATAGGATTGGGCCCGATATGACCTGCACGGCAAGCAAACTCCAACCGCATATTTTCTTGGAAAAATAAATATAGCCAGACATTTAGAACCTGCAATTCCTACAGAATGTTTAGTGAGGCTATTAGCTTACCACTATGGTGGAGAAATTACAAGAGGCCGAATAAACGGACGCATACAAACCATCGAGGAGATGTCAACATTATTAGCGGAGATGGAACAAGAGAAGAACTTCCTCCAGTACAGACGAAGGAACGATGAAATAAATAGAAATAATGGTCGCCGCGACGCCCAATATGAAAACAACGGGCAACGACCGAACAATAGTTACAACAACAACGGTAACCACTATCAACGCGGTTACCAAAACCACAATAACACTAACAACTATCCACGAAATAATGCGGCAAATAATAACAACAATAACAACAACCACTATTACCGTAGCCCTCCTACAAATAATAACAATAATGGATACCAGCGTGCCAATGACAGAGACCACCAGTACCAGAACAACCGAGGTTATAACAACAACTACGATAACCGATACAGGCATAATAATAACGGCAATAATAACAGTCAAAATCAAACATATCGGAGACAAGTGAATTATGTAAGCATGACGATAGGGATGTGGGAAGACGTTGGTACCAGGGACGAGCAAATTATAATGGGAACCGTGGAAGAAGTTTTCAGGAGGAGAGTAACCAGCACTACCGTGATGAACATCGGCGAAGTAGGAGCTGCGATGACAACCGGAATAACCGAAACTCAGTGACGTTCGATAATAACGCCATTGAGGTACAAGAGTCACAGAGCAGAGACAGACCCAATCAATCAGACAACAGGACTGAGGAGATCAGCCCTGATTTAAACGGACCGCGGCAGTGAAAATCCATCAGGTCCCATCACTGAACCGGCAATTTGGGTACTTACTAGGGCGAGACAAAATGACTGACGATACATTGACGATAGTGCACAATCACTTCTTAAAAAATGTGAGAGAAGAACTACTGAACGAAGACACGATAACGCACAATAGTTCGAATAATGAGATCGTTTATATCATCGCCCAAGTGAATGGACTAGAGACAAGATGCATGATAGATACGGGCGCAAACGTGTCGTTAATCGACAACAATGAATACATCAAAATTCAAAAATATAGTAAGGCCATCTTACCAACTTTACCAATTCAAAATATAATTTTAATCGGAGCCACCGGAAGGCAAAACAAGTCAATAAGAAAACAGGTATCATTAACAGTGACCAGCAGAAATGTAGCTATACCTATGATTTTTCTAATAGCTAGTAATCTACCATTTAATCTACTAATAGGCTGTGATATTTTGAGAAAATACTCAGCAATAATTGACATGAGACAGGCCATAGTGTCGTTAAAAGTGGATAATATAGAATGGACCATATGTTGTTATAAAAAACAATAACAATAATACTTATGTCATTAGTGATGTGGAAACAAAAAGATTAAGGGGACATACAACCAAGTTTCCTTAAAAATGTATTATGAATAAAATAAACAAAATTGAATATACCACCAAAATTCTAAAGAAATAGTAAGAACAACTTACAACTAATTATTTATGAGAATTAATATGGAATTGAAGAATTTATTATTATAATACCACAAAATTCTAAAGAAATAGTAAGATCAACCTACATCTAATTATTTATGAGAATTAATATGGAACTGAAAAATTTATGATTATAAAACCACAAAATTCTAAAAAAAAAAAAATAGTAAGACCAACTTACAACTAATTATTTATGAGAATTAATATGGAATTGAAGAATTTATGATTATAAAACCACCAAATTCTAAAGAAATAGTAAGATCAACTTACAACAAATTATTTATGAGAATTAATTTGGAATTGAAGAATTTATTATTATAAAACCACAAAATTCTAAAGAAATAGTAAGATCAACTTACAACTAATTATTTATGAGAATTAATATGGAATTGAAGAATTTATGATTATAATACCACCAAATTCTAAAGAAATAGTAAGATCAACTTACAACTAATTATTTATGAGAATTAATATGGAATTGAAGAATTTATTATTATAAAACCACAAAATTCTAAAGAAATAGTAAGATCAACTTGCAACTAATTATTTATGAGAATTAATATGGAATTGAAGAATTTATGATTATAATACCACCTAATTCTAAAGAAATAGTAAGATCAACTTACAACTAATTATTTATGAGAATTAATTTGGAATTGAAGAATTTATTATTATAAAACCACAAAATTCTAAAGAAATAGTAAGATCAACTTACAACTAATTATTTATGAGAATTAATATGGAATTGAAGAATTTATGATTATAATACCACCAAAATTCCAAACAAATAGTAAGACAACTAATTATTTATGAGAATTAATTTGAAACTGAAGAATTTATTATTAGAATACCACAAAATTCTAAAGAAATAGTAAGATCAACTTACAACTAATTATTTATGAGAATTAATATGGAATTGAAGAATTTATGATTATAATACCACAAAATTCTAAAAAAATAGTAAGATCAACTTACAACTAATTATTTATGAGAATTAATATGGAATTGAAGAATTTATGATTATAAACCACAAAATTCTAAAAAAAAAAAATAGTAAGATCAACTTACAACTAATTATTTATGAGAATTAATATGGAACTGAAGAATTTATTATTATAATACCACAAAATTCTAAAGAAATAGTAAGATCAACTTGCAACTAATTATTTATGAGAATTAATATGGAATTGAAGAATTTATTATTATAATACCACAAAATTCTAAAAAAATAGTAAGATCAACTTACAACTAATTATTTATGAGAATTAATATGGAATTGAAGAATTTATGATTATAAACCACAAAATTCTAAAGAAATAGTAAGATCAACTTACAACTAATTATTTATGAGAATTAACATGGAATTGAAGAATTTATTATTATAATACCTCAAAATTCAAAGAATATAGTAAGCTCATCTTACCAACTTTGATAATCCAGAATATAATTTTAAATGAAGCCAAATAAACAAATTTGAATATCTCAGAATTCAAATAAATAGTAAGGACAACTTACAGTACAGTTTGATAATGTTATTATGAATCAAGCAGATAAACAACTGGGAATAAATTTCCAAATTCTAAACAAAATAAGCTCCTCTTATTAAATATAATTACGAACTTATTATCGGAATATAAAAGAAAGAAGCAACATCCATGAATCAGAAGAAATCATAGTGCTATAAAACCAATAAGAAAAGACAAATGTAGACAATCGACGATGAAAATAAGACAAGAATAGAAACGAATTTACTACAAATAAACTATCATGATTGTGAGAGAATTAACAACAACTAAAGATGCAAATACTTGTTATTGAATGAAGATAGTGAATGAAAAAATGAAGATTAATCAGTACTGATAAAGAACGAAAGAAGATAGTACCAATTGAAAATAAAAAATGTTATTAATATCGCCACAAGAAAATAAACATCTGAAAGAATCAATGGAAAGAAATATTTAGATCTGAGAAGTTAAACTGAGTGAACAATCCCAAGAATATATTATTATATTATTTTTATTTGATTTAGTCGTGAATAGACTAGTGATTATTAAATGTGATTGACTGACGAGATAGCTCCAGCAATCGATATTATTTATGTATTATGTATTGTAAGGACAGCGGGGTATTAGGTCAAGAGAGCCCCCCGACTGATTCCAGAATATATGGTGATTAATTTGTTAGGGAAGTAACATGTTCCAGGGATAGAACACTTATATTTAAAGACAAGTATACCAGATCATAAAAAGAATAACAAATGATAATGTGAAAGATAAGATAATTGATAATTTCAACAAAAACAATATTTTATTAAAATGATCAAATTCGGTGGCAGGGTAGTATGTAACATTACATTTGGAACAACTTAATATCGTACCTGATTTAATGAAGACTTTGGTTAAGAAGCTAACAAGAAGAACAATATCTTCCAAGATGATAGTGAAGAGGAATGACTAACCATTTTAGACTGACTAGTAAGACAACTGACCGTACCGAAATTAATGATTTAGGCTAAGTGATGCAAAATACCTTCAACCCCAATTATGACATGAACTTTCAATAATGACCAAATAAAGAATTATAAAGACAGACGGTTTATGGACCAGTACTATAAAGAAAAAAATGGTTTCATTCAAAGTATCATAATATCAAGATAATCAAAATACAAATTGAGAGATAATAGGCCCAAACATGTAATATTATGTAAAAGAAATATTAGTAAATGATTAAGTTAATTGATGTAATAAAATTATAACACACCTTATTATAGATACATGAACCATACAACTAATTGTAACAAATAGTGTTTATAAGATTGTCCAGAAAACAACAAATAATAACTTGTTTACAATAACATTTTTATAACAAGAGTGAAGTCCTTTTAATGACAATAAAATGTAAAACCCTATAAAACCCAATAAGTATGTTTATAAATACAACCTATTAAGTGTTAAGTGAATAGGGTAAACGACAAACATAGTGACAAGTAATGTGAAGCATAACATAGACAGTGTCAGAGTAATTAATGAATTAACTGACAAAAGACTAATTAATTAGTGCATAATTTATTTTATAAAAATGTGCATGTTATTATGTTTTAGCACATTGTTTTATTATCATGGTATTTGTGTTGTTTTTTGTATGTAGCAGGTGAAACAGTTGTTTTAAAAGAATATCAATTAAATGATATTAATTTCATTTTTTTATGTTAACAAATATAACCATAGAACTGGCGTTAAACAGTGATAAATTGATTGGCAAAGCAAAATAGACTATAAAAAGATGTTATTGCTAAGTGTCAAACAATTGTACAGTTTGAGTAAAAAAACAGTTTATTTGTGCAAATGTTCAGTAAAATCACAGCCATGTGGGCATGAATTTAAACTAATAGAATAGTATATCTTTTGTTTTGTTAAAATAATGTTATGTGTTAAACAGTTTTTATGATTGTTAAAAGATAATTTAACTGTTAAAGGTTTTAAACATGGTGATGAAAATAACACCAGTACATAGGCCAGGTGAAACCAACTTTTGTAAATTTTAGGTAATAATGTTAGGGATTTTATAAAACAAATGTGGAAGGATAAATATATTTATAGTTAATAGTGTACACAACGAATATAGAAACAAAATAATACATCTCAAGTGATTTAAGAAAATTTCAAATAACAAAATTGTAACATCTGTAGTTCTTAAGTAAAAGTAGGCATGTTTAGTGTCTAAATGTAACAAATGTAAAGATCAAAATAATGCTGATAATGGTTTTAAATTCCCATTCAGTACAGAAAAGTTATATTCATTTAAAGGTTTTGAACAAATTTAGATTTTGAAATAATGAAAGTATATGACAATGTATATCCGAATCAACCAACCAGATTCCAAGTTTACCCTTAGCAACCAGAAATTTCGGATAAATAAAATGAGACTTCTTTGACAACGATCTTAGCGGATAGACGCGTTTGTAAAACGTCCTACATAATATAAAATAAACTGTGAAAAAACGATACAAACATATTAATATAGTTAGAGGTACATAACACGAACTTTTTACACCAAGAGAAGAACAACCATTATATGAAATAGAAGACCCAAGAACCAGGGAGAAGATCTGAAGTGGACGTGGGCCCTATCTTCAACCAGGAAGCATACAAAGAAGAGGATTTGGTGATTTTGACATCTTATTATATTGTGCATCAACACCAACATTTGTATACACGACTTTTTAAATACTAATCAACTAAAACTACAGACACCATATCACACCAACAATAAGAACAATCACTAATAACACGATTTGAGATTGACACCTTTTCAAACACCACAAGAACCTTTGATTTACATAATAATTATTAAACGCCTAAACTGGACATAACCTATCAGAACTGGTAACCACTATACGACTGCCTGTGTGCACGTTACACTCTAACCTTGTAATATCCTTTAATTGTAAAACTTGTATTTTGATTTATAGAATAATATTTTGTTTAAATGTAATCCCCGAACCATATACGCCCTGAGATACTTTATTTTTAATAGAAACATTAACGAAAGCATTCTTTTGGTCTGAAAAAATACTGAATGTTGGCTACTACTGCCAACTGGTAAAAAGAAGACGTATAATTTGCGCCACAATTGCGATTGTCATAATCAAATTTAAGAAACAATTAACCAGTGTTTTTCTGAATAAAGGATTCCTATAAGGATATATGTTTGATGTTATATTTGTGTCGTTATTATTGCTGTTCCATTTAGGAAATAAATTCACAGATTACAGCGGACACCACGATAGTGCACACAACATAAAATACAAGTAACCTATTTCTAATAACATTGTACGTAACGAATAATTTAGTTACAAATTGACGAATACCACGTGGAGCTTAGTCAAACCACGAAACCTACGATACACTTTATCGATCAACATATCACATTTACTCTCTTCGTTACAAATTGGCGAACCAACGTGTGAGGCGTTTAATTTAATATAAATTAAATTATAATTTATAGACAAACAAACAAAAATAAACAAAATGAGGAAGCGAGAATCATCGCGAAAACGAGCGGTCGAAGCCGAGAAAGTAGACGAATTAGATATGGAAGACAAAGAAGCAACACCGGTCGAAGAAGTAGAAGTAATAATAAGAGAGGACCGAGGAGATAAACAAGAACCGGACAAAGTTACAGACAGCGTTGACCTGAAGAGCATTATGGAATATTTAAAACAGAGTAGTAAGAAAACGGAGGAGAGTAATAAGAAACTAAAGGACGAAATGAAGGAAGACTTCAGCAAGAAAATGGAAGAATTAAGCGAGAACAGTAATAAGAACTTAGAAAAATTGAAGGAAGAATTGAGTGAGAACAGTAATAAGAACTTAGAAAAATTGAAGGAAGACTTGAGTAAGAAGATGGAGGAAATAAAGAGTGATAATAAACAAACAAAGGAGGAATTGAGCCGAGAACTGAAAGAGAATAGCAGTAAAATGGAGGAGAAAATAGACGAAAATAATTGAGCATTAAGGGAAGAATTGAAGGGAAATTACCTAGAGACCATGAAAAAATTGGATGAACACAAAGAATCATTGAAAGAAGAGTGGAATAACAAGATGGAAATCAATAACCGGCAATTGCAGGAAGAATGGGGCAAGAAGCTAGAAGAACCGGTAACCGAAATTAAGAGGGTAGAATCCGAGACTAAGGAAAAGTGTGAGCGGATGAACCAAGAGATACTGAGCGTCCGGGAAGAAACGAATGGACGAGTTGAAAATATAAGAACCAACCAAGCAGTGATGGGAGAAAGATTAGAAGGTATGAGTACTAGTCTCAATCGAGTACAAGATCAAACAACTGCCCATAGAGATGAAATTAATTCCCTAAAAAACAGACAATGTACCGGTGCCCATACAACATGCGAGGAAAATCGAGAAGTTATCGACTTCCAAAATTATAGAAGAAACCCCATGCTATTCTTAGAACGAGTAGAAGAGAAAATAGCCAAAACCGGAGAAGACAGATGGTTTGTGATCAGGAGCATGCTGGACGAAATGTTCCGAAAGGTCTATGACAATTGGTGGACGGCGATGCGGCCGAGTATACAAAACTTCCAAGAATTTAAAAAACAATTCAAATCTAAATATTGGTCTGATGCCACGCAACACATGATAAGAAGTGACATAGGATTGGGCCCGATATGACCTGCACGGCAAGCAAACTCCAACCGCATATTTTCTTGGAAAAATAAATATAGCCAGACATTTAGAACCTGCAATTCCTACAGAATGTTTAGTGAGGCTATTAGCTTACCACTATGGTGGAGAAATTACAAGAGGCCGAATAAACGGACGCATACAAACCATCGAGGAGATGTCAACATTATTAGCGGAGATGGAACAAGAGAAGAACTTCCTCCAGTACAGACGAAGGAACGATGAAATAAATAGAAATAATGGTCGCCGCGACGCCCAATATGAAAACAACGGGCAACGACCGAACAATAGTTACAACAACAACGGTAACCACTATCAACGCGGTTACCAAAACCACAATAACACTAACAACTATCCACGAAATAATGCGGCAAATAATAACAACAATAACAACAACCACTATTACCGTAGCCCTCCTACAAATAATAACAATAATGGATACCAGCGTGCCAATGACAGAGACCACCAGTACCAGAACAACCGAGGTTATAACAACAACTACGATAACCGATACAGGCATAATAATAACGGCAATAATAACAGTCAAAATCAAACATATCGGAGACAAGTGAATTATGTAAGCATGACGATAGGGATGTGGGAAGACGTTGGTACCAGGGACGAGCAAATTATAATGGGATCCGTGGAAGAAGTTTTCAGGAGGAGAGTAACCAGCACTACCGTGATGAACATCGGCGAAGTAGGAGCTGCGATGACAACCGGAATAACCGAAACTCAGTGACGTTCGATAATAACGCCATTGAGGTACAAGAGTCACAGAGCAGAGACAGACCCAATCATTCAGACAACAGGACTGAGGAGATCAGCCCTGATTTAAACGGACCGCGGCAGTGAAAATCCATCAGATCCCATCACTGAACCGGCAATTTGGGTACTTACTAGGGCGAGACAAAATGACTGACGATACATTGACGATAGTGCACAATCACTTCTTAAAAAATGTGAGAGAAGAACTACTGAACGAAGACACGATAACGCACAATAGTTCGAATAATGAGATCGTTTATATCATCGCCCAAGTGAATGGACTAGAGACAAGATGCATGATAGATACGGGCGCAAACGTGTCGTTAATCGACAACAATGAATACATCAAAATTCAAAAATATAGTAAGGCCATCTTACCAACTTTACCAATTCAAAATATAATTTTAATCGGAGCCACCGGAAGGCAAAACAAGTCAATAAGAAAACAGGTATCATTAACAGTGACCAGCAGAAATGTAGCTATACCTATGATTTTTCTAATAGCTAGTAATCTACCATTTAATCTACTAATAGGCTGTGATATTTTGAGAAAATACTCAGCAATAATTGACATGAGACAGGCCATAGTGTCGTTAAAAGTGGATAATATAGAATGGACCATATGTTGTTATAAAAAACAATAACAATAATACTTATGTCATTAGTGATGTGGAAACAAAAAGATTAAGGGGACATACAACCAAGTTTCCTTAAAAATGTATTATGAATAAAATAAACAAAATTGAATATACCACCAAAATTCTAAAGAAATAGTAAGAACAACTTACAACTAATTATTTATGAGAATTAATATGGAATTGAAGAATTTATTATTATAATACCACAAAATTCTAAAGAAATAGTAAGATCAACCTACATCTAATTATTTATGAGAATTAATATGGAACTGAAAAATTTATGATTATAAAACCACAAAATTCTAAAAAAAAAAAAATAGTAAGTCCAACTTACAACTAATTATTTATGAGAATTAATATGGAATTGAAGAATTTATGATTATAAAACCACCAAATTCTAAAGAAATAGTAAGATCAACTTACAACAAATTATTTATGAGAATTAATTTGGAATTGAAGAATTTATTATTATAAAACCACAAAATTCTAAAGAAATAGTAAGATCAACTTACAACTAATTATTTATGAGAATTAATATGGAATTGAAGAATTTATTATTATAAAACCACAAAATTCTAAAGAAATAGTAAGATCAACTTACAACTAATTATTTATGAGAATTAATATGGAATTGAAGAATTTATGATTATAATACCACCTAATTCTAAAGAAATAGTAAGATCAACTTACAACTAATTATTTATGAGAATTAATTTGGAATTGAAGAATTTATTATTATAAAACCACAAAATTCTAAAGAAATAGTAAGATCAACTTACAACTAATTATTTATGAGAATTAATATGGAATTGAAGAATTTATGATTATAATACCACCAAAATTCCAAACAAATAGTAAGACAACTAATTATTTATGAGAATTAATTTGAAACTGAAGAATTTATTATTAGAATACCACAAAATTCTAAAGAAATAGTAAGATCAACTTACAACTAATTATTTATGAGAATTAATATGGAATTGAAGAATTTATGATTATAATACCACAAAATTCTAAAAAAATAGTAAGATCAACTTACAACTAATTATTTATGAGAATTAATATGGAATTGAAGAATTTATGATTATAAACCACAAAATTCTAAAAAAAAAAAATAGTAAGATCAACTTACAACTAATTATTTATGAGAATTAATATGGAACTGAAGAATTTATTATTATAATACCACAAAATTCTAAAGAAATAGTAAGATCAACTTGCAACTAATTATTTATGAGAATTAATATGGAATTGAAGAATTTATTATTATAATACCACAAAATTCTAAAAAAATAGTAAGATCAACTTACAACTAATTATTTATGAGAATTAATATGGAATTGAAGAATTTATGATTATAAACCACAAAATTCTAAAGAAATAGTAAGATCAACTTACAACTAATTATTTATGAGAATTAACATGGAATTGAAGAATTTATTATTATAATACCTCAAAATTCAAAGAATATAGTAAGCTCATCTTACCAACTTTGATAATCCAGAATATAATTTTAAATGAAGCCAAATAAACAAATTTGAATATCTCAGAATTCAAATAAACAGTAAGGACAACTTACAGTACAGTTTGATAATGTTATTATGAATCAAGCAGATAAACAACTGGGAATAAATTTCCAAATTCTAAACAAAATAAGCTCCTCTTATTAAATATAATTACGAACTTATTATCGGAATATAAAAGAAAGAAGCAACATCCATGAATCAGAAGAAATCATAGTGCTATAAAACCAATAAGAAAAGACAAATGTAGACAATCGACGATGAAAATAAGACAAGAATAGAAACGAATTTACTACAAATAAACTATCATGATTGTGAGAGAATTAACAACAACTAAAGATGCAAATACTTGTTATTGAATGAAGATAGTGAATGAAAAAATGAAGATTAATCAGTACTGATAAAGAACGAAAGAAGATAGTACCAATTGAAAATAAAAAATGTTATTAATATCGCCACAAGAAAATAAACATCTGAAAGAATCAATGGAAAGAAATATTTAGATCTGAGAAGTTAAACTGAGTGAACAATCCCAAGAATATATTATTATATTATTTTTATTTGATTTAGTCGTGAATAGACTAGTGATTATTAAATGTGATTGACTGACGAGATAGCTCCAGCAATCGATATTATTTATGTATTATGTATTGTAAGGACAGCGGGGTATTAGGTCAAGAGAGCCCCCCGACTGATTCCAGAATATATGGTGATTAATTTGTTAGGGAAGTAACATGTTCCAGGGATAGAACACTTATATTTAAAGACAAGTATACCAGATCATAAAAAGAATAACAAATGATAATGTGAAAGATAAGATAATTGATAATTTCAACAAAAACAATATTTTATTAAAATGATCAAATTCGGTGGCAGGGTAGTATGTAACATTACATTTGGAACAACTTAATATCGTACCTGATTTAATGAAGACTTTGGTTAAGAAGCTAACAAGAAGAACAATATCTTCCAAGATGATAGTGAAGAGGAATGACTAACCATTTTAGACTGACTAGTAAGACAACTGACCGTACCGAAATTAATGATTTAGGCTAAGTGATGCAAAATACCTTCAACCCCAATTATGACATGAACTTTCAATAATGACCAAATAAAGAATTATAAAGACAGACGGTTTATGGACCAGTACTATAAAGAAACAAATGGTTTCATTCAAAGTATCATAATATCAAGATAATCAAAATACAAATTGAGAGATAATAGGCCCAAACATGTAATATTATGTAAAAGAAATATTAGTAAATGATTAAGTTAATTGATGTAATAAAATTATAACACACCTTATTATAGATACATGAACCATACAACTAATTGTAACAAATAGTGTTTATAAGATTGTCCAGACAACAACAAATAATAACTTGTTTACAATAACATTTTTATAACAAGAGTGAAGTCCTTTTAATGACAATAAAATGTAAAACCCTATAAAACCCAATAAGTATGTTTATAAATACAACCTATTAAGTGTTAAGTGAATAGGGTAAACGACAAACATAGTGACAAGTAATGTGAAGCATAACATAGACAGTGTCAGAGTAATTAATGAATTAACTGACAAAAGACTAATTAATTAGTGCATAATTTATTTTATAAAAATGTGCATGTTATTATGTTTTAGCACATTGTTTTATTATCATGGTATTTGTGTTGTTTTTTGTATGTAGCAGGTGAAACAGTTGTTTTAAAAGAATATCAATTAAATGATATTAATTTCATTTTTTTATGTTAACAAATATAACCATAGAACTGGCGTTAAACAGTGATAAATTGATTGGCAAAGCAAAATAGACTATAAAAAGATGTTATTGCTAAGTGTCAAACAATTGTACAGTTTGAGTAAAAAAACAGTTTATTTGTGCAAATGTTCAGTAAAATCACAGCCATGTGGGCATGAATTTAAACTAATAGAATAGTATATCTTTTGTTTTGTTAAAATAATGTTATGTGTTAAACAGTTTTTATGATTGTTAAAAGATAATTTAACTGTTAAAGGTTTTAAACATGGTGATGAAAATAACACCAGTACATAGGCCAGGTGAAACCAACTTTTGTAAATTTTAGGTAATAATGTTAGGGATTTTATAAAACAAATGTGGAAGGATAAATATATTTATAGTTAATAGTGTACACAACGAATATAGAAACAAAATAATACATCTCAAGTGATTTAAGAAAATTTCAAATAACAAAATTGTAACATCTGTAGTTCTTAAGTAAAAGTAGGCATGTTTAGTGTCTAAATGTAACAAATGTAAAGATCAAAATAATGCTGATAATGGTTTTAAATTCCCATTCAGTACAGAAAAGTTATATTCATTTAAAGGTTTTGAACAAATTTAGATTTTGAAATAATGAAAGTATATGACAATGTATATCCGAATCAACCAACCAGATTCCAAGTTTACCCTTAGCAACCAGAAATTTCGGATAAATAAAATGAGACTTCTTTGACAACGATCTTAGCGGATAGACGCGTTTGTAAAACGTCCTACATAATATAAAATAAACTGTGAAAAAACGATACAAACATATTAATATAGTTAGAGGTACATAACACGAACTTTTTACACCAAGAGAAGAACAACCATTATATGAAATAGAAGACCCAAGAACCAGGGAGAAGATCTGAAGTGGACGTGGGCCCTATCTTCAACCAGGAAGCATACAAAGAAGAGGATTTGGTGATTTTGACATCTTATTATATTGTGCATCAACACCAACATTTGTATACACGACTTTTTAAATACTAATCAACTAAAACTACAGACACCATATCACACCAACAATAAGAACAATCACTAATAACACGATTTGAGATTGACACCTTTTCAAACACCACAAGAACCTTTGATTTACATAATAATTATTAAACGCCTAAACTGGACATAACCTATCAGAACTGGTAACCACTATACGACTGCCTGTGTGCACGTTACACTCTAACCTTGTAATATCCTTTAATTGTAAAACTTGTATTTTGATTTATAGAATAATATTTTGTTTAAATGTAATCCCCGAACCATATACGCCCTGAGATACTTTATTTTTAATAGAAACATTAACGAAAGCATTCTTTTGGTCTGAAAAAATACTGAATGTTGGCTACTACTGCCAACTGGTAAAAAGAAGACGTATAATTTGCGCCACAATTGCGATTGTCATAATCAAATTTAAGAAACAATTAACCAGTGTTTTTCTGAATAAAGGATTCCTATAAGGATATATGTTTGATGTTATATTTGTGTCGTTATTATTGCTGTTCCATTTAGGAAATAAATTCACAGATTACAGCGGACACCACGATAGTTGGCAACGTTGAGTGACGTCACGGAAACGAGCGGCATAGTGGGAGCAAGCGGCAAATTACAAAACCATTCGCCGTCCAATATAATATATTAATAATTACAAATTGACGACTCCAGTGCGAGTTAGTCGCTACATTATTTATCTATGTTACAAATTGACACTTCCAACGGGCGGTGTATGTAATTCAAGTGCACACAACATAAAATACAAGTAACCTATTCCTAATAACATTGTACGTAACGAATAATTTGGTTACAAATTGACGAATACCACGTGGAGCTTAGTCAAACCACGAAACCTACGATACACTTTATCGATCAACATATCACATTTACTCTCTTCGTTACAATATATATATATATATATATATATATATATATATATATATGTGAAGACAATTAATAGAATTGTGAGAGAACTATTCAAGTTGTATGTATTTAAGATCATGTTTACGTAAGGACAATTTACAAGCTTAGTATAAGATTGTATAATATAATTGTGTTCCAAGATGTTAGTAAATAGAAAAGAAAAAATGTTTTTTTTTTGTGAAAATGCTAGCGAGATGTCAGGAAATATGGACTAACCAGAGACAGTAATAATAAAATAGGTTAGAAAACTATAGTGAATTAGGATATAGAAATACGTATTATTATTATTAATACCAATGTGCTATTTATAATTTAGTGATGATAGAAAGTATGATGGTCACTAAGAATTCTATATATAAGTGGTAAGTTTTTAAAGTCAATTAACGTGGAGATATTAATGCGTATTTTAGTAATTTGTGACAAGGATTAAATGTATTAAAAGGATACAAAGAAAATTAATCCTAAAGGCAAGAAATATTAATACCAGTATCGAATAATTTGTGTAATTGAATTTTGTAGATATTGAAATATTATATGAAGAATAGTTAAGGAGAATTACAAATTTTATTTAAGATTTTTGACTAAATATAAATTTGTAAAAATCATACCATGTTAATTAGAGTGAAAGAAAAACGGATTCATTTAGGATGTCGAAAGCGAAAGTACTTTAGAGGGGATGGGGTGTGTTTACCATTATGTAACGAACCTTTTTCTGTTACGCTGAGAATAGGTCAACGAGGAAATGTAAACAACACTATACTAGGTCCAATGAAGAATGGGACACTACAAGGCAACACAAAGTACGCCTATTGGGACGCAGATTTTGTAATTTAAACCTTACTGAAAGGGCGCAAAATTTTGAATCAATTTTGGATGTACAGAGTCCATCCAAACTGACAAAATTTGGGGACAATATAACACAAAAAATTTCGAAAAGTTTTATTTTATAATTAGCGGTAAGGAATGTCGCTGAAAGCAATAACGAAGGGTGTATGTGTGGAAAACATATTTTGTAAGGGACAAAAGGAGAACGAGCAAACGCGCTCTAGTGACGGACAGGTCATAAATTTCGTAGGCAGCTGCAACGCATACCCTGTGAACAAGCAGAGTTCACTGCTCCCGGTACGTAGAACACCAGTTTTTTGTGAAAACACATTGATTCCATACAAAACTACATACAATGTGTACAGAGCCATTAAAGGAGAAAAGGCTTAACAATGGTGAAGCATACATGTGTACGCCAGCTGTCAGGAGAAAGCGACGAAGGGTGGATTGATTTGAAGGACTCCAGCGGTCGATGACAGGGTTTTGACCTTACTTGGAAACGAAAGCGCAGAGAGTACGTCCCAAACTCAAGGATGGGGTGTTGCCTGGCAACTAAAAGAAAAAACCAACTTTCAAAGAAGGGTAGGCGAGGCCCTTGAACAACAATAGATAATAACGGCAGAGCGACGAAGTTGAGAAACAATGCAAATGGAAGAGAAACTCAGAGTTGTCACTGAAGACTTTAGGAAAAAACGACAGATACAATTTATTGCTGCGTTGTCTGGAAATGACAACGACCTCAAAATATGAAGCAAGGGAAGAATCTGGTGGGGAACCAGAAGCCCTATCAGAGAACGCCTTTGAAAAGATAGGTGGTATTTCGACTTGGAGGGAAAAATATGAAACCAATAAGGACACGGCGTCGTTGGAATCAGAAGTCTGGTGGGAGATTTGGTAAGGAAAATATAGGAAGGAGACAGGAACGCGCTCAAGGAGTTCTAACAAAATTTCGGACGCGAGAGGAGTGAAGTCCGTGACGGGAGAAATTAGCATTTTATCGAACTTAGAATAATTCGATACACACTGTGAGAAGGTAGTTTTCGAACTTATAACAAAAATTAATACAGTCATTACAAGCAAACGAACTATGAAGTAGAGTCACACTATTAGCCTACCAGTGAACATTAACTGAAACAAATAGTAACCAGACAATAATGTAATTTCAGTGTATAAGAACACTTTACAACAATAACTTTTAAGAACGATTAACAACACAAACTACATTCATGAACACTTAATAACCAGACATACCGCAACAAAGGTGCGTAATATTAATTCAGATTTGAAATAATTTACGATGTCGGTGTACAACAGAGAATGCTAACTTTTATTCATAAATTATAATCCGAATGCGTGGAGTTGGTGAGTGAAGTGTCTGTGAGTGACATCGTGGAATTCATCTAGTGCCATCTATCATCTGGAGGAGTTATCTGCACGATTCTAGAACGATCGATATGGGGGAATCATCACCGCAACCACCGAGTGATTGGATATTCGAATACCAAGTATAGTAAAACATGTCTTAATTAATTTAGATCCACTGTCTGTCATCTCAAAGAATCCACACACACTAAAAATTCAATAACGTAATCGTAAAGGAATTAAAGAAATCGATTCTAAAGTTTGTTTAGAAGTAAAATTATCATTGTTTATCAGTTTTGGAGTAATGTTTATTTCCAAGTTCTAAATGAATCCGTAATTACAAAAAATAGTAACAACTTAAGAGATATCCATATTAAGAATTTATAAGATGAAGCTAAACATTATAATTTACTTAAGTACTAAACGCAATTGATGAATGATTATTAATATTAATATGCAACCATTAGATTGAGAGTTTGGATAACTAATTTTATTAATTTATTATTTTGATATTTACAATTTAATGAGTATTCAATTTTATTAATGTATTATTTTTGATATTTACAATTTAATGAGTATTCAATTTTATGAATGTATTATTTTTGATATTTACAATTTAATGAGTATTCAATTTTATTAATTTATTATTTTGATATTTACAATTTAAGAATGAGTATTTAAGTTTATTAATGTATTATTGTTTGATATTTACGATTTAGCCATGAGTATTAAATTTTGGTAAAGTGTTAATTTTATATATTTACAAGTACTAATGAGTACGTAGAATTTTGTGCTATTTTAATATTTACAAGTAATAGCAAACTAATGTGAATAAATTTAAGAGCTATCAGTAGAAATGAGCATTTATTATTATTTTTTAACCCTGAGATAAAGAGAATAAACAGTAATTAATGTTAAATTGGCACCACAACAAAAGTGGGGCTTAATTAATTAAAAAGAAAAAATACACATAAATTAAAATATGTCAATTAATTTATGCTGAATAAAATAAACAGCATAAATTGAATGTTAAATTGACGCACACAACGTCGGGCATATTTTAATGTTAAATTGGCGCTCCAGAACTTGGGGCACATCCAAATTTTGATAAATTGGCGTCCATCGCTGGGCGTAAACGGGTACAACTCGTTTTTTTATTAAATTGGCGTCCACACGCGGGACATTAAATAGATAATATAACAGTAATTTTTAAAAATTGTATTAAAACCAATGTTATTAAAGCTGTGTGGAAGGCTTTTTTATTATATTATTATATTTTGTTTTAATTATTATATCAATTTCAAAATTAGATTTTATACGTGCAGTTTTTTAATAAGATATTTATTGTTAATAGATTGACACCATTCCTTGCTTTGTTACAGTATTTAACTACATTACATTTAATTATAATCCGATAAACTGTCCTTTGATTAGAATTAACTATTTAAAATTTAGTATAAACCTGAAAAAAAGGAAATCTCTTGAGAATTTACAACAAATCAATGGATGTAATACCGATGTTCTGGATGGAATTCCCTGTAGATTAATACCTCATATTTTTAGACTTTAGAGAGAAATATTAACACGTTTTCTTATATTTTAACTTTGTTTTCTTACCTTTAATTTACCTCCTTGTACATTAGCTTTGGAATTACATAATACTATGGAACTGATCGAATACAGTTTTTACTCTGCTTGAGTTTTTCCGGGCCTAATGAATGACGTCTCTTTTCTTATTTTTTAGTACAATCTTCAATTTGCTTCTTCGTACATTAGCTAATAATGTACTTTTTGTTTCTTTATCATACGCTCTTTTACCTCTAAATAAATAAGCGCACTATTTAGCAACCTTAATTCTCTTTCGTGTTTCTGCGACTAGGTTTTTTCCACAGAAAGTTAATCGATATTTCTCGTAACCTGCAACATAGTGGTATTATCCACGCTCCCGAGAGGTATGGTGATCAAAATGAAATATCTCTTCTTGTTCTCAGTAGTCACACTGACTCGGTCTGTGCACTATAGGCCTACTGTTGAGCTGCTTGCGGCTTTGGCCATCACCTAGGCAACATATTCTGCTGCACACGCGTCCTATTCCAAGGCCCAGCACACGCGTCCAAGGCCCAGCACATCATTGGTCTACCGAAGTAACCCCTCCTTGAGTTAACAAGATCCTTTACCGGCTAGGTGATTGTACATTTGAAAACAGAGAGGATTCAATTTTTCCTCTTCACTTCGTTTCACTTTTCATTCTTTTGCTTGTTTAATACACTTCCTTCAAGCTTAAATATTTAAATCTCGCATTTTCCGATTTTGGCTAATTTTTCTTCTGAGTTAACGTATCAACAAATTACACCATGAAACTTAGTCCGCCAGTCAGCAAAATGTTATTAAAAAACAGAGGGGTTTTAGCCAATAATTAGAGATTAATAAATATATTTCATTATTACGTATTATAGGAAATAGATACATTTAAAAATAATAATTCGTTTTGTCAGCATATTTTGAAATTACTAGCAAATATTACTTAATAATTTAACCATATGTAAAATTCTGAGGTCTTTTAAATACCAAATATACACTGATATGAGAGTTTCGTCTAAACAGTAACAACATAGCACTACGATAACCGTGTCTATTACATGATTATATAACATAACGATGTATAAAATGTACAATATAATATTGGTCTGTTATAGTGGACTGTCATTTGTAACCCTCAACATTACACAATACTACCGAACTGATCGGATACAGATTTTTCTCTGCTCGAGTTTTTCCGTGCCATATGAATGTAGTGACGTCTCATGTGCTGACGTCTATCTGTATGACTGGTCTAGACCTATTGATTTTGTTGTTGGTAGGGCGAATACTGTTTCATTATTGTTATATACATATATATCTTCACTGTCTCAACTGCGCTATAGAAAATAGCACATAGTTGTAGCCTTAGTGTGTTACTGATTACACTGTGGACGAACTGTCATTCCAACAAATGTCAATAGGTGTGTAATATGCTGAAAATAGCAAGTGTATTTTGGTACGTTTTATAATAAGTCAGTATGTTGTAGGGGCAGCCAGACCATTTGTATAGACGTATTCGTATTTGCATAGGGGTACGTGAGAATTGTAATTAGTACCTAGTGATAATATATATTTGTTTCTTGTAAATAAGGTTTCAAAACTTAATGACTATTAATTCTTCCATTTTACTGGAGAGGAAGTACTGAATAACAATATATTTAAGCAGAAAAACTGTTGAATAAGGTGATTTAGATAAAAATTCTTAATAAAAATTAATAGTGTTTTTGTCTGTCTCTCTCTCTCTCACTCTCTCTATCTCTCTAGTGCTTCAAAATGTGGTACAGCAAGCAACTGCTGTCAAGGAGACAAAGGTACTTTGTAGACTATTGAACCCACGGAGTAGTAGAAACTCGTGTCAGAAGCAGCTGCCTTTGTACTCGAAGCAGAATAACTACGTAGTTGCTAACATGTACGGGTGTTTAATATATGGAAGCAACTATGCTGTTGTAAATTACGTTGCCATGGCTAAGGTAAAGTTACACGCGAGGACGAGTCGCTGACCCACATACGGACTGCCGCTGTTAATCTGATACCGTCTACCAAACACCGTCAGTATCTTAACTTATCAGTGTAGCCGTTATCAATGCAAATCACTGTGATTTGCAAGCAAGCATACAAAATACATCGCAATCGGAGAAACACCGTATTAAAAGTTACAAAAAGTTGTAAGGCGTTATCAAAACTGGAGAAGTTATAACGATTACAATGAAAGTTTTTTTTAACAACAACGTAGTAGAAAGTGTATTAACCAACTGATTTGACAGTGTCATTGTACCAACTTACTGTTTATACTTCCATGTTCCGTAAGGAAATGGAAGTATAGTGATCGGGAAAAAATCATGTTCGAGGTAAGGACTGATTCTGATTCTAGTACTCTCAAAACATGAAGAAAAGTAATTTTCCGAAAAGTATCTGTGTGTATATGTGTAGAATGATGGCGGACGATAACGACCGCAAATTCAAACAGAATCAAATAAATTTTTGGATATGTACCCGAATTGTAGAGGACTCAAGGCATATTGTTTTTGGTGAAGATCGGTTAAGGGGGAGGGTTAGTTTACCAGTAAAGTTTTTCGTTTTAACATGAGTACGGTAAAGCACTTAATTTTGATAAATAAGGTATTCTGAAAAGAAGGTCATAATTATCCACTGTAGAAAGGTAGATGAAATATCTATAAATGAAAATGATATTTGAAGGGGTAGGGGGTAAATTTTTATATGAGTAATAAGTTATCGGCAACAAATAAGTAGTTTCCATGGAAATATTTCATTTCAATTTGTCAAACTTGTCAAATTTTTCAATTTATATTTAAACGGTTTTAAATATAAATCCGAGAACATGGAAGTCATGTAGTCTCCATATCGATTTTTTCATATTTATTTATAGTTTTGTACTTATTTCGTTAATTCTGTAACTGTTAATATAGTCCTAAATTTTTAATTTAAAATTTATAAATTCTTCCATATTCTGACTCTCATAGAAACGTGCCCTTTTGGAGTTTGTAATGACCAAAAATTTTTAATTTTTTAAATTTTGGTCAAGAAGAGCGTTACACCAGTCGAGTCACCCAAACCCGAGCCAGAAGTAATAAAAAAAAAGGCAACTTAACCACATGTCAACTGGACGCTTGGCAAGAACAATGAGAGAATGCCTGACACAACATTACAATAGAAAGTAAGGATCGTCTGTGACAGACTCGGCTCAACTCAGATTTACAGCCCCACAACAAACTAAACAAAAGATACAGTACGGTGGCCCAGATACGGAGAATTTGTAGCGAACACACGCTGTAAGGTTAATTTGGAGCGTGCCAGCAATAAGAAAAGGATACTCACACAAAGGGTTTAGGATAGTCTCACCCCGTATGAAAACAAAGCAGTGTATATCGAGTGAATGGACCCAGGATTTGTGCACAGCGTGAAAAAACATCGTACTGGTGACAACTAGTATTTATGACGGGAGATCGGAGTGGCGTCTTGGGGATGACGACACGCATGGAGCTCCTAATTGACGAAAAAGGGTCGTGGGAAGTCAAACAATAACGAAATGCGACGTATTGTTCGCGTGAGAATAACTGCAGAACTTCGGACCATACTTGGACAAAAGCTTGATAGACAGGCGCGGAATTGCTCTACATTCTAAGAAACGGTACGGAGCCCTTTCGTCGTGTACTTGAGGGGATGCCCGATAACCAACCAGAGTCCAGCATCTTCCCAGGACGCAAGTGGAGTGGACTGTTGTCATGATAGCAACGCGAACAGCGAATAAGGGGTCGAGAACCATAGTTCTACATAGTGGTAGGAATTCATCTGACCTATCGTGGTTGACCAAAGGCGTATTTGCCAGGACATTGCATTATGGTAAATGAAGCTTAATAAAAACTGTTTACAGGGCACGCGGAGCCTCAGTCTTAATATAATTTCTCAGTCTTAATATATTTTTCAGTCTTAATATATCTCTCAGTCTTACTCTATTTTTCAATCTTACTATAAAACTCAGTTACGCAGTGCTTTAGTCAGTTAACATAGTACTTTCAGTTATTCACAAGTTATTCAGTCATAGTGTATTCACAGTGACTCAATCATGCAATATACTTCAGTTGTTAAAAACTTTCAGTTACTCAGTTTTACTCAGCTACCGCTTGTTAAGAACTAAGTTAATTATTCACAAGTTAATCAGTTAATCAGTCTTCATTTAATAACAGACCCACAAAACTTTACGTCAATGTTTTGCCGAGTTACGGAAATGTATCGTAGCACAGTGTGAAGTGTTATAAATACCGAATGGAACAATACATCACGTAATCTAAACACAATACATTAACGTATATAGACGCACGGAGAAGTTTGACGATAGACAGTTATATATACACGATCATTAACAATGAATGCACTCATGTAACACAAAACTTTATAGACTTTCATATTAACGACCGACACCAACGGAGGACACACACACCGCGAGTGAATCTTATCCGCGAGTGCTAAGTGATGATAAGCATCGGATCTACACAACCTTACGTATTTGGATCATCAATGGAAGGAGTTTCGCCGATGGAGTTTTGGATAATCCACATTCACAAGTAAATCTTTATGTTATTACTGTTATAGTAACTCTACTGTCCTGACTCTTTTCAAAGAAATCACCCTTTGAGAATTTAGATTGATTATTATGGTAATATTAAATATAAAGCTACTCATTTGAGGCAAAATGAACGCATTAGTGTAAGATTAATATGTTGATTGTCTATTTTTATGTATGTTCATTGTGTTTTATATATATATATATATATATATATATATATATATAGGAATGTTAATTATCCTATAATTAACATATATATATATGTATGTTTTCAGCGAACGACGTAATGAATTCATATTGTAATTTGATTCTTATATATATTGTAACAATAAAACGAGGTCGTACCTGTTAAAATGTATCACACTTGTTTATTTTGGTGTATTAGTGTGAATGTAGTGTGTTTGCCTCACACTGGTTGTTACATAAATCGACGTCACTACTGGAGTCCGTAGCGTTGTCAATGTTACCAGTACAACCTACCTGTTAATTCATAGGGATTGCGATTCCCGGGTGGCGCCAAATTGTTTCTGTTAAAACAATTAAAACAGTTAATTTCTAAGATAATACGTGATATTAGCGTGGACAGCTGTGGCGTTTGAATTGTTCCCGCTGCTATACAGGTTGTCGACCCGTCCACTCGTGATGAGCGCTAGTTGGCTGTTGCTTAAAACTCGCTAACACACATATATTCTACAAAATCCTATGAAATAACAAGATAGTAATGTTCTGTACTGTACTTTTAATACAAATTTGGTCATCAATAAATATGACAAATGAATTATAAATAATTTTATAACATTCGGCTCCGGCTTAGAGCTTGAAACACAAAATATCTCAGAGTTGGCAAAATTGATTTCAAAACCTTATCGTTGCCGAAATGGCATCAGTCACATTTAATAAATTACTATGTTTATAATCTGGAGTTCTTTTGATCATGAAATAAGACATAAACGTTGGTTACCTTAAAAAAGTACACTACCATACCTTATACGTACTTAGAAATTATAATGTGTTTTTACAATTTGTTCGGTAGTGTCGTATTTCTGTTACAAAAATTGTGCCCTCAAATAAGGTTATACTTTGATTAATGAAATGTTTTTTAAGTAAGTAAATTATGCATTTACCTTTGAAAGAAAATACTACTTTTTAAATAGTGAGAAATTTTATCATTTGAAAAATATTTTAAGTAATTTGGGGTTTTGGGATTAAGGAATTCATTCGGTACTTATCAGTTCATATCATGTTGAAATGTCGTCATCAGGATAGTCATATATTCTTCAAATTTGGGCTGGTGTTAAACTTCTAACACCTTTTCAATCTGATCTTGGGTTTTTCTCTAACTAATTTATTTAATTTGGTTCCTGAACATCGTGAATTCTTTATAGATCGACGTCACTTTGTCTTTGGTCATCTTGGTTCACTGATTCGACTTTTTGTAACTGTTTAAATTAAAATTTCAATCGTTCCAATTTTGCGTGCCGCTTACCCACGCGTCGTTTTTCAGAGTCTATATAATTTAACGGAAAATAAGCCCTCAACGGCTCGTTGTCATAGTAACCATAATTCTGTGATTGGTTAATTACTCCTTTAAAGACATTGTTAAAATATTTGAATTTTTATTCAAATTTATTAAGTATTTTCCTAATGGTTTTATTCCTTTATAATTCCTTTGGGATAATAAATGACATCACTATTATCTTTCTTTCCTTTCAAAGTTTACAATGATACCTCATAAGGTCATATTCTGTTATACATTAACTAAAGTCTAATTATTTGACATTTAATAAATAACATATCTTTCTTAAATTAAACTATTACAATAATATTTCTGTTTTAAAATAACTGATATATAATTACTGTCCCTTCACTGGTCTTAGATTAGTAAGATTTCTTGTGAAATTGATACAATTTACATTTGAATGTCTTTGGCAGTTAGATGTTTTTATAGTCAAGATTAGCCATGATTGTTTTTTGGTGTATTTCTTTTTTAAATTACACACACACACACACACACACACACACACACACACACACACACACACACACACACACACACACACACACACACACACACACACACACAATCAGGCCAATGACTGCTACGTGCTGTCACCTTTTTTTATATTAAATCTTTCTTATGAGGTACTGAAAACTATTGTCCAACCTTGTTTTGTTAGATCAAGAAAATTAAGTTTATTTTCGCGCGCACACACACACACACACACACACACACACACACACACACACACACACACACACACACACAACCCACACACACGCGCGCGCACACACACACACACACACACATACACACACACACACACATACACACACACACGCATACAACGCACGTATCAAATTGTTTCTTTACGTTTGTATTTTGTCTAAACCATGTTAAATTCACACACACACACACACACACACAAGAACAATCGGCTGCTAATTGCATGTTCTTGAACTGAATAAAGTTTACGTTTACTGGAAAATGTCTTATGCGCTAACTTGAGAAAGACCGTTTTGCATTATTGGTACAATATGTACGTCTGTTTTCAGAGTTCGTATTCAGATCTGCAAATGTTTTACTTGTTTATATTTGTACTATGAATGTATATATTTTCATTATAAATATGTTAACAGTAAGCAGCGAGAAACACATGTTTGACACAGTATACTTCAAGCGTTAGCTGTACATATCATGTCTATAGTCATATTTATAAAGAACTGGTGGTTATAGAACGGTGCGTCTGCTTTTATATGATAATACCAGCTTCACGTAATTCTTCCAATATCAAAACGATTTCATTCCTATGACCAGTATGGCTACTACTTTGAGAATCCATTAACATTCTCAATCGATTAACCAACTCGTTAGGATCATCCCAATGCACGTAATCGATTGCAGTGTTCGGTTTCATCTCCATATAGCCACCCCCTGTACGTTTTCATGCACTCGATGCAAACAATTTAGATATTACTAGTCGGTACTTGACGCCACTGTTACTGTTTATTCGCGTATTGTGTTTATATTTTTGTTTGTGTCCGTTGGTTGCTAGTAGTATGGGCTTGTATTTCCTCATATCGTCCTTATTGTATTTTTTCGGTAGTTTCATAAACAAAAGTTCATACAGACCAGGTGTACCCTCGTAAATTTTTCCTTTGACATGAAAGTTGTCGTTATCATCGATTTTCACATTTGAATCACCTATCATAAATTTACCACCTTCGTATCGAACACAATACATACGATCTATAATCCGTTTACAGTCAGCCGATTCGCACAACGCATATATTTGTTTGCTAATGAATCGTCACTGAAATGTGAAGTGTTAGGGTTCCATGCGCTATCGTCACTGAAATGGAAAGCGTTATGACTCTGCGTGCCACTTTCGTTTTCAGTTATTACATGTTGTGTAGGCTCTTCTTGTTTTATCTGCTGCTTCTTCTCCTCCTCCCCCTCCTCCATTATATCACCACTTAACTTTCGTGAAATAGCTTCTAACGGTTCCAGAATCGGTCTGTAATTTTTTCTAAACTTCTCGTCACCTTCTCTGATACCGTGTTGTAATGCATGATATTTTTTCCTTATGTTGTCGCTTATCGTATCTATATCATACGCAAGTCGTTCCTCCTTATTCATCGCCATCGCGTGTTAGCAAGAGGACTGATTACATTACTACAGTGCAACCACTTTTATACTTCGTCGGAAACAATTATGAATCGATCAAAACCGATTCTATATCTACCTTCATTTATTGACGAGTCTTTGTCTATGACTAGAAATCCATAACGATCCTTCCACGCTTCCGTGCAGACGTCTTTGAAAGCATCATATTTCATATCTATGTTAACGTGATCATTGTATGCATGTCGTAAATTTAGATCGTCTTGTTTGAACAATATCAACAAGTTAGCGTTGTCACGTACCAATTGTTTCGGTATCTGGCTATATGTCTGGCATAGATAGAATGTGTCCACACCGCTATGTCTCCCCATAGCAAAATACTTTCGAATATTGTTTTGTCTTTCACACGATACGTCATCGAATACGATAACAGAGTCGAGACCGGTGATTTCACTCGGTAGTGGGACTTCTTCGTTCTCGCTGTATGCATGATAACCTAAACACTCGGTAGTGGGACTTCTTCGTTCTCGCTGTACGCATGATAACCTAAACCTTCATCAGCAAGTGATTTCATCACTGTTTCTAGCATTCTGTATTTCGGTTGAAATAATGATTTTGAAAACACGTATACGTTGCGGAAACGTAGACCGTCAGCATCAATCATAATCAAGAAACACAGATATGTTAAAGATCATTTCGTTGGTCTAAGCGCACATTTATTATGTAAATCGTCTCTTTTTCAGTCATCTACGTATGTGGATTGAATTATTTGCGCATGCGCATAACAGCTTTTTTAGTACAGTTGCACACACACATCGACGCTTGCACTATATATATAACCGGTGAACTTCGCAACAACGTCCCACTTACCACTCGTTCGTGTTGGTGAACACTACTGCGCTACAAATTGTATGTTACAAATTGATATTCTAATTTACTTTGTGTGTGATATAAAGCGTTTAAGATACACTAACATAATACCAGCGTTATAACAGTTTCTTTGTTTTTTCAGTATTCACTCTCTCGTCTGAATATCATCATGTACGACCTTCAACAGAATCCAGAACAACAACAAAATCAGCAGGAACAGGAACATCCTCAACAACGTAAAAATTTTTTTAAATTCCAATTGTCTTTCTCTCTATAATTATGTAGCAAACCAAATTTGTTTGATATGATTCAACTCTGTCTAACATGTATAAGATAGTCTCTTGACGTTGTTTAGAAATTGATATGGTGGAGAAAATGTTTTATGTTCTGACATAGGTTTGTCACCTTCTCCCCAATGTATTGTCTCTTGACATCGTTTAGAAATTGACATGACGGAGAAAATTTTTCATGTTCCACCATAGGTATGTCACCTTCTCTCCAATGACCTAATTCAATTCCGCAACAAAAGCATTTAACTCTATCGTCTATGAATGACATACTATGTCCACAAACATCATAATTTAGCGGATAGTAGTAAAACCCAGCAAACGCTAACTCGTCGGGGCTGACAAACGTCACTTCCCAATACTTGAACAATTTTCTTCTTTCACTTTCAATGCTAAAATCAGGAGTAGCTGCCATCTTTACAGTTTACAATAAACTAACGTATTACTAACGTGTACTATCTATTTATTTATTTACAACACACATGAATTTGTGTGTGTGTTATTCATCATTCCTATTAGCTAATACATGTGTTTCTATTGTTTCAGTTATGACACGATTTTATATCGTGCGAAACACTAGTATTAGAGGATGCCTCACAACTTTTAATTACCTGCCCGTGTACACGGACACAGAAGAAGAAGATCAAGATATATTACCGATAATGACTGAGGTGCGACCTTTATTGTGCAAGGATATTCTGGCAGAACAAGCACGTTTACGCAGTATCAAATGGCATATTGCGTGCAGGATACGTTTCACTAAAACTGTGTTAGATGGTGACAGCGGCGAAGAAAAAGAGGTAACCAAAGACGCCGTCTTCCACGGACGTTGTCGTACGTTGCTCACGGACGACAACGACGAGTTGAACTGTCTACTCGATGAATCCTACGATAAAATCATGAATAGCATATCCAATTTTACCCGTGACGGGAGCGGATGGTCGGTGGATGCTGTACTGAAGCTGGAACTGGTTGTTGGACGGTACCGGCCTCTAGCAGCGTCCTCCTACCTTCCAACCCCGCGAAAACTTGCATTCACCAGGGCAGTAGTCAACATCAAGAACCCCCAAGATGAAATGTGTTTTCTATGGTCCGTACTAGCTCACATACACCCTCAAGTAAGAGATAAAGAACGTGCTTCAAAATACGCTCCCTTCAAAAACACATTAAATATGTCCGGTATCGAGTACCCTGTTTCTATAAACTCACTTTCTAAATTTGAAGCACAGAATCCCAACATTTCTATAAACGTTTTCGGCTATGAGATAGAAGACAATATCAGAAACGAATTAAAAAATGAGGTTTATCCGTTAAGAATTACCCCCAATAAGGACAGATTACATCATGTTAATCTTTTACTTCTGTCCGATACAAATAGCCGAAAACACTACTGTCTTATCAGTAGCATTAATAAATTGTTATCATCCCTTACAAAACACGAGCATAAATCATTTTACTGCGACTACTGCCTGCATCGTTTCACCACAGAACATGGTCTGTCCGATCATCTCCCCTACTGCACACCTTACGGCGAGCAGAAAACCAAAATGCCCACAGAGGAGGAGAAGTTTATGTCATTTAAAAATTACGCGCACTGTCTTAAAGTACCCTTTACCGTCTACGCCGACTTCGAGTCCCTCATCACTCCGCTTCAATCGTGTTCACCTGGTAACAACGTCCCGACGACAGTGCACGAGTTAGGTGAATTCTACTCAGTTGATAGCAACGGTGCCCGTCAGAAAATAACTTCTCCTCCTGTATCGTCCACATCATACGAAGCGATGCATATTCCGTCAGGTTTCTCCTATGCTATCGTCGATCATACACACAGACTCTGGAGAGAGGCTAAAGTTTATCGGGGTGAAAACGTCGTAGACACTTTCTTCTCGTGGTTGATGAAAGACACCGAGGATATGATGAAGGTAGTACGACATAACGTACAAATAATTATGTCCGATGATGACAATGTTGCGTTCACTAACGCCACCGTTTGTCATTTGTGTGAGCGCCCTTTGACAGACGATGACAAGGTACGCAATCATTGTCATCTTACGGGGAAATTCTTGGGAGCAGCCCACAATAGCTGTAATCTAAGCTACAAGATGCCTCGTCATATCCCCGTCTTCTTTCACAACCTTCGTGGCTACGACTGTCGCCATTTAATGCAGGGTTTAGGAAAATATAAGGACCAACACGTATCCTGCATTGCAACATCCAGTGAGCGTTACGTGTACTTCTCCCTGGGTCCCTTGCGTTTCGTAGACTCTTTTCAATTTCTTAATCGCTCTCTGGACACACTCGTTACCAATCTGTCCACGTCCGGGAGCCAATTTCCTTTGCTCAGAGAGGAAATGCTTAGACGAGGTTTTGACGAACAGACCAATCTGCTCGTACGCAAGGGGGTATACCCTTACGAGTACGTTGACAGCATTGATCGGTTCAACGAAACAAGTCTACCCGCTCGTGAACACTTTGATAACCGGTTGTTGGAATCGTCTATTTCGGACGCAGATTACGAGCACGCACAAAACGTGTGGAGTGCATTCAATCTGCGTACGTTTGGAGATTACCACGATTTGTATTTGTTGACAGACGTAATGCTGCTGGCCGATGTCTTTGAAAGTTTCCGAGACATGGCCTTACGTGATTACTGCTTGGACCCGTGTCATTTTTACTCGCTTCCCGGACTCGCTTGGAACGCGATGCTAAAAATGACGGTGGTCGAATTAGAGCTGTTAACAGAGATAAATCTACATCTGTTCGTCGAGTCTGGGGTCCGCGGAGGCTGCGCGATGATATCCAACCGTCACGCAGTCGCTAACAATCCTTTGATTCCAGATCAGTACGATGTATCGAAACCGACCTCCTTCATTCTGTATACGGACTGTAATAATTTATACGGTGCAGCCATGTCGCAACCACTCCCTTACGCAGACTTCCGATGGCTCGATCGTAACGAAATCGAGTCCTTGGACGTACGTAATGTGAGTGATGATTCCGACATCGGGTACATCCTCGAAGTCGACCTACACTATCCTAATACCTTACACGACCTGCATTCCGACTGCCCGCTTGCACCTGTGCGGCAGCGCGTAACACCCGATATCCTTTCTCCCTTTTCCAAACGTTTACATGAGAGTATATACAGATCATCGTATAACGAATCAGGGTCATCTGTAGAGAAGTTGTTAACAACTTTGGAGGACAAACAAAATTACGTTCTCCATTATCGAAATTTGAAATTGTATTTAAGTTTTGGCTTAGAGCTGAAAGCGACTCATAGGGTGTTGTGTTTTAAGCAAAGCGCTTGGTTGAAACCGTTTATCGATTTCAACACCCGCAAGAGGCAAGCAGCCGTCACCAGCTTTGAAAAAGACCTTTTCAAACTGATGAACAACGCCGTATACGGTAAGTCGCTGGAGAACGTACGGAAACATATAGACTTTGAACTAGTCTCGAATGAACGACGGCTTCAAAAACTAGTTTCCACACCTAGGCTAAAACGTATGATTCGTTATACGAACGATCTGGTGGGGCTCTCACTCCGTAAAAAATCCATTGTTCTTTCCCGTCCCGTGTATGTCGGCTTCACGGTGCTTGACGTTAGCAAAACGATAATGTACGACTTTCATTATCGTTATGCTGTCGCCAAGTACGGTCGCAACGTTAAATTGTTAATGACTGATACAGACAGTCTGATGTATAGTATTCAAACATCAGACTTGTATGCAGACATGAAGAAGGACCTACACGTTTTTGACACATCGGATTACCCTACGTCTCATCCTTGTTATAGCCTTAAGAACAAAAAGGTTGTTGGACTGTTCAAGGATGAAACGTGTGGTCGTCCTATTAGAGAATTCGTGGGTCTCCGAGCGAAATGTTATTCGTTCCTTGTGGCCCACGAAGATCCTACCAAAGAGTGTCAAAAACGTGTATGTAAAGGTGTGCCTCGAGTTGCGATTAAGAGGAGTCTACGACACGATATGTATCGCAAGTGTCTCACTGATCATTGTCAGTTTTCTACCAGTGCACTTTGTTTACGTAGCGATCATCATACGCTGTACACGATGCGCGTAAATAAGCAAGCGTTGTCACCGTATGATGATAAGCGCTATATACTAGACAATGGTCATGATACGCTTGCATACGGTCATTATCGAATACGACGCATCAACATGGAGAACGACGACACCTCCCCACCTACTAAAAAAATTCGTCTCCATGTATAGTAACCCCTCCTCAACACTTGTTTCTTTCGTCAGTTGATGTCTCTTGGTGCTTCAGTCCAGACGTCTGTAAACGTAAGTTCGCATATTAATATCGCAACGATATTTGTGTGTTTAAACATAATATATATATATATATATATATAGAGTTTGTAATGTGTGGTTTCTTTGTCTTACAGTATTATGGATAACACTGCAGTTATAATCGACTTCCAGTGCTTTTTCGACGACAACGGAAAATATATTGTGAAGGAACTGTCAATCATGGACGTTCTGAGATTTGCTGGTAGACATTGGATTTTGACTCTGCCTGCTACATCCGTTACGAATCCAAAATACGTTAGGACAAACCACTGGTTAACGTCAAATTATCATAGACTTAGATGGAGCGAAGGAGAGACACCGTACGACAATCTTGTTTCATTGTTAACATCACATACACGTATATATAAATATGTGTTTGTGAAGGGTTTTGAGAAAAAAAAAAAGTTTTCAGGCATATCAAACCCAAAGAACTACATTTAGTGTATCGAGGGACGAGGAATCAAACAATACAGGTGGAGATTGTGTCGTAAGTAGCAATTGTGTTAACAAACAATTTATTGATGTGTGTGTGTGTAGTTTCAACTCTCTGTACTTAACACTTTAATAATTGAATTTGTTGTACATGATAAATGTATCATTGATTCTATTTAGTATTTTTTTTTTTTTTTACAAAGTTTCGTTGAATAATATTTGGTTCGATTAGAAATTATTTGAAAGTACATTAACTTTAAATGATAAATGTATCATTGATTCTAAGCAGTATTTACAAAGTTCCAGTGAATAATATTTGGTTTGATTAGAAATTATTTGAAAGTACATTAACTTATGAAAAATGACACATATTTGAAAAAGTTTACTTACTTAACGCATTTGATTCTTTCTTTCCACTGACTGTGTGTGTGTGTGTGCATGTGATAATTGAATATTTATCGTATCCGTGATTCTAATATCGACTGTATTGTTATGTTACAGATAAACTTCCTTGTGAACTGTATCTACAGCCGTGAAATTATTATTTAAAAATCTTACAATGTCAAAATTATTATTATTAATATTGTATTTATTTTATATAACAATGTTTGTTTGTGATATATATATTTAATCAATGTAAAATATATTTTGAATAATTCTATTATAACGGTTTGTAAACTATATTTTAAGTTTGTGTACAGTGCTGTAAATATATATATTTAATCATTTAAAACAATATTATTATTAATAATATTGTATTTATTTTATATATAACAATGTTTTTTCTTTGTGATATATATATATTTAATCAATGTAAAATATATTTTTGAATAATTGTATTACAGCGGTTTGTAAACTATATTTAAGTTTGTGTACAGTGTTGTAAATATATATATTTAATCATTTCAAACAATATTATTAATATTGTATTTATTTTATATAACAATGTTTGTTTGTGATATATATATTTAATCAATGTAAAATGTATTTTTGAATAATTGTATTACAACAGTTTGTAAACTATATTTTAAGTTTGTATACAGTGGTGTAAATATATATATTTAATCATTTAAAACAAATTATGGTTTATTTTAATTTATTTCATTATAAACCTCTGAACATGTAAGCAATTATTTGTAAAGTACATTAAATTATGTGAAATGCTACACCGAAAGATTCAATCATACCTTATTGGTGCTGTCAAATATTTGTATGTAGGAATTTCTACCGACGTTTGCAGCAGCAGCAGCAATACACAATACACATTACATTAAAACTATCACGATTATATTATTCATTGATGTACAAACAATTTACAAAGCACACACACACACACACACACACACAATAGGCTAACATTTACTGTGAAGCTGTTAACGTATGGATTTGTCATCTGTAACAGCACACACACACACACACACACACACACACACACACACACACACACACACACACACACACACACACACAGGTAATTACATTATAAAGTAGGAATTTCTTCCGACGTCTGCGAGCGAGAGAGAGAGAGAGAGCGAGAGATGTTGTACAACAGATTTTTGAGGAGTCATCTGATTAATTTCTAAATCGCAGACAATGACCGTCATGTGCCAAAATTAGAAGTAGAACGCAATGAAGTAGGCGATAAATATATTTCCTGGTGATTACATTTTAGTATCGCTAATTACAATAATCCATAAGTAGCACGACTTACTGACGCTTATGTAAAACCGAGGACATAAAGAGAGAGAGAGAGAGGGAGGGAGAGAGATAGTTATTTACATTCAAGAGAGAATTGCCCCATCACCCGCCCCTGATATGCAAATCAGCTTCATCAAAAATAAAAAGAAATAAAGCATGCACGACAAACATACTCTCTCGAGTCTCAGATCCTGGCGGACAAATATCCATTTTCACTTGATAGATAGGTGTACCATTTATACATATTTTGTAAATACTAGTTTAAATATATATATTTTTTTTCATATTTGTAACATTATAATTGCATAACACTTTACCGTACATTGAAAGAACGAGATTGGTGTAGAGAGACAGGGAGGGAGAGAGATATTTATTTACATTCAAAGAGAGAATTGGCCCACCACCCACCCCTGATATGCAAATCAGCTTCATTAAAAAATAAAAAAATAAAGCATGCACGACAAACATACTCTCTCGAGTCTCAAATTCTGGCGGACAAATATCCATTTTCACTTGATAGATAGGTGTACCATTTATACATATTTTGTAAATACTAGTTTAAATATATATATTTTTTCATATTTGTAACATTATAATTGCATAACACTTTACCGTACATTGAAAGAACGAGATTGGTGTAGAGAGAGAGGGAGGGAGAGAGATATTTATTTACATTCAAAGAGAGAATTGACCCACCACCCACCCCTGATATGCAAATCAGCTTTATTAAAAATAAAAAAAATTATATTCACAGATGTGTGTGGTCCATTGAACCCCACCCCACACACCACCCACTCCTGATATGCAAATCAGCTTTATTAAAAAATAAAAAATTATATTCACGGATGCGAGTGGTCTATTGAACCCCACCCCACCCCCCACCAACCCTTGATATGCAAATCAATTTAATTAAAAAATAAAAAATCAAATACAAAATTTTATACACGGAAATTCGCGGATGTTGCGGGTCCAGCTGATAGAAAGTGAAAGTGATCTAGGCTCGCGAAAGGCGACATATAAAAAAAAATAACGTGGATGCTGTGGTCCAGATACGCGAAAAAGTCACAGACACAGATCAGCGAAAAAGTCGCGGATGCTGTGGTCTAGTAGAAAGTGAAAGTGATCTAGGCTCGCGAAAGACGGCATATACGCGAAAAAGTCGCGGATGCTGTGGTCCAGTAGAAAGTGAAAGTGATTGGTGCGGGACTCTATTAGTTGACATTGTGTTGAGTTTGAACTGTCATTTTCCCTCTACTACACTGTCAACTATAAATAATTCCGTACTAATTATAACACAACAATACTTCGCTACAATCCTTCAACAAATACTCGATGCGCGCTAAGGAAATCGCTCACTGTCAACTACCTGACAAGCCGGCTACTATGGATTTTTATAGGTACCTCACGTCTTCTAGAAATTTTCCATCCTCAATGTGGTGTGCGAGCTACTGTGTATATCAAGTGTTCTCCAGAGGACTCTGGAATGTACTTATGCGCGGCCTTGACTGAGGCAACACCTGCACTACTAGAGAGGGGACGGGTGGGGGACGCTCTAGGCTGTTTTACGCGGTTCCATTCGTTTTAATATGTTACAGTTAATTAGATCTGTTTGTAAAAAATAATATATATTTTTAGGTTTCGTTTCAATCTAAAATATAACAAAAAATTAAAATTAAAAAAATGGGTATATTATGGGACGCACACCACAAGTGGGAACTTTAGTGTCAAGTAGCGTGTGAACTGATTCAACGTGTAAAAGGTTGCTCGTATGTATTTGGGAAAAGAGAGATTTTGCAATAAAGAATTAAGATTCAAATAAGAGTGAACGGACAATTAAATTTAATGAGGGAATTAGCGTTTATATCTACTGTATTATTAGAAATCAATATTTACAATAAACATAAACAGAATCACATTACACGCCGTGTTATTTTTAGTATACAAACAACTCGAAAATAATTTTTTTCAATGTAACAATATGATTTACGCATATTTAGTTGAAAAGTAGAGTGTGATGTGCGCAGTATAATAATTCAATTAAAAAAAATTATTGTTTTAATTAAGTTGATTATGTAATCAGAAATTCTTGTTTAGTGCTCTTCTGTGTTGGCGAATCTGAAGCAAACGCAACTGTAACGTGATACACTATGGAGAAAGAAATGACCGTAGTGCTGCGCTCTGGTGACAGCCCTGAAGCAAGCGCCAAACTTTTTGTCATCAGATGTGATCAAACGCCAAACAGATTAATTAAATAATAAAATTATTTTTAAAATTTACGTCATTCTCGTGATAGTATTTAAAATTTGCTTACACTTTAAAATACAGTACACTGTCGCTAATCTGTCAGATCAGACCAGGGTAGTGCCGAATCAATGTAAATACCAAATTAATGGATGGTTATTACTATGGTATTTACTACTATTTACTATTTATAGTATTTACTATTTACTACTTTTTGTACTAAAACTCATTTAAATGACAAAAAGTAGCGTATATTGTAAAAAAAATGGTAAAGCATGAAAAAACTTACACCTGATTACAATATGAGATTAAAAATATACTTCCATTTTTTTCTTAAAATTATTGAAATTAGTTTTGTTTATAATTTTGTCAAACGTAGGAAGAATGAAACTCACAGACTAATGTACAGTACTATTCCATTGGAATAAAAAAGCTGTCAATTTTCTTCTGCTTCTTGGCTTTAAACGACACTTTTAATGCTTTTTCTTGCAGTTTTTTCGACACAAGAATTTAACAAGCAGACACGCCATTTTCTTCTGCCCACTTAATAGAAGTCGTGAAGGCGTCCACTGCCATACCATGGCCTACTGTATGAAGAGCTGTCGATGTTTCTCCCTCTTCCTCCTCATCATCCTATTCTCTGGTCACACATCGCCTATTTCATTGTTTGTCATAAACTGTTTTTTTTTTTCATCTTCGTCACCCGCCAGACACTTTTTTACATCGTCCGTTGTCAAATCATCTGTTTTGTCTACTAGTTTCTCAGCCATTGATTGTATCTCGCAGCTCGTGCAGTTCAGCTTGTGACATTTTGTACTCACGATCTTAGATTACGTAAACACGGCAAATAATTACACCAAGAAAAAACTGCAAATAAACGGCATTGTACACAGCGAGGGACTAATGATGCAAATGACGTTTATGGTCAGCGACTTGTTTCCCCCTCCACGCTCGCCATTACCCGGCTGAAAACGCCGGACTACTGGAGAGGCCGGAATATCGCAGTGCCGGAATACAGAGGTTGTACTGTATTACGTTTTGCTTAAAGCGTACCTATTTGTGGCGCTGTGGAAACGTTGGATAGCTATGTGGGAAACAGATTTCATTGACCTGGCAACACAACTTTTCGTTTCAGCTATTTCGTGACGCATTGAATCAGTTTACTGAACTAGGGGCGCGAGGTGTAGGCTACGGGAGTTAGCCGGGCACTATGTGCCGTATATGAAGTTCTCACTTCAAAAATTCAAATGACTTTTATGTACAAACATAAACTAAAATTGTTAAGTTACTCAATTTTAACTGAGTTAAGTGGTGTCGGAATCGTATTTAACTAATTTTTCATAATACAGTATATTCAAATGTTGACATTAAAAAACGGGTTTTGTGTTCCTACACAACTTTTGCAAATTGCGCTTTTGACACCATAAATTTGGTACAGCAGCCAGAAAACATGTTATACGCTTCTATCGCAATAATAGCTGATCATCAATTTAATCAAACATATATTACTTAGTTACTTTGATGTATACTTCTTCCCATCGCTCCGTGTTCGAGTTAGCATTGCATATACACTGCAACCACTATAACTCTAATTATAAATATCCAACATATTTTAAAATATATGTATAAAAAGTTGATGTGTGTATGTGATTGTGTAAATAAGGTACAAAATGTGTTACTTCGCAATCCACCTGTTTCCCATGAGATTGTCACTATGTAAAACACTCATCGTGTAATATCTTATATGATGATATACGGACAATGACACAGACAGATTGAAGACTGTATGTTTACATATATGTATACGTTTTCTGTACTTCGCTGTACAATAGTCAGATACCGGTTTAGTTAACTGGTTATGAGTCACAAGATTCCTTTCCATCAATCCATTCTTTGTATTTCATTGTCAGAACTTGTTCCTGAATCTATCACCAAAGATACTGGTTAAAGTGATAGGTTCAGACTATCAACAATTTTGAACGAGTTTTAAATGTTCCATCATAGAAAAAGCATTGACTTGTCTTCCAGAAATGTTGTCTTCTGATTGACGTGTCAGTTGGTGTAAGCAGTTCTTACTTAGTACGCTTAAAGATATGTTGTTAAAATTTTTTTTGCCAAACAGAAGTTTCGTCACTGCTGTATTTTCGGCATTTCAGCAATAAATTTATATTTTTGGTTCAAACTGTAGCGCTCCGACAAAATGTGCAAAGTGTGCAGCACACACAGGCGCCATAATAAGGCCACCAAAAATTTCAGGCGAGGGGGAAATATTTGAAAAGAAATGTATTATTCATTAAGGTAATTGTATTAACCTATTCGGTGCTCTAAACAGACTGAGCCGCTCATCACCAAAGACATCACAACAATTTTTTTTTTTTTTTTTTTTTTTTTTTTTTTACTTTCCAAATCTGACACCTTTTCTAAGTTTGACATCCACCAGAAAAATTTTTAAAAACTACAACTTACCTTGATGACCGGCTCACTTGTTCACTCCAACTAGAAGAAGACTCCTAGTGGAAGAATGTCCACATGCGGGGTAACCATTGGGGAATCGGACGAATGAGGTGACCTCAAATTTTTGTTTTGTTTTGTTTAAATTCAACAATTACCAATTTATTGCTTCTGTTTGAAATAATAAATCATATAAAATATTTCATTTGACAGTATTCCATTAGGAATATATAAAATGTATAACATATTTAAAGTATATGACATCGTATTCAGAATTTAAATTTCAAAATATTCAAAATTCAATATTTAAAAAAATATTCCATTAAATTATATAAAATATGTAAAACATTTTAAAACTCTTACATGGCATGCAAATCACCATTGACATGCACCCTTTTACCTTCACCCATAGAATTTCCTTATTTGGAAATAAATACACTAACCTTGATAAGTACAAAGAGTAAATCCAGAGGTTTTAGAAATATAACATTTAATAACACTAAGTCTTTTTTTTTTTCTTTTAGTCCCCCTCTGGTTGTACTATAAACACTCTCAATAATATCAACAATTTTATAAACCATTTAACAAGCATTAACAAGCAATTCTCTCCTACAACAATTTAAACAAACATATTACATAACGACATGCGCCCTCTGAAATCTAATTCAAACTTTAAAAAAGAGAATCATATAATTAGGAAAATATAAGGCAAACCTAAGATAGATGATTATACACTCTGTGTGGAATTCACAAGTGCATGTGCTCAGTTTTCCCTAAACCTGCATAAACTTGAGTAGCACAAAGGCTTGCAGATTTCAGAGTGCACCATTATTAAGAAACTAACAAATAGTCAGGTACATATATCTCTCAGCCATGTAATATGTTGTGTGCATGGAATTATGAGCCTATACATATACAAAAGAATTTTCACAGTGACTGTAAATGGATAGCGAATGAAATTAAATATGAGTATATACTTCTACCAAAGATTTTAAAAGGTCACTGTACATTGATAGAGAATCAACAATACTATGAGCATATAAATCTACAATTCTTATAAATATATAAATAGTGAAAATTTCATCTTGTACAGCAGTTCAGTCATTTTTATTAATGGGCTGAATGCTCCTGAATTACAGTTCTAGTACAGGGCAATTGTTACAATTGTAGGTGATCTGCAACTCTTTCATAATCAGATTTACAAGTTCCAATAAAAGGCTGCCACAAGATAAGTTCCACACAGATTATAGTAAAAGGTATACTAGAAATTACATGCTTCCACAATTAACACACAAGACATTTATATGAACACACTGAATATGAGCATTAAAGGAACTCGGCTGAACTTTGCTTCACTCGGCCCCGGAGCACACTGGCCAATTCCTAACACATTTTCTTAAGTTTTTTTTTATATTTTTGTTTTCTTTTTTTTTGTAGGTAAAAATTTTGTCCAGAAGCTATTACAGTCGAATAAGAAACTAGTCACATAAGACACTAGTAAGGTTCACCAGACCTTTCTTTTATTAAAAACTTGCGTTCAAAAATTTCCAATGAGTGCAGAAACCTGTCTATTATATTCCCAATATATAGAGAAGAAAAAAAAATCCAGAATTAAGCAACAGTTGTTCCTTTTTTTTTTGTGTTAGAAACAGTTAGGCCACACTTGACTCCAAAACAAGCAGCGCAAAAACGCATCCCAGGCAAAAATTTAATAATTTTTATTTTTCCATACCTGTACAATTTTGCAAAGTGTCACTTACAATTGAGTTCCTCAGTTTACTCACACATAAATCACATCTCGGTCTTCACAGGATCACGGCCGCCGGCCCCCAAGGGACCCCCTTGGCACACTTTACTCTTAGCCTGCCATGATTAATTTAAAAAACCCAGGCCTTATAAAACAAATAAAGCAACTTTTCAAACGCCGATCTCTAAGACCGCACGTGGCGAGAACAGCTCTTGAATCCGACCAGCTGATCAACCCTCGTCTCTCTCTACCCAGCTGACCCGGAACCACCCCATCGAGTCAAAAGAACAACTCTCCACTCGACGAAAACCACAGGCCAAACCCACCACTCAAGTCAAAACAGCAAACCCTCTACTCACGGGAAACACCGCACCAAGCAGCGGGACCGAATAGTTATGTTGTGCGAAGTCTCTTACAGATAGCGACAGTATCCAAAATTCGGAGCGAGAGCCACCACAAGTTCCGAAGTTACCGTAACTTCTCATAGATAGCGAAGTGACCACTGTCCAAAGCGCACTCCCCAGATACATGAAAATATCGCCCGGAATCCTTAGAACCGCTACTTGCCGTACACCTACGTACGGCACACCCCCACAACAAAAGGAGTCCAACGGGTTGGACGACACTGGGACTGCCACCACCGGAGGAAAAGCGGGGACTGACTAAAAACAAATAAAAAGATAAAATCCGGCGAAAGTGGAAAACGAAAGGACACCAGAAGGAAGGACAAGGTGTGTGTGGGTGTGTAGCTGGGTGTGTGTAAGTGTAGAAGATACGGGGAGTGTGAGCGGCCGCGGCCTAAAGCAAAGAAAGAAGAAAGGAAAGGAGAGAAGCTAAAATACCGATAAAACGTTTAAAACCCCAATTAACCCCACCTAAAACAATAAAACACTAAAAAAATAAAACCATAAAACACAATCCCTCCAGCGAAGCCCCCCGAAAACCAAACACGAGGACCCTAACTAATCCTAACTGGGGTGAACAATACCAATTTACCTCTCACGGAAGCTCCATCTGCGCACACGCCTTCAAATGGGACACATGGGCCACCCTCACCTTCATCCCATCCTCCGGATCCACCAGTGACGGGCGAGAGAAACTCAGAAATCCGGAAGGGTCCCAACCATCTATAGCAGAGCTTGGCAGCGCGACCCTCCACCTTAGAGCTGAGCGGGTGGCTCCTGCAATAAACCAGCTGACCCACCTTAAAAGGGTTGGGGACTCTCCCAGCATTATAGCGACGCCGCACGCGCTCGTGCGATCGGAGCAGGGCTCTCCTCACATCTTTCCACCTGTGAACGACCCCTTCGTTAGGCAAATCCGGGAGAAGATCCTCCAGTTTCCACAAATTACCAAGGGGATGAGCGGGGGAGAAACCAAACATGACCTCAAAAGGCACGGCACGATGGCTTTCATGAAGGGACGAATTGAACGCCATCTGCAACCACTGGAGATTCTGGTCCCACGTATTCTGCTGCTCCGCGTGATAGGCGATAAGAGCGGATCTCAGATTGCGGTTGAATCGCTCTGCGTGGGAAGGTTGCGGGTGGTAGGGGGAAGTGGTTACATGCCGGATGCCGTGCCGGAAACACATGTTTCGGAATTGCCTCGAGATGAATTGCGGGCCATTGTCTGAGACGATGATGGAGGGAAGCCCGAAATGCTGAAAAATACTGGTCTGAAGGGCTACGATGGTATTGGCAGTACTAGCCTGACGCAAGGGAAGTAGCCAGACATACTTGGAGAAGGCGTCCACACAAACAAGGAGGAACGAATTCCCGGCTTTGCTACGCGGGAAAGGACCCACGTAGTCGATGAAAACCTTCTCCATCGGTCTGCCAGCCACCTCAGAAGACAGCAGCCCCAACTTAGTGTTCTGAGCGGGCTTGCTCAGACTGCACAGATGACAACACTTCACCCGGGTGGCGATGTCCCGGTCGATGCCTTTCCAGATGAAGTTCTTTCTGATCGCGGCGATGGTCTTTGAAACACCCAAATGGCCTCCAACCGGGGAATCATGATAATATTGGAAGACCATGGGTATCAGCTTGCTCGGCAGCACTATCTTAGGGACCCGTCCTCTACGTTCCTTGCAGCAGAGGACGCCCTTGGACAGATGATATGGAGCCTTCATCTCGCCTGATTTGATTCTATCGATGATGGGACCCAACACCTCATCATCAATCTGATGAGGGATAACTTCCGTGAAGGCGAGGGGGAACTCCAGGAGTACGGCGCATGGTTCATTTATTGGCTCCTCACTGGGTAGGTGATACATACGGGACAGAGCGTCGGCAACAACATTTTGGGTCCCCCTTATATGTTGTGCCCGAAACTTAAAAGAAGAGATCTTGACCACCCAGCGGCCTAGTTTACCCAGTTGACGGGGGTGCGCCAGAAGCCACGAGAGAGCCTGATTGTCCGTCTCTAATAGGAACTCAGCGTGTTCCAAATACCTCCTAAACTTGTCAAGGGCGAAGACTACCGCCAAACACTCTAACTCGTATACCGAGGATTTCTTTTCAGGGTTGGTAAGGGTCCTGGATACAAATGCAACTGGCTGCCGAGCACCATCCACCTCCTGAGAGAGCACGGCCCCGATCGCCACAGAGCTGGCGTCGGATTGCACAATGAAAGGCTTCGTGAAATCGGGCATCCGAAGCACGGGCGGCGACAAAATGGACTCCTTTAGGGACTCGAAGGCACGTTGCTGTGCGTCTCCCCACACGAATTTGGCCCCTTTTTTCCTTAAGGAATTTAGGGGAGCCGCAATCTCAGCAGCCCCCGGGATGAACCGCCGGTAAAAATTCACCATGCCCACGAAGCGGGCCACCCCTTTAGCATCCCGAAGAGGAGGAAAATCCCGAATTGCCTGCGTCCTCTCTGGATCAACCGTGACCCCTTTATGAGAGACAAGGTGACCGAGGAAAGAAATTTCCTCCTGGGCAAATTTCACCTTGTCGGGATTCACGGTAAGCCCCGCGCGCCTCAAGCGACACAACACCTCACGGAGATGGTTCATGTGTTCTTCAAGAGTGGAGCTGTAAATGAGCAGATCGTCCAGATAATTAAACACATATTGGAATTTAATGTCGTGGAACACGGAGTCTAATAGACGGGTTAACGTCTGCGCACCAACCGCCAGTCCCATGGGGACTCTCTTGTATTGGTACAAGTTCCACGGCACGCAAAAGGCAGTAAACGGCCGAGAATCCCTGTGTAAGGGTATCTGGTGGTATGCTGAATTCAGGTCGAAAATGGTGAAATATCGGGCCTGCGAAAACCAGTCAAAGGCCGAATGCAGGTCCGGGAGGGGCACCGACTCAACTTCAATATTCTGATTCAATTTTCGATAATCGATGACCAGCCTATGCTTCCCTCCCGGTTTAGGCACCAGGAATGCTGGACTGGCATAGGTCGACGTGGAAGGTTCAATAACCCCCTGGTCCAACAATTCCTGCACCTTCTCACGCAAGATGGTCATCTTAGGCGGAGCGAAATTATACGGGTGCGAACGGACAACCGCGGAGTCGCACAGGCGGATCCGATACTCCAAATTGTGAGTGAGTCCGAGGTTGGCGGTCAGCACCTCGGGGAACTCATCACACAATTTACGGAAAGTGGTCTGTAGAGACGGGCTTAAATTATTAATGTACGCCGGGGGTTGAAGTTCTTCAAGACCTTCCCCCGCCTCATCCCGATATCCCAGAAAGGGGATGCGTACTGCACGGTTGAACTTAAAGAAGCATACGTGCCCCTGGATATCGAGAACCATGCCACTTTTCATAATAAAATCCGCACCCACAATACAGTCCACGCTCAAGTTCGGAGCCACGAGAAACTCCCAAACCCACGAAAAATAGTTTATTTTTAATTTAAAAGCCACCAATATGGAGGTCGGCAAGACCTCCCTCGAGGCCGTCCAACATACCACCGACGAAGGAGTATTCGACCGGATCAATGACTCCCGGACCAACTGCTGGTAAACACGGTAGGAGATAAGACACCGAGGCGATCCGGAGTCCACCAGGGCCTTAACCCGGCCCTTCCCGACTTCCAGCTCCAAAAATGGACACACGGAGAGACCCGGACGAATCGGCTTGGGATCGGCCTCCCCGGATGGGTGTCCCGTCTCAACTGCACATAACGGGACCTGGGATGCGACATCGCTACCAAACGTGGGGAGGGACCGGCGTCCCCTCAATCCCCCCACGCAGGCCGTTTTTTGATGGACGGTTTTCCCGCGAGACCTCCGATCGTTTGAGGGGGCAATTCCGGGCCAAGTGCCCCATCTTCCCACAGGAATAGCAGCGGACTTCCCGCCTCTCAGAGTCGCCACCACGTTGCTCTTTCCAAGGGTGGCCACCACGTTGCTCTTTCCAAGGGTTGCCACCACGTTGCTCCCGGGTAGGCCGCTGCTGACCAGATGAGGAACAGGGGACAGGGAATTCGGAACGGCCGGAGCGAGCCTCATCGTTCATCTGGATGGTGCGGGCGAAGACACAAGCCTAGCTAAGATCAGCGAAGCTGCGCGGTCGCTCCAAAAACACCAACCTTGACCTCTCCTGCGGATTAAGGCCCTCCAAGATAACCCGCACCACCTCAGCCTCCGACACATCCACCCGCAGCACACGGGCACCACTTTTGATCGAGTTTATAAATACGTTCAACTGTTCCCCTTGCCCCTGAACTCTGTAGAAAAATCGCTGCCGCATCCGGTCACGCAGCCTCCCGGGGATAAACAGTTCCAACACATCTTTGTGGAACGCCTCAAAATCCCCGCCCGCGCCCAGATGCCAGACCACACGATCCAGCAGGGGCGCCCGACAATACGGGTAAATCAAATTTAACAGGGCAGCGCCGGTCACCCCAGGGACATCAAAAATGCCGAAAACCCCTTCAAGGAATTGGACAAGCTGGTCAGGGTCCAAACCGTCGACCACTGGAAGCCGACGGAGGAGGTCATAAATGGGGTTCGGCAACGATTCATACTTAACACTAGCAGGTGCAGTACCCAACCCTCGAGGCACTTCCACATGCTCCCCCTGAAATCCCTGGGGGCGACTGCCCACCGAAATAGACGGACGTTCCTCCACCAGAGCGCTTCAAGGCTCCCCTAGGAGACCCACCCGCTCAGGGGCCACGGTCTGGCGCATGGGCATCTCCTTCAGGTTACTAGGGCTTTCGGGAGCCTCCCCAGGTAGACCAATCTTTGACTGGAGGGCCGACGCCGTCCGCCTACCCTCCTCCTCCAGATCATCCTGCAAAAGCAAATTACTCAGGCGGGCGGACAAGTGGTGCATCCTTTGGGTCACCCGCTGCCAAACACGGGTGGAACTCCCCATATATTCCGAGTCCTCCATCAGGGTGGAGAACTCGGTCCACTTGTCCTCACACACGGCCAGCTCCTCCTCCAAATCCTCGATTTCGACCCTCCGGATGGGAGCGTCACCCACCAGCAGTTCCCGCAGTTGACGCCGCAAGGACGCCACGTCCCTCTGGGGAACCCCACCCCGCAAACGTATCTCGAAAAGGAGTTCGTCCTTTGTGAAATATTGGGGCACCAGACCGCGGCCTTCACGACTCCTACTCTGCCCCTGCTCCGCCATAGTATCCAACAACAAGAAACTGAATTCAACAAGAGCTGACAATCAGGGTCCCCGACCCGGCACCGGACCAACAATGAAGACCAAGATGAAGTGCGATACGACAACAAAGACAACCATGATCACACAAAAACACAAACAAACAAATAAACACTCAAGAACCCCCAAAACCATCAGAAATCGCCAGGCTGTGCTCAACCCTCCCTAGGGGTCCCGGCCCGGCAACCGCACCCAAAGACCAAGATTTACAACACTAATAAACATCACTCTTGACAGAACTTGTCCGACTAAGATTTGGAGGTCACCTCATTCATTTCCAATTTTCGTTTCAGAGGTGGCCAGGATTACGTCCAACCACGCTCTGCTACCATTTGTGAGCCGCTCATCACCAAACACATCACAACAATTTTTTTTTTTTTTTTTTTTTTTTTTTTTTTTTTTTTACTTTCCAAATCTGACACCTTTTCTAAGTTTGACATCCACCAGAAAAATTTTTAAAAACTACAACTTACCTTGATAACCGGCTCACTTGTTCACTCGAACTAGGAGAAGACTCCTAGTGGAAGAATGTCCACATGCGGGGTAACCATTGGGGAATCGGACGAATGAGGTGACCTCAAATTTTTTTTTTTTTTTGTTTAAATTCAACAATTACCAATTTATTGCTTCTGTTTGGATAATAAATCATATACAATATTTCATTTGACAGTATTCCATTAGGAATATATAAAATGTATAACATATTTAAAATATATGACATCGTATTCAGAATTTAAATTTCAAAATATTCAAAATTCAATATTTAAAAAAATATTCCATTAAATTATATAAAATATGTAAAACATTTTAAAACTCTTACATGGCATGCAAATCACCATTGACATGCACCCTTTTACCTTCACCCATAGAATTTCCTTATTTGGAAATAAATACACTAACCTTGATAAGTACAAAGAGTAAATCCAGAGGTTTTAGAAATATAACATTTAATAACACTAAGTCTTTATTTTTTTCTTTTAGTCCCCCTCTGCTTGTACTATAAACACTCTCAATAATATCAACAATTTTATAAACCATTTAACAAGCATTAACAAGCAATTCTCTCCTACAACAATTTAAACAAACATATTACATAACGACATGCGCCCTCTGAAATCTAATTCAAACTTTAAAAAAGAGAATCATATAATTAGGAAAATATAAGGCAAACCTAAGATAGATGATTATACACTCTGTGTGGAATTCACAAGTGCATGTGCTCAGTTTTCCCTAAACCTGCATAAACTTGAGTAGCACAAAGGCTTGCAGATTTCAGAGTGCACCATTATTAAGAAACTAACAAATAGTCAGGTACATATATCTCTCAGCCATGTAATATGTTGTGTGCATGGAATTATGAGCATATACATATACAAAAGAATTTTCACAGTGACTGTAAATGGATAGCGAATGAAATTAAATATGAGTATATACATCTACCAAAGATTTTAAAAGGTCACTGTACATTGATAGAGAATCAACAATACTATGAGCATATAAATCTACAATTCTTATAAATATATAAATAGTGAAAATTTCATCTTGTACAGCAGTTCAGTCATTTTTATTAATGGGCTGAATGCTCCTAAATTACAGTTCTAGTACAGGGCAATTGTTACAATTGTAGGTGATCTGCAACTCTTTCATAATCAGATTTACAAGTTCCAATAAAAGGCTGCCACAAGATAAGTTCCACACAGATTATAGTAAAAGGTATACTAGAAATTACATGCTTCCACAATTAACACACAAGACATTTATATGAACACACCGAATATGAGCATTAAAGGAACTCGGCTGAACTTTGCTTCACTCGGCCCCGGAGCACACTGGCCAATTCCTAACACATTTTCTTAAGTTTTTTTTATATTTTTGTTTTCTTTTTTTTTTTAGGTAAAAATTTTGTCCAGAAGCTATTACAGTCGAATAAGAAACTAGTCACATAAGACACTAGTAAGGTTCACCAGACCTTTCTTTTATTAAAAACTTGCGTTCAAAAATTTCCAATGAGTGCAGAAACCTGTCTATTATATTCCCAATATATAGAGAAGAAAAAAAAATCCAGAATTAAGCAACAGTTGTTCCTTTTTTTTTGTGTGTTAGAAACAGTTAGGCCACACTTGACTCCAAAACAAGCAGCGCAAAAACGCATCCCAGGCAAAAATTTAATAATTTTTATTTTTCTATACCTGTACAATTTTGCAGTGTCACTTACAATTGAGTTCCTCAATTTACTCACACATAAATCACACTCGGTCTTCACAGGATCACGGCCGCCGGCCCCCAAGGGACCCCCTTGGCACACTTTACTCTTAGCCTGCCATGATTAATTAAAAAAACCCAGGCCTTATAAAACAAATAAAGCAACTTTTCAAACGCCGATCTCTAAGACCGCACGTGGCGAGAACAGCTCTTGAATCCGACCAGCTGATCAACCCTCGTCTCTCTCTACCCAGCTGACCCGGAACCACCCCATCGAGTCAAAAGAACAACTCTCCACTCGACGAAAACCACAGGCCAAACCCACCACTCAAGTCAAAACAGCAAACCCTCTACTCACGGCAAATACCGCACCAAGCAGCGGGACCGAATAGTTATGTTGTGCGAAGTCTCTTACAGATAGCGACAGTATCCAAAATTCGGAGCGAGAGCCACCACAAGTTCCGAAGTTACCGTAACTTCTCATAGATAGCGAAGTGACCACTGTCCAAAGCGCACTCCCCAGATACATGAAAATATCGCCCGGAATCCTTAGAACCGCTACTTGCCGTACACCTACGTACGGCACAAGACCCATCAGTGCCACTGTAAATGCTACGAAGTCAAAACTCCGAACGGAGACTTAAGAACAGAAAAGTAATATAAGTGACGAGAATACCAAAATATTGCGACGTTTTGATAAAATAACAGCGTACGTTCCCAGTCTTTACAGTGATCGGTACAGTCACGATTACATAGCTGGTCACAGTGTACAGCAAAGTACAGTCACGTCCAAGTAGGGTCTTTCACAATTCGCGTTATACGTTACATTGTTTCATATCTTCCATTTGTAATTCCCTGAAATATCTCCTTAAAAGTTTCTTCAGCCATAAGTATTATTATTATTATTATTATTATTATTATTATTATTATTATTATTATTATTATTATTATTATCACCATTATTATCACTAATATTGTTATTTGTAAATTAAATCAAATTTTGATATATTGTGAAAAATAAAGATTGTAATACATTGAAACATCGCGTCAATACTGTTCCTTGGTGACAGCGTCTTATTCTTTGAACGAATTCGAACTATAACGTGTTTTGAATTTTAAATACAATTAAAGAGAATGTACAAAACACTAAGAATATGTTGTTGTGAATTTGAACATTTTTTTATCTAGCTATCCCAGACTGATGAATATAACTGACATGAGATTTTCAGGCAGTTCAAAGAATGCAAACAAATATAAATAAAGACCGAATAGGAAACGAAGACGTCTGAGAAAGTTGAGGAGTTTCCTATATTAATATCGCAATAGGAAAAAAGAAATTTTACTAAAAACGGAAACGTAGAAAGGATGGAGAAACAAGAGTATCAAGGATGGTTTAAAATTATAAGCTGAGCAGAGACAGGGTGGACATAGTTTAAAAATACAGTAGTGAGAGTGTTGCCCGTTCTTAACTTAATACTATTTGTTCTCTCTAGTATACGTTCACATTTATGCACACACACACACACTCTCTCTCTCTCTCTCTCTCTCTCTCTCTCTCTCTCTCTCTCTCTCTCTCTCTCTCTCTCTTGATACTAAAGACAAATTCCTTGTATAATATCTGGATAGCAGAGGTTGATCGAACAGAAGATCAGTAGAGAACTTTCAGTTTAAGATAATACCAGTTTTTACGAGGAAGAAGAGGCCTCCGCCAACCTTACAAATCAATGGAATGAAATAGACGAAAAAAGGGACAATCTGTAGGTCTGGTACACTAGGGAATAGTAAACCGCTGGGGAAAGGGACAATGACAAAGTAACAGATAAAAAACACGGAGCTGAAAGAAAATACTGAGGAGGTTAAATGATAAGCAATGATGAAGGTTTTAAAAAAAAAATATTTGTAGAAAAGCTCTTCAGAAGATATAAATAAAGTTAGGCCAACCGCTTGATGATTGAAATGATAGGGGAAAGCCTTGGAAGAATTGTTGGATGTAGAGTTACAATAACAAGTTACAGTTACGACGATTAATTTACCAAGTTAAATTTGTCCAACACACACAATAAATATCACCTTATGACTGTTTTGTACTAATTAACACTCCGCAGTATAATATCGCCAGGTCTAAACTGAATTGGGGAGCTTCGATATACAGTATTTGTACCGCCGCCGCCGCCTTGCATTGTAATGAGATAACGGGCCTCGGTGACGGTACAGTAGTCGAGTAAAAACGTGAGTAACAGCGCAAATATACGTGAAAGGTGTCACGTAGTTATTCAGATATGCGGTAATATCCATTTCCTCTCAGTGCAGCAGCACTGTACGACTTCAAATAATATTATTACATGAACTAGTTCATAGGATTAATGTTGGAGGAAGAAAAGTATACGAACGTAAGCTTATAACAGTTTATTGTACAACGTATGTTACAAACTAATACGGTCGCCAATAGTGTACCACATCTCTGAAATACTGTGCAGTTAGATATTATTTATATTAAAGGGCTTTCTGCAAATACGCTGGAATGTTGCATGTGTTTATTTATAGGTTGTACGAAACAACAGTTAAAATATACTCAATGTGGTCCAGTGTTTTATTGGCATTTAATAATATTCTAAACCAACGTATATTCTATCAAAAACAGGAATTAATTTTCCAATAAAATGTTATCCGATATTGACGATCTTCTCATAAAACTCACTTATGTGTAAATTAGTTTGTACATATCCCTGTGTAGTCCAAACAGCATGCCTTTGAAACCGTTTAACACGATTTTTTAGTTGTGTAACGTATATTTTCTGATCGGTTTTAGATCTAATAGCGTTATTTGTGTTTTGTGCTGTATTTAAAGTGATTGATTTGTAATGCTTAATGAGAGAATTATGCACGTGATGGAACAAAAGGTTCTACATTCATCTACATATTTTTTAAATTGTTAAGCGAATACTGCATAACCGAAATGAGTAAAGTATAGTTGTGTGAAATTCGAACGGCAACGCTAATTGATGTTCTAGGTATGAGAATTATTTTTGAAACATTGGAGCCATGAGGAAATCATTTTTTACACTCAACTGGAATTTATATAAGTGTAAAATAATATTTTTCTATCAAAACACTCGGCTTTTTAACAATAAATCTCTTATCGTTACATATAAAACGCATGACATACACTCACAAACGTAATGTTTGAATTGAAAAATGTTACTTCTTCTTCCTTATTACTACAGGCCAACGTGATCCCTGGCTTGCAACAGCAGTCTTCCCCAATGTCTACTATCCGTTGCCATCTCAGCGTAACCCCTCACAACCTTTCTTGTGAGATCTACCAGCACATCATCCAACCATCTTAGCCTAGGTCGACCCCTCTTTCTGTTATTATAAACCTGTGCCCTCAGGATTTTCTTTTGCATACACTGATCATCCATCCGCTCTATGTGACGGATGTCACAGTTGTATTCGTTGAGCCTTTATTAAGAATTTTACGATGTCCTCATGCTTCAATAGCTCATCTATCTCCTGGTTATTTCTTATTCTCCATTCATCATCTTCTTTAGCCAGGCCATAAGCACGGGGTAAAATCTTTCTTTCAAACCTTCTTAGTGTTTCTTGTTCCTTTTGTGCTGATGTCTGTGTCTCACCAACATAAGGAACAACTGGTCTCATAAGTGTCTCATATATTTCCTATGAGTAATATATAGGAAATATATATACTGTGAGTTATACTGTGACTAATGAGTCTGCTTCTCAACAGTCTACTGTTCGCATAATATGCCCTATTTCCTATTTGTTTCCTGTCACGTATCGTCGTGTTTGTGGACCATTCATTATCTATCACGTTACGAAGGCATTATTAACCGCATCAAATGAATTACCTTCTACGCATAATTTATACAGATTGCTTCTCCATTCTGATGCAGAAATTACGAGGTATTTAGTTTTTCTGATACTTACATTCAGTCCCATTCCAGCGGATTTTTTATTCAGCTCCTTGTAAACCTCAAATCAGCAGTTGTTTTAATCTAGCTATTATCACATCATCAACGTAAGCACATATTTGGCTTGTCTCATTTAATATTGTTCCTCGCTGGTCTATGTCTTTAATAGCATGCATAGTGTAGCGCAATAATAATGAGGTGTCCGATAACCTATTAAATTGAAAACACTAGACAATCTATTGACAGATTATCTCTGCTATACCCTAGTCTAATTTCCTGGCTGATGTCATTTTCCTCCAATGATTTTCACCATTCTCTTATTACTTTTTCCATTAATTACACCTCTGATTTTCACTTTAAAGTATGTATTGGTCAGCGTTTGTTTGATTAAATTTGTTGTTACTTCCATGTTCCATAAGGAAATAGAAGTAGGGTCATGGCGAAAAAAATCGTGTTAGAGATAACGGCAGATTCTGATTGTACTACCATCAAAACATGAAAAAAGTCATTTTTCGAAAAGTGTGTGTGTGTCTGACTGTAGAATTATTTTTCAAATGATAACAGCCGCAAATTCAAACAGAATCAAATAATTGTTAGCATACAGCCATGAATTGTAGAGGGCTCAAGGCCCGTTGATTTTGGTGAAGATCGGTTAAGGGAAAGGGGTAGCATAGCTGTAACGTTTTACGTTTTAATAAGAGTAAAGTGCTTAATTTTGATAAATAAAGTATCCTGAAAAGAAGGTCACAATAATCCACTGTAGAAAGGTAGATGAAATATCTATAAATGAAAAGGGTAGTTGAAGGGGGAGGGGGTATTTTTTTTTATAAATTAAAATGGTAGTTGATGATGGAGAAAGTAAATTTTTATAAGTTTTATATGTGTACTACGTTATTGACAGCAAAGAAGTAGTTTCTATAAAAACATTTCATTTCACTTTAACAAAATAAAAAAAAATTAGTTGCTTTTTATTTATGGATTGTAAAATTAACATTTACACTAACCTGAAAGTATACATAGTAGCATTTAACTAGACGCAGAAACTACAAGTTTTTGAACACTACGCCCCGAATGTGGCGACAATTTCAACTCACACACTTTTCATGTCGTTTTTACGTTTTCCATTACACGGTGTAACATGTGAACAGAAATTATATCAACTTTGAGTGTTTCGATGTTTCATGGGTGTGGATCATTATACACCTTACTCTCAAAATATACCCAGTAGAATAAATAGCACGCTGGCAATCTCGCGGGCTACGTAATGTTGCTACTCCTGAAGGTAACTCGTTAAACTGCGTCCATTGATCGCCTTGCCATTACTAGGCTGATTGCTACCCATACTGTTTGGTGTTTTTTAATAAGCATTTCTAGACGGTTATTTATATGTGCACTACGTTATCGGCAACAAAGAAGTATTTTGTTGTTAAAATTCCTTCCCGGGCTGTCTGGCCGTAGTCCAATGTTTTCTGCAAAACCAGACGTTTCGGCAGTGCCTTCGACTTCCATCATCAGTGAAAATCGAGTGCAATAACGTGAGGTGACGTTAGTGACCACAGTACTGTGGTTAAGGCTGAAGCAGTAAGTAGAAAGAAGTAGTTTCTATAGAAATATTTCATTTCGAAAATGATTTTAAATATAAATCTTAGAACATGGAAGTCATGTATAGTTCTCCATACCGATATTTTTTATTACCCAAGCCAAATTCGTTAGGGATTTTAAACAATGAATCCCTATCAATTCAGTCATACGCCTTTTTAAATTCAATAAAGGTAATTACAAAATCTTTAGATCTTCTTTTCAAATATGTTATTTTTGATTTTAAATTAAGAATCTGCTCTGTGCATGACCTACGTTTTCGGAAGCCACATTGGTATTCACCTATTTGTGAGTCAAGTTGTTTCTTTGCTCTGAACAATAATGTTCTGGATAAGACATAGGTAGCTGGCAAAAGTGAGATGCCTCTGTAGTTATTCGCATCTGTTTTACCACCTTTCTTGTGGATAGGATGAATCAACGCTCTTGTCCAGTCGTCAGGAAGAGCCAATCATTTATGGTTTACATTTTTCATTTCATTACCTTTGTTTAAAGTGTGAAACCCTTCATGCTGGATGGGGAAGGAAGTACATGTCCGCAGACAGTAATTATAATGTCTGCGGACATTATAATTATCGGGGAATTATTTGAAATTAATACAATGAGTGAAATGTATCTAAACATTGTCAACTCACGGACACGCAGGCACCCAGAAATATTTTTGTGTAACGTACGATTGATTATTATATTTTTCGCGTTATATTTGAAATCGAATTATGATTAATAACCAAATTTGATTAGAAAAAATAAACCTATATATATAAAATTGTTAATTATTTTATGATATATTCGCACAGTCTTGTAAATTATAATTACAATTTAGCAGCAACAATCGTGCACGTAGATCTAAATGGTATTGTTACGAATGGAACCACCTACAATAGCCGAGAGAGTCCCCACCCCGTCCTGCCGCCTAGTGTTGCAGGTGTTGCCGCAGTCAAGACCGCGCATAAGTGGGTTCTAGTGTGTTTAAGAACACTTGAGATACGCATTAAGCCAGCGTGCAGTAAGGAGGGAAAGCCATACTGGATCTCTGCGCGACCTATAAAAGCAAGAGCGCCTGGCGTTGCCAAGTTACGTTACGTGAGCGGATCGAGTGTTTGTCGAAGTATTATGTGAAGTGTTATTGTGGTATAAATTGTGTGGAATTCTATTATTTGACATTATAATTTCGTATGGACAAATCTAACTGGAATTATTGTACGAGTTAATTACGAATTATTAATTGTGATAATTAAAGCTGTTTATTAGTAATTTCATTGGTGTCTTGAGATTTGGTTTTCCACTGTACCATACGACGGTCAGTGAGCCGTCGTAACGGTATTTCATTTCACCGAAAATAAGTGAATGTACCCAACTCTTTCTTTGAAATTACGAATTTGCTCACTGACCTACTTATGTTTTGCATAATATAAATTATTTATTGACTGAATAAAAATGTTAATATTACAAATAACGTTTCCATAAATGGAAGTACGAACATTTTTATTTTTAAAATGTGTACGTTTTAAAGATACTCTACGCTAATAACTATACGAACACGTGTAGGCCTACGGCAGTGTGAATTATTTATTTATTTAAATCCGCATTTCTTGTACAGGATGGAGCTGAAACAAAATACTTACTCTGCTGGTGCGCATGTTGTAGAAAATATAAACGATAAAGATACGACTAACGCGCGTATACACCGGTTTTCAGATACACGTGACGGTACAGCGTGGTAATATATTTTGTTGCATAACGCACATGTCAAACGTATCGGTAATACTGGTGTAGTAAGAGCTATTATAGTTTTTCTTGGCACATTCGGATCGAGAAAACTGTGTAAAGCCTTGAAAGTTTGAAACAACAAGTGAATTATAAGAAAGATACAATTACGAGAGTGGAATTATCGGTCATGAAATTTCGTTGGTAATTGTATTTACACGTGCATTATTTACATAGTCATAGTGATAAAAGTTATATATTAACATTGAGAAAGATTCGAATCGGTTGCTCAAATATTACAATATTTTTTATAATTTCGTAAGTGTAACTATTTATAAATGTAAACAGAATGTACATACACTGTTGCACACCACTGTAGCGCTTTCAAGCTTTACAGGTCATCATCATCAGTTCGGATTTTTTGTTTGTGATTATAACCACTAACACAACTTTATTAACTAAATATTTATAAACATGTTACATGTCTTCTTACACAACCAGTCCGTACGTTTGAGGGTCGCTATACACTAAAAACTTGTTTATCCGAATCGCGTTTATACGAAACAATATTTAGTAAATTTTAAAAATACACAAAAGCATTTTCCTGTCGCTATAATCTATATTTAATAGCACAGACAAGCGATACCACGTGATGTAAAGTAGAAAGTCAATAATCAGAACTAATTGGGATAAGGGGTACTTCGAATTATCGATTTGTTCGGATTTTCGAACATAAAGTATGATGTCATATATTGTAAACATAAAGTATTGTACACTGTTATGAATTATAACAGTACATTTCTGCTTTGTTGCAGAAGCCGCAAGTGACACAATGACAACAGTTCACATAAAACAACCCTCTGTTAATAAACAACTCTAATGCAACTACTGTATAAATTGTATGGTCTTTGTCAGCGGTCTGACAAAGACCAGAACAGAAACTTATCAGCTGTTATCCGATGACGAAATTGTTACACAATGTTCACAACAGCCCGGTGAGGACAAAACCTCTGACGATGATGTGGAAGAGAAAAATGGAGTAAACCACACACAGGCAATATCAATGTTTGAAGAGCTACTCTCGTATTTAGAGCGACAAGACAAAACTTCCCCTGCAGAACTTCTAACAATGAAACGACTTCAAGATCGAGCAGCCAGCAAATGAGCTTCAAAGCTTAGGCAAAAAACTACGATTAATTACTGTATGAACAAGCAATAGGACTGTTCCAGTACTGTAGAAACTATAATTTACAGTGCGGTGCCGTTTTATAGTTTATTGCGTCATATTCACTGTGTATAACTTTTAAATTATTCTTATTAAGTAAAGTCACTGTACTTACGGTACATATGTATTACTATTAAGTAAAGTCACTGTATTTACGGAACATATGTATTATTATTAAGTAAAGTTACTGTACTTACGGTACATATGTATTATTATTTAAGTAGAAATTTCGGTTTATCCGAAATTTCGTTTATCCGAAACAGGCGCGGTCCCATCAAATTCGGATAAACGAGTTTTTAGTGTATTCTAAAGTCTTTGTTTTATTTTATCAACTAACCTCAGTTAACTGTTATTTATCCGTATTCTCAGCCACTCCAACGTGAATTTCTCTTTAATTTTCTCAGTTTTTCTATCTCAATTTCTTTTACCACTTCTTCCGTTAACCTTTCCATGAAGTGCCATAGAAATATAATTATTTTTCTACATTAAATTCTTTCTTCAACAGTATTTTCTTCTGACAGGATGACAGCTTGCTTGACAACGTTGTCTTCTCAAGTTTCCTCAAAACTGACGCTACATGTTGTAACTACTGCTAAAAAAAAAAAAAAACAATTACTTTACTCAGTTTTTACCAACGTTCAATTATTCCAACTTCATCTCAAAGTAAACAAAATGTGAAGAAAATACTTCAAAATTAAAGAATTAAAACATTAATCAAAACATGTGAAACTATTGTTTGTGTAAAGCTTAAATCTTTTCAGTAATTGCGAATTGTAGGCATTTTCAAACTGTTCTTTTTGAATTGAGCAAATTTGTTTTCTAAAAATATCTTTCTAAACATTATCCGTGTTTACAAGATTGTAGAAACAGTTGAACTGAAATAATAGAGAGCTCTTTATAATTATTGCTTACATTGTAAACAATTTTATACGCGGACTATTTGCATGAGACTCTCATGACTAATACAATGCAGAGAAGGTAACAAGGAGCACTTTGCTTTGTTTTGCTGTGTTCTGGTATACAGTAATATAGAATAACATTCAGGGTAAGATAAAGTAGTATGCTGAAAGAATGTCTGTCAAAAGGGGCAAGTTCTTGTAACTGGTGGAAAGTTGTTTATAGTGTACAATATTCACTTGCTGTTGTTGTTGTAGTTGTAGTTGTAGTAGTAGTTGTTGTTGTTGTTCTTCTTCTTCTTCTTCACAGTATATATCGCCATCTTGTCCTTAATCTTCCAACATTCCTTGTTCCAAAGGGTGTATACCCATATGCTACTTTAGGTTGCAGTCTATCCTTTATTGTGTTTATTGCGATCATTCAAGGCGGTATTTCTAAATCGTATCGTTTATGGACAATACCCTTAAATCTTTCGAAATGTCCTCATTACGAAAACTATGTTCCCCTGTACAACCGTTTGTTCTTCTCAAAAAACGCATTTCTGAACTTCAAAATTTGGTTTATAACCTTCCGTGTAGGCACCTACGAATCGCCCCCATACATTAACACAGGTACACACAACTTTCAACATTACAAGACGATGTCATTGCAACAATATTTCTTGTACTAAGATGATGCTTATTTACATAGGGTATACGGCAAACCGAACCTATGAACCACAGTACAGTAGTTATCGTTTATTTGTCGTTAAAAGCAATGTAGAAAAAGGAGTTGTACGTGTATAGTAACACGTAACATCAAATGCAACTGAATATAAAACAAGAGTAAAAGTAAGGTATCACAGGAAAAAAGAATACATAACCAAACCTGACATAGGTGTTCAGACATTTAGACTTCTAATTGTAGAATTTGTGTACGTGTGTACTCTGTGAGAAATAATAATGAGAGCTCAGAAATCTTCGAATCATTACATCATTCGATTCGTTTATTGGTCGAATGACGAACAGATTAAAAAAATTGCAATAAAGTAAAGAAAATCGAACGATAGGCCTACATGGAAGGAATTTGAGACAATAAACGGGACGTACATCATCGTGCAGTCACAAGGTGGCGCCTGAAATATGGAAGTTATTGTTTTTAAATAGCTAAATACGTATATTGTACCCAGTAGCTCCAAGAATGTTGTGTGATATCGTAATATAGATTTTAAAAAATGTGGTTATCTATTCTGCTATAGTAGGCGTTTTCCAAAACGCGGCACAATAACTTGAAAGCAAACATGATAACCTTTACGAAGTAGAATACTTCACCTTCATCGCGAATACCACGAAGCTTTTCCACCGTCGTGATACTACTGGAAAATAAATAGGCCTACTAAATTCAATATTAATTATTTAACAGCATAAAGTAAAAAGCAAAATGTAAGGCACATAGCCGTTTGCTCGTAATTTAACTTTTTCCTATGTAATTCAAATTACATAAACAATTTGTTTTGTCTTTATTTCATGTCTGTGATGTCCCAATTAGCACTGGAGTAGCATAAGAAAATTAACGCGAATTAAAACTGTTGTTCTCACACATCTGTAATTCGGATGAATATATTTATAGGATAATGCATAACATTCATACTAACAGTTGTTTTGTATTAAATAATGGAACTAACATCGTTGAACAGTAGTTGAATGATACGTTATTTTGTATTGCATTCTACAAGTGTCGGAAAGCATTTGAACTACGAATAAAACATTTGCTGTGTACGCATTAAATATTTTATCTTGCTTAATTATTATTCAAATTAAAGAAAATAAGTCTTGTGTCATTGGGGATCACTTTGCTTCTAAACTTTTATTCTAATAAATCTTATGAAAACGATTCTTTCTGAAAAATTTCGAGAATCTAGTTTTATAACTCTTCACACTTTAATTGAAGGACGTTCAAGGTTATCTCAAAACCTTTTAATTAGCCCATAATTCTCGTAAAGTACTTTATTTTTTATGTCAATTCCAGTCATAAAATCTCATTTTTTCAAATTAAAGTCAAGACACCGCTAGTTTGTGTGTCCAAAGACGATGGCCTAAACCATGGAGATATTAAACTGGGGAGGAAACATGACAACCCTATACAACTCCCGTAGGGAACCCTGTAAAGGGCAATGTCTCTGAGCGAAAAAGAGTAAATTAATAGGCTCTGCCTTTGATTTTTGGCGCATTCTTTTTTAAGGTCGCAAATACCAAAACCTCATGTTGAGCATTGCATGTTATGTGAATTCTAATATGATTTTATTAATTTTACATAAAATTAATTCCTCTTATTTTACAATTGTTTTTAAGCCTTATATTTAACACACGCAATTGGCTTAGAAGTAGGCCTACCTTAAATGATTATGGAAGTATGGAAGTAGGATCCTTTACTAGGCCTACTTATTTTTTATGCAAAACACAAGTTTAATATTTAAGACGATATTTTTATAGATATATATTATATCCTTATCTTACATTACGGACTGCTTGAAGAGTGCCGTATATTAATAACCTGTACTTATAATTATATTTATAATTTGTAATATCTATCTGCAGGTGTCAGAAGTACTTTTCGATAGTGATGTTGATGCACACACACACACACACACACACACACACACACACACACACACACACACACACACACACACACACACACACACACACACACACACACACACACACACACACACACACACACACACACACACACACACACACACACACACACACAACCTAATGAGTTTCATATTAAATGATTTTTATAAAATAAAAAAATCAATCTCCTATGAAAATTACAGCAGGGAAAGATTCTAATACCATACAGGTTTCTAAGTATTAACATAGAAAGTTACATTGACTGGAATAATTTCGTTCCGAAATAAACAAAAATAAAAGAAACAGAAAATAATAAAATAACCAAAAGAAAAATAAAGATACGATATCAACTTTTGCATTTTTCGTCTCAAACCAGGATATATATTTATAGACATTAACTTACCGTGTTCTTTAAATTATTTAAAGAAAATTCGATATCGTTTTTCCAAAAACAAAACAATTTGTTGTTTTATGATTTTAAATTTAATTGTTGAACATTAATAGATTTTATTATAGTAGGTCTACTACTATTTACTTAGTTAATACGTTGTAACTGACAAAATTAAAATGATAGCCTTATTCAGGCTGTGATAACCTGATGATAGCTTTGTTGTATTGGTTTCTTAAACTGTCTTATCTAGATTTACAAACGTTATACAAATTATTAGCCTATTAATTAATTTATGTGTTTTATTTAAATTAAGTTAGAATAAGTTAATTTGTAATCAGGTGTACATTATGCAAGATAATAATTAATTTTCTGTCATATCAAGCTTCACAGCTCATCAACAGATCGGAGTATCCTATGAACCGTGAAAGCGCTAATCGGGAATTTTTCTAGAGTGATGTGCAACAATGTAATTTCTCAAAGCATTACAGTTAGCCGACGACACAGGTTCGAGAAAACATATCGTTTCATAACGCTGATAGTAGCACCAAATCTGCCAAGGTTAAAAGAACATGGGGGAGGTTTCCCCAGCCGTTTATATCAGTTAATTAAGAGACTAAAAAAAAAAACAACATAAAAACGAGAAAACGAATCCGCTGATAAGAGGATGAAGCGTCAGTTATCTAGCGCATTTATTGTGGCAAGAACTACTATTTGTCGTTGGCGCACCGATTCAACTCTATCAGATTCAACACGCACACTGCTGGAGGAGACGAATTTCGTGTTAATGGTCGATGGCCTTGTTTGGGTGCCATTGGTTATTGATGGTCAACATGACTGCATGCATAAACGTTACTGAAATAAATACCGTGTTTCATGAGATAAAGAAAACTGTTTAATAAAAAAGTACAAGTCACACGACAATTTGAAAATTTAAATTAAATATAAATTGTTATGTAAATGCTGGCTGAAAACGCTGGCTCATTGATATCAAATGTAAAACAAATATTTCTAAAAATTAGTAAGCTAACACTGTTATTAACAATATACACACACACGCACACGCGCACACACACACACACACACACACAACCTAATGTGCTTCATATTAAATGATTTTTATAAATAAAAAATCAATGCGAAACATTACATATGACTACGACTATGGGTTTCTAAGTATTAGAGACAAATACTAGCGCAGACAGTACTCTGACTGGAATAATTTCTTTCCGAAATAAACAAATATAAAATAAATAGTTTTAAGTCTCAATGCTACTCCACTTTAAAAAGTTACTAGCGAAATAACTTCCTTCTGCAAGTAAATTGTCTAATAAATTCAATAATTACTTGCTAATAATGTTATTATTTCGTATTATCATTTAACATTCAATAATTGGAAGCAACTCCAGAACACCAATAGTTGCTGTTAAAAGATGAAAATTAAAACTTTAAGTTTTCATTCGTACACGATATTATACATGTATAAAAGTGATACTTACCGTTTTTTTTTTTTTTTTTAAGGGGAAATCCGTTATGGACACCAGGGCACCCGTATGCACTGGCGTGTGGGACTCTCACCCACTAAAACCCATCTTCTTCGCCACGCAAGGGCCCTGAAACCGTTTGCACAGTCTACTTCATCTTTATTTGTCCTCTTCGTCCTTTATTTTCTTGCCCGCTTATATCCTGCTTCCTTCATCCATCCTAACACTTAAGACAATAGTGCTGTGCTAACGCTTTTATTCCATTTTTCTTCTCTTTCGTCCTTCCTCTTGATAGTTCTAATCATGTTGTGTATTATTGTCTTCAGTCATTATCTTCTGTGTCTGCTCTGTATCGTTACATCGGAATCCAGACGTGTCCCAGCAGACTTGCGCCCTGTCACGCAGTCCTTCCTACGTATTGCAATGAAACACTTTGGGCCCTACGGTATCTTTATTTTCTTGCTTTCCAGGCCCCCCTCTACAAGTAGATTAAACCGACTGTGGCTACATAAAACTTGGGAAAGACAATAATCGTAAAACATAATAACTATAATAAAGACAATTAACATAATGAACACATAGAAACGATTAGCATAACAGACATAATAAACATGACGATAATAATTAATATAGGTAGATTAATAGACGTAATAAATATAACATTATATAAATACACTGGATATAGTAAACATAATAAACATGAAACATTAAAATATTTTTAAACACACGCATAACGAAAATCATGAAGTAATGTACGTAATGAACATCTGAATAAGTTTATATAATACATAATCGGCGTAGTGAACATAAGAAACACAAAAACATAACAACTTTCACGTTGTGTACCTAATGTAGACAACGAACGGAACTTACATATTGAAAATATTGAGGGTAATTAAATAGCAAATTTACTACACATATTAAATATCGGTATGGAGAACCATACATGACCTCCATATTCTAAGATTTATATTTAAAATCATTTTCGAAATGAAATATTACCATAGAAACTACTTCTTTCTACTTACTGCTTCAGCCTTAACCACAGTACTGTGGTCACTAACGTATACCACCTCACGTTATCGCACTCGATTTTCACTGATGATGGAAGCCGACGGCATTGCCGAAACATCTGGTTTTGTAGAAAACATTGGACTATGGCCAAATATCCCGGGAAGGAATTTTAACAAAAACTACTTCTTTGTTGCCGATAACGTTGTACACATATATATAAAATATATGCATAAAATTAATGGCTTGTATAAGTTAATGATTGATCTCCATTAAGTAGTGCTCAAGTTTCCAAAGTTTTAATATTATGATGTCCGTAATTAAAACATCAGAGCAGGTTTAGTGTGAATCAGAGGGTACAGTGTGGACAAAAATTTTCAACATTTCCTATTGAGCGTTGCTTAGAGTAAAGCTGCGAATCTACAGTGTATGTTTCACAGAACAAACACGCGAAAAAGAAGGAGCGCTCCGAAGTCACTCATGGACCCTCAGCATCTTGCAGAGGGTTCATTCCCTAAAGACGAAAAGTCTGTCTATGAATCGTTCCTCTGTAAACACGTGCAGTTACATTGCCCAGCGATCCACAGGAAGCAAATTGATGTCCATTTTTTCGGCTTGCACGCGTTATGTTGGTGTGGGTTTCGGCACTTTCCATTTAAAAAGCGTGCAAATGTAAGAAAATAAACATGAGTGAGGCCAGAAATAACGTGAATTGTGTGTGTGTGTGTGTGTGTGTGTGTGTGTGTGTGTGTGTGTGTGTGTGTGTGTGTGTGTGTGTGTGTGTGTGTGTGTGTGTGTGTGTGTGTGTGTGTGTGTGTGTGTGTGTGTGTGTGTGTGTGTCTTACCTGCCTTTTTATTGCTGTAGGCATAATAATAAAATGGAAACGTAAACATTACATAACTGAGATATGCTTACCTGCCACGAACGATATATTATTTTATACATGGAGGAGTTCAGTGACATACACACGTACAGAAGTCATCTTCAAAAATACTAGAAGTCATCCACGCTTTTATGTTGGCAGTGTAACTGACAGGAAGTTTTTTGATGTTTTTAAAACATCTAGGATGCAAACTTTTCCCGATAAGTAAAAGTTTCCTTTTTTCGGTTCCCGTCATGTTCGCACAAACAAAAACTGTAACTCTTTGTTTAGAGAGCTTCCCACCAACGCACTTTTCATTTTTAAATTTGAAAGTCTTATCTGGAGTTAATTTATAAAAAATTCCGGCTTCATGTCCATTAAAGATGTCTTCATCTTTATATGATCGTCTAATTTCCGGCCAAGTGTTACGCACCCAATCGCCTGTAACGTTCAGATCTACGCATTTTGCCTCACCACAAATTTTTGCAAAGGAAATCGAGTGTCGGGCCTTAAATCGATCTAGCCATCCGTTGGAGCACGTAAAATGGCTGGCGCCGGCAGTCCTGTTACAGTGCTTATCGCTTGCATACAATGTATGTCTGTAGCCATGGGATAGCGCGCGCGCGCACATATATACGTTTATATGAAATTTAGAGTAAAATATCTGAGAAATATTTGACGCTATAACAGAGTAGTACAATATTTAGTGACGTTAAAACCGGGAATTTTTATAATGTTAAAGATATCAGTTTGACTGGACTTATGACAAAATAACGCTACACCCGAGTTGACGTAACAGCCGAGGCCGTAATAACCAAGTTCCACTGTATATATAAAGATATTAACTCAAAGATAATTTACATTAAAATGAAAAAATTATAATTTTATTGCCTGGCAACAAAACTATTTTATTTTCAACAATTACCATTGTTTGAAAAAGTTTAAATGAATTTTCATGTACTTTACTCTTGTTAAAACGTAAAAGGTTGCTGGTAAACTACCCCTTCCCCTTAACCGATCTTCACCAAAATCAAAAGGCCTTGAGTCCACTACAATTCAGTGACGTATGCAAAAAATTATTTGATTCTGTTTGAATATGCGGCAGTTACCGTTAGTCATAGAAAATACGCTTGATAAAAAAACGTTGCAGGTAAACTACCCCTTCCCCTTAACCGATCTTCACTAAAAACAAAAGATCTTGAGTACTCTACAAATCACGGCTGTATGCAAAAAATTATTTGATTCTGTTTGAATTTGCGGCTGTTATCGTTTGCCATAGAAAATACCCTTGATAAAAAAACGCTGCAAGTAAACTACCCCTTTCCCTTAACCGATCTTCACCAAAAACAATAGGTCTTGAGAACTCTACAATTCAGGGCTGTATACGAAACATTATTTAATTCTGTTTGAATTTGCGGCTGTTATCGTTTGCCAAAAAAAAATTTCCCTTGATAAAAAAAACCGTTGCAGGTAAACTACTCCTTTCCCTCAACCGATCTTCACCAAAAACAATAGGTCGTGAGTACTCTACAAATCAGGGCTGTATGCAAAAAATTATTTCATTCTGTTTGAATTTGCGGCAGTTATCGTTTGCCAAAGAAAAAAAATCTACACACAGACAGACAGACAGACAGACACACAGACACTTTTCGGAAAACGACTTTTTTTCATGTTTTGAGTGTAGTAGAATCAGAATCTGCAATAATCTCGACACGATTTTTTTTGCCATCACCATACTTCCATTCCTTAAGGAATATGGAAGTAAAAATAATATTCAAAAACAGTAATATGTAAATAAAGTAATATAAATTTATGTTAAAAACACAATTACTTAAAAAATTGAATAACATAATAAATATATTAAACCTAATAGATTAATAAACACATTATTAATTTTTTGTATAAAAATTACATAATGAGCAAATGAACATAAATGAACTTAATGACAACAAAACATAAAAAAGGTATTGAGAACTCTACAATTTAGGGCTGTATGCAAATAATCTTTTCATTCTGTTTGAATTTGCGGCTGTTATCGTTTGCCATAGGAAATACCCTTGTTAAAACATAAAACGTTACAGGTAAACTACCCCTTTCCCTTAACCGATCTTCACCAAAAACAATAGGTCTTGAGAACTCTACAATTCAGGGCTGTATGCGAAACATTATTTGATTCTGTTTGAATTTGCGGCTGTTATCGTTTGCCAAACAAACAAAATTTCCCTTGCTAAAAAAAAACCGTTGCAGGTAAACTACCCCTTTCCCTCAACCGATCTTCACCAAAAACAATAGGTCGCGAGAACTCTGCAAAACCGGGCTGTATGCAAAAAATTATTTGATTCTGTTTGAATTTGCGGCAGTTATCGTTTGCCATAGAAAAAAAATCTACAGACAGACAGACACACAGACAGACAGACACACAGACACACACACAGACAGACAGACAGACAGACACACAGACACTTTTCGGAAAACGACTTTTTTTCATGTTTTGAGTGTAGTAGAATCAGAATCTGCAATAATCTCGAACACGATTTTTTTTGCCATCACCATACTTCCATTCCTTAAGGAATATGGAAGTAAAAACCTTAGAAATATAGTGAAGAAAAAGCAAATATTATGACAATGAAAAATATCCCAAAAATAATTAACATAAACACAATAATTGTACGCAAAGTTAGGATAAATATAATATTATAAACGTAGTGAAAATTATAAAGGCTAATTAATATACATATACGACAATTTAAGGAAGTTAGATCTTAAATTTTTTGTTTCAATGTATAAAATCTTATTACTAAAAAAATGTTTATAGATTGTGTTTAATTACTTTGGCTTTACCCCGACTGGCAATTATAATGTAGGTAGCGGACAAATATATTGTTTAGTAGACATAACATACTGCAACGATACGTTTAGCATAAGTCTCCGTATCAACCCCTGACTGCGGTATGAGAACATACGAACGCACGTATGAGTCGTGTGAAAGATGTAAATAATGAAAATAATGTAATAATTAAGCGTTAGATATAAGACATAAATAAAAGAAACAAACGTATTAATTAATTTTAAATAAGGAAATAATTGTAAGTGAACATGCATATGGAATTGCCAAGCCTTGTTGGTTTTAAACGCAGCGAAGGAAGACGAAACACGCCTCGACCGGCAGCTGTGACGTCATTGCTGCAGGCAACCGTTTGGTATCAGTTTGTGTGTGTGTGTTAGTGTTAGTGTGTAAATGAAGAACAAGTTGAATTATGTATACGATTATGAAAAATTTTACACAGTTTTTTAAGTGCTGAACGAAAACCAGAAGTCACGAATCAGGGACATAGGCTATGTAGAAACACAGCTGGCGCCCGGCGCTACAATTCGATACTAAGAGGTCTATGATCGTGGGAACCGTTCAGCTACCGTGTGAAATTTTGCCATAACTTCCATAGTTTACATACCTTAATGTTCATAATTTGCATAGGTTAAGATTATTAATGTACCTAACGATTTGTCAAATAATATTTATAAAAAAGTGTGCGCTTTATAGAAAGACGCGTAGGTTGTAATTAGTTAATAAACCGACGCGCTGACTTGTTCAGCTCTGTCGAACAGTTTTCAACAGGAGTTGAACGCCGGCAGGAGTATAAAACCCCAGCGAACGACACACTCTTGCTCAGATCATCAACAGACAGCACGTGAAGTCCACGCATCTCACCACCGTAAATTTTACAAAGTTTAAGTAATGTTTTAAATCGTATTACGTAAACTAAAGTGCGATGGAACCGGCAGTACGTCGGTGAAAGTAATTAGTGATATACACGAGTGATGTAAAAGACAATAATACCATAAACTACGAGGAGTCGAAACGTCGTCGATGAACTTCAAGAAGTACACGTAGAACTTCGAGACATCCACGAGGGAAAAGACGAGGAGAGGAGAGGAAACAGAGCAATATACTAGAGGACGCAGGGACAGCCACACGCAGCTACAGCCAGCCGTACATCGTCACGACCAGAGGTCCATGTCAGAACTCAGCATCCATTAGACGGAGAGAGTAATTCCAAAAGACGCAGAGACAGAGAAGGTGATACCGGAAGCGGATCCCAAAACTCGAGAGTCCAGGTGACGGTAACAACACAGTTAAATGGTTGCAGAAATATGGAGGTTAAGTCAGACATTTATTCAATCTTATAAATGACCCTGAGGTCTATCAAAAGAAGGCTCTAGATTCCATATCCAAGTTTACATAAATTTTATTATTTTTATTTGCATAATGAATAATTAATAAAAGTTCAGAGAATAATAATTTATAACAAAGAACATAAAACTTATTAATCTCATAAATAAATGGTAATTAGAGGAACCATATTTTATTATATTTTTATATTATAATTAAATAATTAAAATCAAGTAACTGTAATGTAAAATCAAGTACGAAAGTTTACTTCAATTGTAGATTTTAATTAATTGAGACATTAGGAGTATAGTTAAATAAAGTAATAGAATGGTCTCTATTAGAATTTTTATAAATGCTTAATTATTTATTTTTTAGTTAAGTGGTACATAATTTAAAAAAAAACTACACTTGCAAAGTCAATATTAATATTCAATTTCGTATGTGTTAATCACGCATTGTAATAATATATGTGTTATGTATTATATGTCTGTGTAAATATTCCAGGTCATATATGTCTTATTTTTGTTTATAATGTGTCTTAGACTATAAGAGCTAAGATTTTGCCACGTTATAATTATACGATATTCGTATAAGTGAATATAAGGGTTTCAATATTAGTTAACCCACACACTAATTAATAACATGACAATTTGCAGTTTTTAATTAATAAACAAAATGAATATAATTTTATTAACAAAGTCGTACTAATTTCCCAACCAGTACTAAATCCTCTGTACTCTTTACTTGTAACGATATTCACGTGCTTATCCACCCTCAGTTAACTACCAAAGCCTGCGACTTAGCTGGGAAACATCAAGGTAAATACTGCAGAAGAAGAGTATACCTTCGAGACGTGGGTAAGTGCGCACAAATGAGTAATAGCATGTGTGCAAAAGTGAGTTGTTAAGAGTATCTTTGCAATACATATGATTAAATGATTATGTCTGTATTTAATGAATATTATAATCTATTACTGAGATTAGTGAATATTCTGAAAATGAGCATAATCAATGTACCTAGCTAACGTAATGGAAATAATAGGCATAAATATAATAAGATACACTGCAAACATTTTGTACATAGCAGTCATAACATTTATACCTTGAGGTTGGGGCAGACTGGTGGAAGAGAGCTGGCCTTGTCGTGCTGTTTTGTAAGTTCGCTTCAAGGGCGTGTCTGTCTACTGTGTGTACAATACAACAGTCCGGCTGTAATAAGCGGGCTTCAGTCAGTAACAACGCAGACACAAACAATGTTCCTCCCCGCCGCGCCAAGTATTCCTCACTGCACGTGGTTAAGTTCAGTCTGGTTTTTCTTTGGCGCTGGTGAAGTGTGAGGTAAACCAGAGCACAGGGCGCAACAGAACATAGACCTAATGCTTGAGAGAAACTACTAATAATGATAATTTTATATCTAATGTACATACTCAATACAATACAAAAATCATACAAACGAATAATAACGAATACAAACGAATTCATTTCACACAATATTATTCATACAAATGAATATAAAAGTATAAGAATAAAATACAGAAATATATGTACTGTACATAAAAATGTCGACAATACATAATTATATACAGTGCCTAGTAGATAATCATAACATTATGTACGTAATGAGCTGAATGAGCATATTTAAAATTATCAACCTAATAAATATTACCCTATAATAAAAACAATGTTCATTGGGGCACAACAGGCATAAAGAACGTAATAAGCATAACTTATGCAATAAACATATTAAATATAACGAACATATCATAATTAACGTAATATCATAAACGGAATTAAGATAGTGAATGTAATGAGCATAACGATCATATCATGAAAAACACATTATGCTCAATATGTCCATTATGTATAGGAATATAATGTACAAAGTAATATAAATGTAATATACGACATACATATAAGCATATAGGCATAATCGACATAAGAAGCGAGACACTTAATAAACAGTGTAAAAGTAATAAATATAATACACGTGACAAACATAGCACTACAAACGCAAGATAATAAACATTATTATTATAATGTGCATAATAAATATAATGTACCAAATGGAAAAAATATAAAAAATATATGTACTTAATGATAGCATACTAAACATAGTAAATATATTATACATAATAAACATATTAAAAATAATATTATGTACGTATATTATATATATCACATAACAATAATAATATATATTATATTTAATTAACATTAATATAAACGCTAAACATATTTTACACAGAATACACTGAATGAAAATAACATTATGACCACACCATTATAGGTATAATAATTACATTGTACATAATATGTAAAATGTACATAATGAAAATAAAGAAAATATATTATAATATATATTAAGAACACCTAGGCACAATGGTGTAATGAAGATAAAAAACACAATAAACATAATAAACTTCACATTATGTAACTAATGTACACAATGAAGGTAACTTACATATTGAAAATATTAAGGATAATGTACATAGTGATTTTAATGAACATATTAAGAATAATATTCAAAAACAATAATATAGAAACAAAAATAATATACATTTACGTTTAACAAACACAATTATTATAAAATTTGAATAACATATATTAAACTTAGTAGACACATTATTAACCTTTTGTATAAAAATTATATAATAGTCAAATGGACATCATTTACCTAATAACAAGAAAACAAAATTATTATAAATATAATGAAGTAAACACTAATATTATGACTATGAGAAATATGCCAAAAATAATGAACATAAACATAATAATTGTATATAAAGTTAGTATAAATATAACATTATAAACATAATAAAAATACAAGGTTATTAATGTCAAATTAATATTCATATGCAACAATTTAAGAAATTTAGATTCTAAATTATGTTTCATGTATACAATCTTATGACTAAAAAACTGTCAAAATGACTACAACCCGACTACAATTTTCAAAATGATGACTACAACTCAAATAATTTAGCTCTAATGAGAGAAACGGTTAAAAAAATAGATACAAAAGTACTTACATGGGCTGATGCCTATGTAAGTTTACCTCAATTATGGATTTACGTGTTGAGTACTACCAATGGGATACGATGTTTTCATAAAGTCTTCACCATAGTCTTCCGAAGCCGTTGTCGTCGCCCACCAACTACACTTGAAGTTGAAAATTCCTTATTAATATCGAAAGTTAATTTCTTAACTTTTCCTTACTTAGATTTCATGCTTCTTTATCTTTTTTGTTAATTAATGACACTTGTAAAAATAAATAATACTGGTTGCCCATTAGATTCGTTCACACTTTATAATTATTTTAGGATGACAAAAGAAATATATTAGAAGATAATTATCATAAAATATTACAGGTATGTATAATAAATATCCCTCGTCACTTTACTGCCAACTATAAATAGGAGACCAAAGTACAAACAAAATATAATAAGTCGAATTATACATATATATATGTATATATATTGTTAACTTTAAACTCTTTTTTTTTTAGCCATAAAATGAAGTAACAGGACTAATTTATTAAACATGACGTTTAACAAACTTTCGTTTTTTGAAGCTTGGCCTACATAAGATTTACAGTACATAAGAAGAGCGAAGGATTCTGTGTTAAGAATAATAGAAGGAAATGAAAATAAACGAAAAGGACGCGACAAAATGATGGAAAGAGAGCAGTTTTGCTGTGAGAAATAATAGATTACAGATTCCGATGTAGGAGAGTCGTTGGAAGGCTCCGGAAATGATGCAATGACAGAATGGTAAAAACTCGTGGGATTGGAACAGGCTTGTAGCATAATACTGGAGGGAGGTAGAAGCAAAATAAGCAACATACAATTATACACAAACAACAGGAACAAGTATCATATAATTACCTGGAGGACACACCAAACGAAACGGTATTTGTCGAAACAACAAAATTATTGTAATAGAAAATATTTAATGTCATGGAAACGCCGTTTATTGTTGTAATTTGTCGTTACTTCTGAAATCGCTATTTTAGAAGTAACGAAAAATGTTTGATGTTGTATAATATAATATGTAATTGCTGAAATACTATGCCATTTATTTGAATTTCAGCAAGTTCTTTAGCAAAAGATTATTGTTATTTCAAACTTAATTTATGCTCTTTACCCTAAGCCCAGCCTAAGGTAGTTTACCACAACCAGGTCCCAAAATGAGAGACTAAAAATTGTAAAAATCTATCAAATGTAGGACTAAAAAAATTGTGACCGAAATCCGAAAATTTCAAAATGCTGATGTTTATCGTATGACTGTGTACTGATCAATTGTTATATTATTAAAAAATAGTAGAGTAATTGGGATTTTTGTAATTTTTCCATAACTGAAAAATTATCTGATATCGAAATATATGTAATAATAAGTATACTTAGTTCTAAATAGCGAGCGAGTTCTGCAGCACAGGGAACATACTCGTACTAGTTAGTATATTGGAAGAAGAACAGATCAATTAAGGAAAGAAGGAAATAAATAAAACTTAATAAAATTAGAAGCATTAAGTTGTCCATATGACATGTAACATGGATAATTATTTTCATCCAGATGACATGTCTGTCCCTACCTCTGTTTGTCGGTCTGTCTATCTCAGTATCTGTCTGTCTGTCTCTCTATCTTCCTGCCTGCCTGTCTCTCTCTCTCCTCTCTCTCTCTCTCTCTCTCTCTCTCTCTCTCTCTCTCTCTCTCTCTCTCTCTCTCTCTCTCTCTCTCCGTCTCTTCCAATAAAGAATACAAGCATTTTTATTTAAATTTTATTGTATAACGGTATATACTTGTTGCAGTTATTCGGCATCCCCACCGCGTATGTCGTTATTATTATTAATCTAAACAATGATGCGTCCGTGACATATTGTATCGGGTTGGTAGTGCAATCACCTGAGGTTTGTTTTCCTTGTTGTTCGACGTCACGCCCCCACCTTTTCTTCACAAAACTATTCAGTACTCACCCGGTCGACCTTTTTTTTGCTCAGTCAGCTACTGATGTCGAAGCTTGTAATTGGGTGAGCAGAGTCAGGCAATTTTCTTCAAATCTGCCCTTTGTGCTGGGAACTCGATACACCAAGCATCGGCTTGGTCGAAGAGTACCGGAAGTTATAATTTTCACCAGGAAGCTCTCATTCGCCGATATAACGTGCGCGTACTTAAAGAGACAGAGGCTGACACCTCGTGAGAGTACCAAGGAAATGCGTCTCTACGACAGGCCCGCATGATATCGTCGGCGACATCATGCTTCGAGAGGACACGACGTTTGTTCTTTCAAGTAAACTAATTAATTACTAATTAAAGTGCATCCGGAACTCAAAGTTTGTAGCACTCCAGGCAGCAAATAAAATGAACTAAGTTTATTCATTTATGTGACACAGAACTTTTTTATAATTTAGGAGTTTATGGTAGGATGTATGTAATAGATTTTGTAAACTGACATTGATTGATGCAATGACATTGATTCTAGTCCGCTGGCTGGCTTAAATTTTTTACACTTCAAAAGGCTAATATTTATTCTCCTAAAATAAGTCAATGCTGGTTCTGCTCACTAAAACTTAGTAGTAATTATTTTCTATTATGCCTTATTAATAGCATTCAATGTAAATATTACAGTTATTGATGTTGAAATATTTTTGTGTTACGTCTGTTTGAGCCCAGCAGCTCATCATACAATTTAATACATATAGCACGTAACTTACTTGTCCTTTCCTTATATGTTTTTGTGTTAGTCTGTTTGGGCCCAGCAGCTCATCATACAATTTAATACATATAGCACGTAACTTACTTGTCCTTTCCTTATATGTTTTTGTGTTACGTCTGTTTGGACCCAGTACTTCATCATACAATTTAATACATATAGCACGTAACTTACTTGTCCTTTCCTTATATGTTTTTGTGTTACGTCTGTTTGAGCCCAGCAGCTCATCATACAATTTAATACATATAGCACGTAACTTACTTGTCCTTTCCTTATATGTTTTTGTGTTACGTCTGTTTGGGCCCAGCAGCTCATCATACAATTTAATACATATAGCACGTAACTTACTTGTCCTTTCCTTATATGTTTTTGTGTTACGTCTGTTTGGCCCAGCAGCTCATCATACAATTTAATACATATAGCACGTAACTTGCTTGTCCTTTCCTTCCGTCGAGCCTTGCAGCTTTATTTTATTTATGAATAGCAGCATCATATTCCGTGTCAGACATCATAGACTTATAGTCCTTCTCATTACTGGGGGTTACTTGGCGAACAGCTGCCAAACAATTTTTTCTACTGAGGGTGGCCTCCGATGGTAGGCCCAAAACGTCTGTAACAAACAGAATTAGACTACGGCCTAACAGTCCGGCCTACAGTCTAACTTACTAATTTTAACAATGTTAATGCCGGCCGTGAGAGCCTCAGACCAAAGTAATTTCTAAATGTTTAAATCGTAAGTCAGTCAATTGTGTAATGCCCTTCCCTGGCAGGTCGTCAGACAATAATGGCTCCTTGTTCAGTACGAGGCTCACTGCCTTCGTATCCTCCTCCAAATGGAACTGAATCCATCATCTTGCACATCTTTCTTCCTCACACCATTAACATTTCCTTCAGCAGACTGTCCCGCCAAATCCCGTGTCCCAGCCATTTAATCTTGCTTCTCATTTCTCTTAAACATCTGTCTTTCTCACTAAATTTTTTAGCACTTCTCGTGCCGTATTTTATTCGTCAACTTCATTGCTTCTACTCTTCTCTACGTCCACCGCCTCCAGTAGCTGTAGATATTCCCCTTGTATCTTTGCACATTGCCTTCTAGTGGCTCCGAATTCGACTCGTTCTGTAGGAATGTTATTTCCAATGTTCGTCGGAGACTACAGAGATATCCGGGCACTATATAAGCGGACTTACCTTTCAAGTCTACCTTTCTTTCAAAATGTACCTTTCTTTCTTTACTAGTACTCCACATACGGTTTGATAATTATCAATTTTTTATAAGATATTTATCATACTCCTACGTGATATTACAACCTAGCTACTGAAAGTGGCAAACTAGTCCCAGGGGCATATCTCTTATAATTATTTTTGTTCGAACCTCTTTTGCGTCTATACTATACTCCATATAAAGCACATTCTTAGCCATATCCTCAACTCTTTATCCAATTGTTTAAATAAAATTAAAGGTATTTTGATATCCCAATACTAGCATGTTTGTAAGTAGTGTAAGAAATTTTAGTTAGTCACTTTTAATACTTTTTTTCTATTTTGCTACTGGTTACATAGATGGAAAGCAAAAAAAAGAAAAGATTTCTTTATATTTATTATATCGGTTGAAAGAGGCAGCAAGGATTCTACATTGCCAACGTAATCCTAACCCTCCTCCACAGAATACTGCCACTACCCCGAATTCTGCCTACATCGTAAACTATACTTCTCCCTGACATAAATACAAGAGGAGGCGCCGAATGTTGAAAAAGAAAATCGTAGAGTAGAGTTTCAAAATAAGAGAGCTGTGGGAGAAAAATTAATTCGTTACACGCATCACATTTTATGCACTGAATGGGTTATCCTAATGTTGTTTTACAGTTTGTCCAGTTGGCGATATAATAATTCGTCAACTTTTATATTTCCAGAGGTCGATAAACGTAAGAGAATATTGAACTACAACAGAAAATGGTAAGTTTACTTACATATTTATTGTATGCATCGAATATCGATTTAAAAGTTTTGAATAATTAATCTGAAGGAAAATTCAAATTCCCTAAAAAAGGCAAAATACTAAGTCCCTATTTACATGGTGTTTACAATATGCAGTGTTAAAACCATGTTAAAATCCGTTGTGAGTGTATCGTTCTATTTTTAATATAAACTGAAGTCAGACATAATTTAAATTGTAAATTTACGTTTCATTAAGACTTCCAAAGTACAACTGCGATATATACGTCTGAAACAATAAACTAAAAAAAAAATTTATCTGACTTTTAAATCAAGGTAACAACAAGGTATTTGGTATTTGAATGCAATTGCTGTTAAAAAAATCAAGCGGCAACGCCCGCAGTACCCCCCTCACAGACCCAGCCGCCTAAGAAACGGCGCGCTAAGCGCAAGAATAGACAACCACTAGTGGCAAAACATCTGTACCCGGAGGCTAACAACGCCCCTCCGGCTGCCCAGCATCTACCCGGCCAGGAGCCTGCTCCTGTTGCCCAGGCCCCTGCGACTTCCATGGAAATCTCGCCAGCCCCCGAGCAGCCAGCTCCAATTGCCCAACCTCCCCTGGAGGCGGCATCTGCACCTTCCGAGGCCCCAGCGCCGGCTAGTCAGGCCCCTGTGGCCGGTGGTTCACCATTGGTCATTGAGGCTTAGCTGATGGCCTGGGTCAGCGGCATTGTCCCGCAAATTCTTGCTGCTCGGGATGTCCCGACAATACTCATGGCGATCCTAACATCGCTGATCGCCCTGATTGTCCCCTCATCTAGCCATGGCAGTTTCAGTTTCGGTTCGTCGCGTGGAATGCAGATGGTATTCCGGCGCGTCGGGCCGAACTGGCAGCTTTCCTTGTCGAGTACGACGCAGATGTCGTACTCCTCTCTGAAACGCATCTTCCCTCTAACCGGCGATTCTCCCTGCCAGCCTATGCTTGCTACAGGAAAGACAGGAATGGTCCGAGCATCTGGCGGAGTGGCGATCTTAGTCCACAGGCGACACTCTCATAGAGAACTCCCTGCCCCTGAAACTACCCTCATCGAAGCATGTGCTGTGGCGCTGGATGTTGCCGGACTGGAGGTGCGCTTTGTTTCTGCGTACCACCCGCCCGGCCATCGAGCTCCACCGCATGAGGAGTGGGACGCCCTCCTAGACAGCGATCTCCCAACCATCGTAGCCGGCGACCTTAACGCCAAGCATCCCTCTTGGAACAGCAGAACGTCAAACCCCTACGGCAATTCTCTCCGTAGGGCTGTCGAAGATGATCCCAGCGTCCTCATCATCGGCCCGTCTGAACCGACACACTTTCCCACTGCGGGTTATCCGCCGGATGTCCTTGATATTGTAATTGTTAAGGCCATCCCCTTTAATCTACAAGTCAGCGCGGTGTCGGACCTATCGTCCGATCACGACCCCCTACTTGTAACTGTCTTGCTGCCGTCGGTCTCACCCCGACTTCCCGATCATCCTGTTAAGAGAGTCAATTGGCGATCCTACCATGATGATCTGGCCAGGCAGTTGCCATCTGTCCCTCCGGACCCACTCGTCTCTTGTGACGACGTGGATCTCCGGGTACATCAGCTACAGGACCTCGTCCAGTCTGCAATGGACAAAAACACCTACACTGTTCCGGTGAGTAATAAACGCTCCGACCTTCCTGCGGAAGTTCTCCAAGCCATCCGATTACGACGCAAGCTCCGCCGCAGATGGCACCATACCCGTGACCCTGCCGCTAGACGGCGCTTTCGAGCCCAGTCGGAACACGTCTCGCAGCGCGAATCGATGGGACTCCTATTTGGAGTCCTTGGAAGTCGACCACGCCTCCGTATGGAGAGCCGCTGGTAGACTAAAAGGCGAAAAGAGGACTCGCCATCCCTTGAATACCCCGAACGGCACTGTATACTCTGCAGAAGGCAAGGCAGAAGTCTTCGCCGACTGTATTGAGGAACAGTTCACCGTCCATAGAGGCATCTCTGACCCGGCTAATTTGGCCGTCGTCAGGGATTTCCTATCTGGATACTTTTCTGCTCCCCCCAATGATCCTCCTATTTTCGTCGACGAGGATGACCTTGCGTCTGTCCTAAGCCGACTGAAGAAGAGAAAGGCCCCTGGCCCCGATAGCATCGGCGCCGCTGCGTTGCAGAATCTCCCGCCTTCGGCAGTTGACGTTCTTCTTGAGCTGTTCAACTCCTGTCTCCGGCTGAGTTACTTCCCTTGCCTGTGGAAAACCGCAAACGTCATCATGATCCAGAAATCTAAAAAGCCGCCCACGCTACCTGGAAGCTACCGCCCGATATCACTATTGCCAGTAATCTCGAAGGTATTCGAGCGTCTTCTCCTGGCCCGTATTCGGCCCCTGGTGGATGGTTTCATCCGCGAGGAGCAGTTTGGGTTTAGGCCGAGGCACTCGACTACTCTTCAGCTAGTACGGGTTGTCACCTGTCTAGCCGACGCCGCCAACAATCATCAGGCAACAGGCGCCGTCCTGTTGGATGTAAGCAAAGCCTTCGATAAAGTCTGGCACGAAGGCCTGCTCTACAAACTGGCGCATTCGCCAATCCCGACAACTATCGTCCACTTGCTCCGATCCTATCTGACGGATCGCACCTTCAGGATCAGCGTAGATGGGGCGTTCTCTTGGGTTCGCCCTGTCGCCGCTGGCGTCCCACAAGGATCTGTCCTCGGCCCCGTTCTGTACGTACTGTACACGAACGATCTGCCTGTTCATCCCGGGGTCACGTTATCTCTATTTGCCGACGACGCGCTGTTTCATTTTAGCTCGCTTTCGCCTTGGCGGACGAGCGTAATGTTACAACGCCAGTTGGCTATGCTTCCGGACTGGCTAAGGAAATGGCGGGTAGCGATCAATACGGAGAAATCCGAGGCGATCTGCTTTACGCATAAGTCCATTTCCCGATGCCAATCCCTCTCCTTAGAGGGGAGACCCATCAACTGGACTGAGACGGTGAAGTACCTAGGTGTTCGGCTTGACCGGCACCTAAACTTCAACGCCCACGTGACCTCAACCCTCAACTTGGCTCGTGGCGTCAGAGCCAAACTATCACCTATGCTTTCGCGGAACAGCCGCCTGGCTGTCCGTACAAAATTAACATTGTATCTACTGTTCCTCCGAACAGTACTCACTTATGCGGCACCCGCTTGGTGGCCCCTCCTGTCGGCCACCAACAGGCATAGGCTGACTACATTTCAGAACTGGACCCTACGCTCCCTCACGGGGTCCCCGTGGTATGTGCGAAATTCCGCCATACACCGGGGTCTCCGTGTTCCCACCTTAGAGGTCTTCGTCTGGTCCCTGGCAAAGAATTTGTTCGCCAAGGCCGGCGAGTCCCCTTATCCGCACCTCCAAAAGCTTAACAGCATGGAGAATGCACCGCCCCCTCGCCGCGTCAGGCGCCCTAGGGCGCTGTTAGACGACCCCCCTAAGTTCATCACATAAACCCCCCAGAAACGAACCCCCCAACCTTCTGGAAATCTGAACCGATCACCATCAATCACTACCTGCGCCTGCTGAAACTGTAGTCAATCATGCTGCGGCAGATTGGAATGGATAGATTTATTGCCAGCATCGGCTTTGCCGATTCGGCAGGGCTTTGATCCGGGACACGGGCTCTCGCGAGGTTGTGCAAATGCCTTCCTTGCGAAAGCCGACTGCCCCGGTGACAAGTTCTGTCGACTCGGCCGTCGCCTTCGGGCGGACGAGCCTCTTGTCCTCGCCAGCGCGTCTCTACGTTTCCGTGGGCTATGTCCCGGAGACCAATGAGACGCGACCAGGCGTTGCGATTGGCTGAAGCCATGATCACGACTAAGATCCCCGTCAGCACCTGCTTTGCTGATTTGGCAGGGTAATGACCTGAGACATGAGCTCCCGCGAGGTTGTGCAAGTGCCTTCCTTGCGAAAGCTGGCTGTCTCGGTGACATTACCTACCATTTCGGCCGACGCCCTAGGGCGCTCGAGCTTCTTGTCCTCGCCAGTGCGTCACTACGTTCCCAAAGGCTAGCCTGAGGGGACCCAGGTGTCGCGCCTTGGCCGGACAATTGGCTGAAGCAAAAGCTTAAGCTTGCCACCGTGGTGGCCATGTAATGTATCATGGACCCGCGGACTGCACCATAACATCCTTGAGCAGAGCAAACGACCGCGCTGACCTGTTGGCACCTGGCGTTCATCAGGCTTAGGCCTGGACAACGCACACAAATTAGGGCACAAGACGCCCGTGCATCATCCATCCATCCATCCATGTTAACAAAAATGTTTACCCTGTACTAAGAACGAAAGGCCCCCGTAATGTGAGGGTTAGGTGTAATGGAATGTCTAGGATAGAAAGAGGTTCAGTCTCCAGAAGGTATAATGGTATAATATACATTGGTTTTTTTCTTCTGCGTAGAAAGTTTAAGAAAAAGTTTTGGAATCTGGACATAGACGTATCAGGATACGAAAAGTCTAAAACAGGTAGACTGTGTCGTTGTATAATCGTATTTTGGGAAGTCCTATGAAATAAGGATGACAAGAAGAAGGATCCTATATTTGGATAGAGAGGAACACATTATATGTGTATTTCTGAAGACAAAGTGTACTTGTGTTATGCGATTTCTCGTGAAAGAGGAACAATATCGCATATTTGAAGGGTTTCCACATAACCTAGTGGAGGTATCCGGATCTGTTCCTTATTTAGGATTGTGTTTCTACTATGTATCCCTTGCTGGGCACTAATCATGCAATTCCATTAAATGTTTGATGAATTTAGTGGTATATTTTGTTACAATTTTGTATACCTGTGACCAGGCATGCTAATAACTTACTTACCTTATTGCAATTTTTCGGATTAATAACTTTACATTTTACAATAACCATGTTGGTGTTAAGTTATTCCAGGTTAGTTTAACAGGTAATGATACTAAATGTTTTCCTGTAACTTTTCCTTTACATTTCCCATCACAGTAAAGTTACTAATGCAGCGGCCGATAAATACATATTTGTACAAAATGTAATAAAATAAATAAAATTGATGTGTGAATCTGTAAGTTGTAAGGTGTTTAATTGGTGTGTAATTGGTGTGGCTCTCGACGTCTTACTGGCCTGAAACACTTCCTTAAGTTTCCCAGCTGGTCGAGTCCCAATGGTAGCAAGACCGGTCGAGTAGCGTAAAGTTGATGAAGAAATAGATATGCTCAGCTTCACCGAAAGTTTCAAAACAAAAATTATTGTTTTGAAGAAAATTAAAAAAAAAAATTATGTTTATAAAAAAAAATAATAAAAAAAAATTTTAATTTTATTAATTAATTAATTAGGATCAATTAATTAATATAGGGCTGTGAAGTTTTAAACAGTGTAATGCTCTTCTGAAAATTTTTATTAAAGTTTTAGTATAATTTAAATAATCTATCACCACTCATAAGACTGTCTGTAAACCAATCGATATTTGTTTACCTTTCTATTTTTTTAGGTTATCTTCACTTACGGGTGGTAAAGTCCTTGTAGATTATCAATTAGAATTATATTATTGGTAATTAGTATTATTGAAGAAATAAAGAACTATTAAGTATTGAAAAGTATTAATGTTTTATTAAGTAACAGCAATATTGACTCTTATCGATTAGTATCGATTCTCAGGATATCGAAAAAAGTTACAAGTATATGTTATAAAAATTATATAGGGTTCTTTAAACAGCCAGTTATTACCAAAGTCAGAGAAATCGGGCTTATATTTAAAAAGTATAACGTTACAATCAAATTAATAGTTATTAATAAACACAGACATTGAATAATAAATTGTAAATATAATAATTGTTTTCACCAAACAGCTGTGATGAACCAAGAAGAGGCACTGGAATTGTCAAAGCAAATGGCCGCCGTCAAGTCGATGAAAATGTTGCTCGTTGCTGCTGCATTCCAAATAATGTATTTTGACGCAATATTTCTGTTCTCGTGTCCGCAAATCTCTTGTTATATGTTGTGTAGTGACTGGTGTAGTGATTCTGGGTTGTATTTAGTGTATCTGTATAATTATTAGTTCAAACACTTTCTCCGATTCCGTCACTAATTTGGTTTAATGTATTATACAGTTTTCTAGTGTTTTATGGTGTTTTTCAGAGTAGATATGTATTGTTCTGTGTTTATGGAGTGTTTCTTGATTGTTTCTGTTATAATATGATAGTTTTTAGAAGTATTCCACAAGTCACTCGCGATTTCACAATAACGTACTATACATTCGCTTGGTATGTCTATTATAGGTTAGGTTATGCACGTTGCCAAACGTATGTCATGTTAACCGTTCAAAAACCAATAATTAACTAACTGTTTCCTCCAGTTTCAATTAAACTCTTAGCCCATATAATATTATCCTTAACATTGTTCAAATATTTTTCACATCCTGTATGCACTTTTACATTTTCACTATATGAATGCCTATACTTTGGTTATTTGTCAATCTTATTCACTAGATTTGATTTAAATTAATCTTTCAGTTCATTCTGGTTATTTTCAGATTAAATAATGCCATTTTATAGTGTTTTCTGTCCAAAAAATAGTAATTTCACTTTCAGTTTGGTATACTGTGAAGAGTCAAAACATCAAAATTTACTTCCTGTCATTATATAAATTCAGCCATTTTATCAGTTATATTTAATATTAATAATCCTATATTGTATCAAAAGGTTCATATTCCCTTATTTTCTGGTAATTAATTGAATTAGTTGTATTCGGAAACATTATTCTGAAATATATGACTCCCATGTCCAAATTTCTGAGTTGAGTCATTCTCATTTTTATTCATAATTCTGAATATAAGTTATTAAAATCTCTCTAAATGGTATGTGCAATTATATGGCATGATCTCAAGTTTATTTTGTCTAAACCCCTTTTGTTTATTTGCATTTAAATGAGCTTATTGTTGTTCGTTGGAAATTCAATGATTTGTTCAATGTCTCGGGGAGTCGGCTTCTCATACATGGCTGAGTACGGTGGAATTCCTATAGCTGGATGGTGGGCGTAATTTAGGAATGTTTCTGTCGCTGCTAGGTACTCTTGCCACTTTTTCTGTTGGTTGTGACAGTACGTGCGCAATATCCTACCCACTTCTCTTAGTACTCTCTCAGCCGGATTGCTACTTGGGTGGTAGACTGATGTCTTATATGTTTTGACCCCAAGTGCTAATAAAGTGTCTCGCCATCTCCTCCCCTTAAACTGTGTACCATGGTCGGTAATAATAGAAAATGGTCTACCGATCTCTGGGATATACAAATCAATAATCACCGCCAAAACCTTTGCTGTTGTTGCCCGATTAACCGGATATAGCTTTATATACTTGGTGTAGTGATCCATTATGATTACCAAGTATTTATATCTGTGTCGACCACCGCTACGGGGAAATGGCCCGCATATATCCAAAAACACTTTTTCCAGTTTTGCGTTGGAAGTTATCGGTATCATGATACCCTCTGTCTTTTCATTGTTTACTTTTGCACATTGGCAGATCTTACAGGACATGATATATGTTCTCACCTTGCGGTTGATATTCTTGATCTTACAATTTTCCTCTAGAGCTTGTATCACTTTTAACGCTCCCATGTGACCATACCTGACATGGTAATCGATGATGACCTCCTTTTCGATTTGGTGTGGGGTTATCACCTTCCATGTCTCATCGTCCAATGCGGTTTTTATGAATAAAATTCCCTTGTTAAGGTGGTAATATTTAGAAATGGTTTCATCATTGGCTTCCAAACGACTCACAATGTTTTTCAGCTTAGGATCAGACTGCTGATGGATTCTGATGTTTATTAACAAAGCTTGTAAATCGGCTCTGGTCGTGAATATGTTATAAATTTTTACTAAGCTCTCCTTCTCTCCCTCGAAAGTCTGATCTTCCAGATTTATACGTGACAACACATCCGCTACCACGTTCTTCTTCCCTGGAATGTATTCCCATTTCAGGTCATATTCTTGTAGGGCGAGTACCCACCTAGCCAATCGGCCGTGACTCAATTTGCACCTACGAAGGAACGAGATGGATTTATGATCAGTTCGTACCGTGACTTGATATCCGAGAATGTACGTCCGGAACTTGCTGCACGCGAACACCACGCTCAACAATTCCTTTTCTGTCACACTGTAGTTCTTTTCGCACTGGTTCAATGTGTGACTAGCGAAGCTTATTACCAGATGTTGTCCCTCCTCATCTTCCTGGTATAATGTCGTTCCTAAGCTTAGATCGCTAGCGTCACAGTTTAGAAAGAACGGTTTCTTAAAATCTGGGTGACGAAGTATCACACTCTCCAGAAACTTCTCTTTTATCAATCGGAAGGTAATATCTTGATCTTCACCCCAAGTCCATTTGTTTTTGGCAGATAACTGTGGTTGAAACTTGGCTGTCAACTCGGAATATCGGCTCTGAAACTTCCTGTAATAGTTACAGAGTCCGAGGAAAGATTGCAATTGTTTCCTGTTTCTTGGTTGCGGGAACCTCTGAATTGCCTCCACTTTCTCTGCTGATGGGGTAATACCTCTGTCGTCTAGGTTGAAGCCTAAAAATTGTACCTCGCGCGCTATGAACTTGGATTTCTCCAACTTCAATGTTATGTTGTTCTGCGCTAGTTTGTTTAGTACAAATTCCACTCTGTAACAGTGCTCTTCCCAGGTTCCGGATGTAATTAGTAAATCGTCAACATAGACGGTGGTAAATTGGAGCGCTTCTGGTCCCAAAATCTGGTCCATGCATGCCACAAATATGGCGACAGAATTGACAAGTCCGAAGGGCAGTCTCTTGAACTGGTAATTGCGCCCTTCGAAAATGAACGCTACGTATTGGCGGCTTTGTGGATGCAGCTCTACCTGCCAATAACCACAGACCGTATCCCAGGTGCTAATAAAATTAGTACCATGAAAACGCTTTAAGATTTCTTCTATTTCACCGGGAGAAGTTCTGTCATTCACAATTGTCTTATTCAACTCACGCGCGTCTAAACAGAGCCGGACTTGTCCGTCTTTCTTCGGAACAGCAATAATTGGACTAGTGTAAGGTGATTGACTAATCTCAATTATGTCGTTTTGATTGACTAATCTCAATTATGTCGTTTTCTATCATCTTGTTTATCTCTGTTCTCACGGCTTCTTTGAGCGACTGCGCTATTGGATATGACCTCCGGTTAAACTCTACGTTCTCTTTAAAACGAAGTTGGCACTGGTAGTTTTTTACCTTCCCTGGTTCATCAGAAAACACCGCCTTGTATTTCTCATATATTGTAATTAGACGATCAGCCAGATGTGTTGGTATTTTCTTGTTATCGCTTCCGCACTGGAAATTCCGTATTTCTTGGATCTTAACTGACCATAAATCCTCTCCTCCATTATTGTATATTATGGGTTTAGAAAGAGGGCTGTTTCTTATAATATTAATTTTTCGAAGTTGTTGATGTATTGGGCTGGGAAGTATAGTTGTGCTTCCTACCAGATCTGCGGTCCATGTTACTCCATCTGGGAAAAGTGATACTCTATTTAAATTAAGATCGATTACTGCCGAATATCTACGAAGAATATCGCAACCGACTAAGATGTCAAATGGTAATCCGGTGGCGATTAAAAATTCCATGTCCAAAGCTATATCACGGCTAACGACACTTAAGGAAACTTGCTTCCTAATGGTTTTATTCTGGCGGCCAGTTGCACCTACCAACACAATGTTGTTGACTGGTAACATTGGCAAAGTTTTTCCACATGTACATTGTATTCTCTCCAACTCATTGGAGTTTATTATTGAAATATTAGCTCCTGTGTCTATCATTATTTTAGCGGGAACTCCTTCCACCTCCGCTGTTGTATAAATTATCTCATTATTACTGTTGCTGAGACTCTTCTCGTTTTCTTCTAAAAGTTCAGTTCGTATGTCTTTCAGATAATGGTTACTGATAATAGTGATGTTTTTATCATTGTTTGCTTGTTGCAAATCATCCTTTTCTAACCCAGGAAGTATAAGCAGTAACGGGTCATCGTTGTTGATTACTGCCTCCCCTCGTTTAAAGCATTTTGGTCATTGTTTAAGTTATTGTTGACCGAGGCATCGTTCGGGAAACTCTGGTTTGTTTCCTGACGTTCTGTACCCTGGTTGATGTTTAACGCCCTGTTCGGTTGTCTGCCAAGATCTTCCAGGCTGGTACTTCGTCTTTCCTGTTCGTATCTTGGGCCGTCTCGTTCCGCACTCCGCCATCTTCGGTCAGCGCCGTGGAAGCTGCTCCTCCTCGGTTGATAATATCTCCTGGGTCCGCGATCTTCTGCTCTTATAAAATTTACCCTAGGGCGCGACACTCGGTTATTACTATTGCTATTATTATTATTATTAATATTATCATTATAGTAATTTCGGTTAGGTGGGTAAGGCCTGTTACCATTATTGTTGGGATATGGATTTCTCTGACTGTATGGGACATTATTATGTTGGTAAAAATTGTTTCTATTGTTTGGGTAGGGGTTGTTATTCCTAACGCCGTTAAAATTACTGTTAAACTGGTTATTACGCGGCGGGTTGTTATGGCCGTCGTAATTACTGGGCTGGTTCCGGTTATTTGTATGGTTATTGCCGTTATTGGGGTAAGTAGTCGGCCTTGCTTCTGGTCTCTCATTTCTCTTCCTGCTCTGCCGATAATACTCTTCATTCTCGTATCCCTCCAATAACTCAGTCATTCCCTGGATCGTCTTGATCTGACTACCTCTCCGGGCCCTGATAATGTCCTCATCATAGTGATAAGATATCTTATTCACTAAACATTCTTCTGGGATTGCTGGCTCAAGGTGCTTTGCCATACACACCTTCCCCAAGAAATATGCCGTCATACTGCTACCTAATTGTGACCTGTATCTTCCGTTACAAATATTGTCACGTATCAAGTTCTGGGTGGTCTCAGACCAGTATTTTGTCTTAAACATTTTCCGGAACTGTTGGTAGTCGGAAATTTCACTCCGGTTGGCCATCCACCAATTATCTGTAATGTCTCGGAAGGACTCGTCGAATATCTCCCTGCTATGGCTCCATTGGGTAATTTTATGCTTGGTCAAATATTCTTCTACCCTTGCCAGGAACTCCATCGGCTTGCGTTTGTACTGCCGGAAGTTGAGCCACTCTCGGCTTTCGTTGACGGGCAATCCGGTGAAATGAGTCGGTCTGTTTCTAATCGCTTCCATCTCCTCTCGGCTTTGTCGCACCTGACCGGTGATATTGGCCATGGTCTCTTGTATATCATTACATCGTTCTGTGACCTGGTTGCGTACTTTTCCGAATTCTTCTTGATTCTCCTTCCTCTGTTCTTCTACCTTCCTACGACTATGTTCTTCGATATTTGTGAACTTGATGTTCACCACTTCTTTAAACTCATTCACCTCCTTTTCGGTCTGGTTGCACTTTCCATCAATCTCTCGAATCTGTCGATTGACCATTATATTTTCTTCTTCCATCTTCTTATCCATCGCTTTTTTGTTAATCTTGATTTCCTTATTCATTTCTTCTCGCAACAATTCCATTCTTTCGTCCAGTTTGTCCAAATTCTCCTGATTTACCTCCCTTAACTCTTCTCTTAAAATTTGATTGTCTTCTCTCAATTCTTCCAATTTCTCCCCCATCTTCTCTTCCAACTTCCTGTTATCTTCTTTCAACTCTTCCTTCAATTGCCGGTTGTTCTTTCTATCTTCTTCCTGGTTTCATCTATTTTCTGATTGGTATTTTCAATTTTATTAATCAACTCTTCTTTAGTCGCCTTGAATTCTTCCTTGAACGATTGGTTGTCTTCCTTCAATTCTTCCATGTTCTTGTTCATCCCAGTCAACTCTTCTTTTGTGGATTGATTATCCTTCTTCAATTCTTCTAACTTTCCTCCCATCCTCTCTTCCATCTTCTTGCTGTTTTCTTCCATCTTCTCTTCCATCTTCTTGCGGTTTTCTTCCATCTTCTTCGTCAGGGACTGATTGTCTTCCTTCAATTCTTCTAACTTCTTCCCCATCTCTTCTTCCATCTTCTTGTTTGTTGTTTCGATTTTATTTCCCAGATCTTCCTTTAATTCCTTACTCAAGTCTTCCTTCGTAGATTTGATGTTTTTATTGATTTCTTTATTCATTTCCATCATCATTCTCATCATCGCTTGCATACTTCCATCCTCCGTTCGTGTCGGCTTTTCCAATGGTTCCTTCTGGACATTGACTTCCCCCGTCTGAGTAGGCATCTCAGGTTGTTCCCCTGGTTGTTCATGTTGTTGGGACAATACTGGTGGCAACGAACTTTCCGCGTCTATTGGCGTTGCTTCCTTGTTGTCCATGTCAACTTCTATTTCTTTCTCGGCCTCCGCCGCCCGTTTCTTAGATGTTGCACGTCGTTGCATTTTCCCTTGAAATTCTCTGGCTTTGTAGCTGTTGCCTAGCTCCAACTAGTGATTGGGCAGAATGTATTGGCCTTCCAATCGCTAATTAAAGCCCCACGTTGGGCGCCAATTTGTAATAAAATAAATAAAATTGATGTGTGAATCTGTAAGTTGTAAGGTGTTTAATTGGTGTGTAATTGGTGTGGCTCTCGACGTCTTACTGGCCTGAAACACTTCCTTAAGTTTCCCAGCTGGTCGAGTCCCAATGGTAGCAAGACCGGTCGAGTAGCGTAAAGTTGATGAAGAAATAGATATGCTCAGCTTCACCGAAAGTTTCAAAACAAAAATTATTGTTTTGAAGAAAGTTAAAAAAAAAAATTATGTTTATAAAAAAAAATAATAAAAAAAAATTTTAATTTTATTAATTAATTAATTAGGATCAATTAATTAATATAGGGCTGTGAAGTTTTAAACAGTGTAATGCTCTTCTGAAAATTTTTATTAAAGTTTTAGTATAATTTAAATAATCTATCACCACTCATAAGACTGTCTGTAAACCAATCGATATTTGTTTACCTTTCTATTTTTTTAGGTTATCTTCACTTACGGGTGGTAAAGTCCTTGTAGATTATCAATTAGAATTATATTATTGGTAATTAGTATTATTGAAGAAATAAAGAACTATTAAGTATTGAAAAGTATTAATGTTTTATTAAGTAACAGCAATATTGACTCTTATCGATTAGTATCGATTCTCAGGATATCGAAAAAAGTTACAAGTATATGTTATAAAAATTATATAGGGTTCTTTAAACAGCCAGTTATTACCAAAGTCAGAGAAATCGGGCTTATATTTAAAAAGTATAACGTTACAATCAAATTAATAGTTATTAATAAACACAGACATTGAATAATAAATTGTAAATATAATAATTGTTTTCACCAAACAGCTGTGATGAACCAAGAAGAGGCACTGGAATTGTCAAAGCAAATGGCCGCCGTCAAGTCGATGAAAATGTTGCTCGTTGCTGCTGCATTCCAAATAATGTATTTTGACGCAATATTTCTGTTCTCGTGTCCGCAAATCTCTTGTTATATGTTGTGTAGTGACTGGTGTAGTGATTCTGGGTTGTATTTAGTGTATCTGTATAATTATTAGTTCAAACACTTTCTCCGATTCCGTCACTAATTTGGTTTAATGTATTATACAGTTTTCTAGTGTTTTATGGTGTTTTTCAGAGTAGATATGTATTGTTCTGTGTTTATGGAGTGTTTCTTGATTGTTTCTGTTATAATATGATAGTTTTTAGAAGTATTCCACAAGTCACTCGCGATTTCACAATAACGTACTATACATTCGCTTGGTATGTCTATTATAGGTTAGGTTATGCACGTTGCCAAACGTATGTCATGTTAACCGTTCAAAAACCAATAATTAACTAACTGTTTCCTCCAGTTTCAATTAAACTCTTAGCCCATATAATATTATCCTTAACATTGTTCAAATATTTTTCACATCCTGTATGCACTTTTACATTTTCACTATATGAATGCCTATACTTTGGTTATTTGTCAATCTTATTCACTAGATTTGATTTAAATTAATCTTTCAGTTCATTCTGGTTATTTTCAGATTAAATAATGCCATTTTATAGTGTTTTCTGTCCAAAAAATAGTAATTTCACTTTCAGTTTGGTATACTGTGAAGAGTCAAAACATCAAAATTTACTTCCTGTCATTATATAAATTCAGCCATTTTATCAGTTATATTTAATATTAATAATCCTATATTGTATCAAAAGGTTCATATTCCCTTATTTTCTGGTAATTAATTGAATTAGTTGTATTCGGAAACATTATTCTGAAATATATGACTCCCATGTCCAAATTTCTGAGTTGAGTCATTCTCATTTTTATTCATAATTCTGAATATAATTTATTAAAATCTCTCTAAATGGTATGTGCAATTATATGGCATGATCTCAAGTTTATTTTGTCTAAACCCCTTTTGTTTATTTGCATTTAAATGAGCAATTTCTCTGTTTTGATGAAGTTTGGTTTCCATTCTTTTGGGCCTATGATTTTTTAACAATTTTTCTTACAAAATAATTTACAAACAATATATGATGTGTGATACCCTCTCTGACTTTTACAAATAGTATTATAAATTAAACATGTTTTTAAATTACACAAAAACAATTAGTATTGGTTACAATACAAACAATAGTTAAAACAAATAAAGATTTTTTTTTTTTAAATAAATGGTTGTCTTCAAGTCAGACATTTTGCAACACAATCCTTATTTCTAAACATGGAAATATGGCTTACAAAAAAGGTTTTTTACTAACTAACATCTTAATTGCCCTCTACTATTTACAATTTAACTATTTTTATAGTTCTGATGTTAGTTGTTTCAGACCCAAACAAATGGCCTTATATCTAATACATTTTTAAACATTTTTGTACTATATACATAAAAAACCTTATATTTATATTCTTATTTCTAACTATTATTATAAGTAGGATTCTACAGTTTTTATACCGTCTTTTATACCTTGTCTTTGGGGAATTGTACCCTGTCATTAACAAATAAATAGTATGAACCGTTCACAAAGCACTATGAAATCTGTTTTTCTTTTTTCATGTAAAACAAAAATGTTATTTTAAACAGATTCATGTCTTATGAACAACATATTGTCACCGTACACATTTTAAGTCATTGAAAAATGCATATTTCATTGCATCCAATGTTTGTGATTGCCAAGAATGAAACACAAGGTTCATTTTTTATAATACCCAAAACTATCACTGGTTCACTTTCACTTATATATTATGTTAATGCTAAATGGTCGTATAGTCTTATTAACATAATAAATTGGTTAGCGTTTTTTCAATGGAGATTTGTTCCATGGGTACTATATTATTGTTTCATCTTAGTTCACAGGAAACTTTTACTTTGTTCACTTCTCTTTCTTAAATTTATATACATGTGGTTTTTATTTCGTTATACTTTTGTTTTTAGATATTTATTTTGGGGATATAGGGATTTGGGTGTCTTTTATAAGAGCATGACATCTTCTTCAGGATGCTGCCCTCTTCTTCTTTCTTCAGTCTTCTTTTCTCCTGCCTTCTGGGACTGGTATCTTCTCCATCTTCTTCTTGAATTCAGAAATACACAACCTGTATTGGTTGATCTTGGCTTATTTTAGGGTTTCTATTCTATTTATTCTCCCTCGTTGTGGGTTTGGTCATATTGTGTACTGCTTTGTTATTTACTATTTTACCTTCCTGGGTTATACCTTGAAAACCTTTGGTTATGAGACTGGTTTTGGATGACTCATCACTAGTAACTCCTTTTATTTTAACTTGTATTTTCTTTATAATAATGATTTCTTTCCACAGTTGCTATGAATTAATCTATTTATATTAAATTTAATGCTTTCTTCCAAATTTAAACAGTATAACTTTATTATTCTAATGATCAATTGCCATTCAATATTATGCTTATATCTGTCACGCTACAAAAATCAAACTTCTTGAGTTTACAAGATGTTACTGTATCACAGTTATTGTAAACTATGTTTTGTCTCTTGTCAAAAATGTATAGTCCAATACATTGAGTCGTGTTATGCAATTAAATTTTGTTTCAGATTTCAAGACAGTGCAATGAAAACATTTAACATGTTAAAATAAGACTTCAGTGTTGAGCCACGTATTGGGCTCAGCTTCTTATGTGCAAACAACACTTTTGAGTGGCCATGATACAGCATAAGATAAACACTGAAGGACACCTGTTCTGGACGGGAAATCACAGCACGGGACGGGCAAGCAACACAGGAACTGAAAAAGTGTGTCGAAAGTGAGATATCTCGTCCGACATGATAGTCGTTTGGTGGTAAGAACGCTTAGTTATAAACCAACATAATTCAAAAATTATTTCGAAGTTCAAATCACGATTATGTGTATATGAGGTTTAAAAAGTCCCTGTAAGGAACAAAAGAACAAACGAAACATTATGAGCCTCTTGACCTCCTTAAGGTCAAGAAATTGAAATGACAGAAATTTTATAAAATACCATACGTGTATGAATCTTGATGATGGAATATCGGAGTATTATCCGGAAGCAAACTGAGTAAGTTTAGAGTCCAAGAAAAGCTAGTAAGGCAAATCCAAGATAAATAAATCTTACTTTCTCCGATGTTCAAGGGATTTTGGACAAGGAAATTGTGCTCGAAAGCCAATAAAATTGACTGCTGTTAGATTTTTGGGAGACTCAGGTAAAGAGTCATTCCTGCCCAGCGAGAGATTCTTTGACGCTTTATCACGATAAGCTTCATTTCACAGCGCACTTTATGTAAATAAATATTTGTCCAGACATAAAAATTTCCGTGTTACTCTCGGCTCCTTTACATCCTGATTTTAATTCAGGTTATTATATACGGTTTTCAGAAAATAAGTCAACTCGTGTGGAGAAATATTGTGGGCCACCATGTGATGAGAAGCGTTGCATTGAGAACTGAAGACTTCCATTACTTCCATTGTTTCAGTCAATAGGAAGCGTCTCCCAAACAAACTGCTGTGACGAAGGAGAAGAAAATATTTTGCATTTAATGAGTCTGTAAATGATTTTATAGAATCAGTCTGATTACGTTTTGACAAATCTTCTATATACGTACTTGTTATGTAGGATTTAAGTGCTGTTTTTCTTACCTGGTGTGTATAGCGTGAGGGTTCATAGAAACCTTCCAGAACACTCCAAAATAGGAAGTCGAAAGCCTACATAAAAAATACTTTAATGAACTAAATGCAAGAAATCTTGATGGGGTACGTACTATAAATAAATTATACAACTTATAATCAATTCATTAATTATAATCAGGTTTAAAAAAAAAACATTCTTTTTTTGTATCTATTAATGAGAATGAGAAGAACAGGGGGTTTCTTTTCTTTAAAGATCTTTGTGTTACATTTATTGATAAATAATCAAATTAATGAAATGTGGAAAGGATTTACGAGTGCTTGGCGAAAATATCAAGTGTTTCGAGATGACACTCGGTGCTACAGAATGTAAAGGCTTTAGAGTATTAGCTTTGTGTGGGACAACTTCCCGCGTCGACACACTCTAATCACTATGACGTCATCAAGAAGAATTTCTCTTTGGCAGACATTGTGGCATCTAATCTGTTATTTTAATGTTAATTCGATTTTACAAAATTTATTAATTGCACACAATTTTACTTAGTTATTAATGTAAAGATCAACTTGAGAGAGAAAAAAAAGTGATCAAATTTTATACATTTTTGAGAGTAGGCCTACTTTTGTCCATTATTGACTTCTTATTTGTATAGTTTCTATGGCGTTCTGATTTACCTTTTGACACTCAATTTCTAGCTTTCCCTAATTAACTACAATCCTCTTTCTACCGTCTCATTTGTGACTTTTTTATCCAGTATTGTTATCTACCCTGCTTTGTGTATCCGTTCCGTTCTTTCTTCGCAGTGTTTTCATTGTAGGACCTGTTTCGGCAGACGTTCTTCCCAAATTCTTTGCACGTAGCTGTATAATTTCAGTTACCTTCGGGTTATCTGATATAATGAGTCGCGCTCATATTCTTTTAAAAATGGGGTCGCCACTAAATTACAAAGAATTAGATCAGGACCCATCGCGACATAAAAGAGAAAAAACGCAAGGACATTTATTCTAGTTCATACTTTCGATTTTTTTTTAGCAGTAAGAAATAAACCCGCCCCCAAATTGTAAGGATCAAACAACTTTCAAAATGTGGATAATTCTCTGCGTAGCGATATTCAACATTTGCCGTTCAGAGTTTAGTATTTAGTTACAAGAAGTAAATTCCTTTTTTATCATGAGCCACACATTACTCGCATATGTTTTCCAGTACTTATACCAAGCCTGCTTTTGTACTGTATCGAATAGTTTAACATATACAGGTTACTGGCCTGTTGTACAACCACCTACCAGGAGGACCTAAATTAATCTGATAGATTAACTGAGCTTTCTAAACTGATACTTCAGCCGAAGGGTCTCTGTTTTGGGGCGCGTGAGACTCGCCCGCACTGTTCTCTTACTGAAATAGATTTGGTAGCTTTAGTGTTCTGGTCCTCCACGTTTCTTAGTATTTGCAGCAACGAATCATCATCAGTGAACACTCTAAGATCCTAAGCCACTCCTTTCGTTCTCCTCCTTTCTCATCGGCCTTACGACCGGCTATAGCAGAGTTACTTTAAATTATATTTTCAAGTATACATCGCAAGATAGAAGAGGAATGACTGTATAAGAGCAACACTAGAAGTATAAGATAAAAGATACAATGATCTCAACTTGTAGAAGACAATGGTGTGATTACTTACAAAGTGTGACGGAGGATAGATTGCCGAATTGATAGAAGAGACGTGGGTCGTCCGAGAATGAGATGGGTGCCGGAACAGGTTTATACTGTATTAAATTTTTGGATTGTGTTGACCACGTCCGGTATTATTAAGAACTAATATATACGATTCCAGCGCGGAACACAAGTATTTTACATAAAAGTTTAAAATTTTTATCTTTATTGCCTGAACCAGTTTTCGCTCATTGGGAACTTTATTAGAGGCGTTGTCCGTTCTGTTTTTGGTGACGGAGTGTCGTTTGAAAGATCATTTCTAAATTTACTGACAATCCTTTTGATTCTATTATATTCTCTTCACAAGTGTCAAAATTAATTACTAAAAACTGGGTACTTTATTATCTGTGTTTTTAATAGCTTCTTTTGAACCATAATGGGATTGTTCGTGTTAATTTCTCCTCGCCCGCAGCAGGCATCGACCGTGAGAGCAAACAACCGTGTGAGATCCAGCGGTCCTCTGCTAATTGTAGGGATCATGCCTGTCGATATGACTGCTCATAAACTAAAACACATCGATGAACTGAAGGCGGATATACGAAGAAGTGTATCGACAGTTGGAGACAACAATCTAACCACTCGTGGGAAGCAGGACCGTTGGAACAAAGAGACTAGAGACAAAGGGATTGCCAGACTGATAGAGAGTGTGAAAGAGTGGTCGAAGAGATCAACTATTACTTCACACAGTTTTTGACTGGGCACGGGCACTTCCGCAACTACTTACTTAAGGTGAGCGAAGCTGGGAACCCGACATGCACGTATGGTAACTCTGATCTGGACAACACGCCCCGCACTTTATGCGAATAATATACTGTAGGTGGGCAACAGAGAAACAAGGGTCTTTAGGCGGAGATCGGATAAATAACGCTAGGCAATGTAGTGAAGATTAAGTTATCTCTGACAGAATTAAGGAGATCTGGCGGCATCTGTGGAAAGTGTGCTGCGCAGTAAGAAGCATGAAGAAAGAGATCTTTCAATCATTTAGTCCTGACGAAGAAACAAGAAGGATCCAAGAAGCGACTAAATAAAAGACCCCACCTTCGTGAAATACGAAAGCGGTCTCGAGGTAGTTAACCTGAAGAGGAGGTGGGGCTTTGGTGGATGGGAGTCTCTAACACCGGAGAGCTGTATCCCTTTGTTGGTGCATAATGCATTTTCCATTTAAATAAAAATTATTATTATTATTATTATTATTATTATTATTATTATTATTATTATTATTATTATTATTATTTCCCACTATCATACCGCTGAAAGTGGGAGCTGAGACAGTATTTACAAAGAAGGCTGTGAAATACATAGGGGTGAGACTAGACTCGAAGTTCTCCTATTGGCAGCAAATAAAGTATGCAGCTGACAAGGCGGCTAACGTTACAACCAAACTCAGCAGACTTCTGGCCAACGTAAGAGGTCCCACTGCAAACAAAAGGCGATTGTTGATGGCGGTCACAGAGTCCATCCTTCTGTACGGTTGCGAAATCTGGTTTGATGCACTAAAGATGGAGAAGTACAGAAAACGTATGGCATCGGTGCAGAGAAGAGGAGCACTCAGAGTAGCATCCTCTTACCGGACAGTGCCAGAACCAGTATTCCTGGTGATAGAGGGAGTGATTCCTGTAGACCTGTTGGCTCTAGAGCGGAAACATATATTCATAAGAAAAGAGGTAATTGGAAGAGATGCCGCAAAGCATGAAACCAGGGAACTCACTCTCCGGCACTGGCAAGATCGTTGGGATAGAGAGGAAGATGGACCGCAAGGCTCATACCAAACTTGAAGGTATGGATCGACTGCCAGCACGATGAAATGTCAACTTATTACAAATTTGTAGTTAAATTTAAATTTAAAATGATGTAAGGAGGCACGGAGCCGGTCGAGTGTTTGTTCCCGTGACGTCGCGTTGTCGCAACACTCGAGTGCCCTCGATAATAAAGAGATAGCCGTTCCGCTTGTTGGTCTGATAATGTTAAAACTGACTGCTGGAAATCAGTACCACCTTAGAATGTCTAACGTGTGGAAGTTTAATTTCGTGCTGTTACTGGTTGGATCTGTCGTCTCGACTGCCAACGCAGAGAAACGTCCGGTCGCTTTTGGTGAGCCTTTAATTCCGGACTCGTTTGATGGAACATGGATTTCAGGTGGGACTAACATCATCAAGATTTTTTTTACCGTGTCGTACATTATAATGGACGGTGTTGATAATGTGTTTATGTCATATGAACCACTGTCAAATGTTCCATTAATAATCTGAATTCGTGAAGTCATATTTGTAACATATTTCACGGGTGGGCGAGTGTTTTGAAGAAATATTTACACTCCAGGTAAATCCTCTATTCGGACTGCTTCCATCGTAATATTGTACGGGTGAATCCTCTACTCGGACTGCTTCCATCATAATATTGTACGGGTGAATCCTCTACTCGGACTGCTTCCATCGTAATATTGTACGGGTGAATCCTCTACTCGGACTGCTTCCATCGTAATATTTTACGGGTGAATCCTCTATTCGGACTGCTTCCATCGTAATATTTTACGGGTGAATCCTCTATTCGGACTGCTTCCATCGTAATATTGTACGGGTGAATCCTCTATTCGGACTGCTTCCATCGTAATATTGTACGGGTGAATCCTCTATTCGGACTGCTTCCATCGTAATATTGTACGGGTGAATCCTCTACTCGGACTGCTTCCATCGTAATATTGTACGGGTGAATCCTCTATTCGGACTGCTTCCATCGTAATATTGTACGGGTGAATCCTCTATTCGGACTGCTTCCATCGTAATATTGTACGGGTGAATCCTCTATTCGGACTGCTTCCATCGTAATATTGTACGGGTGAATCCTCTATTCGGACTGCATCCATCGTAATATTGTACGGGTGAATCCTCTATTCGGACTGCTTCCATCGTAATATTGTACGGGTGAATCCTCTATTCGGACTGCTTCCATCGTAATATTTTTCTTGCTTGACGTTCCGATCGCCGCAATCTGGGTTCGTCCTAAGAAGCTGTGAATGGCGGATGAAAGACCCTGTAGTTAAGTCTTTACAATTGTTAGGATTAAGATGTTAGGATTACCCGTCCTTAAGAAATCACCCGTCACTTAGAGTGTTTAAAGAAATATTTAAATTGTACCAGTACTAAGAGATAGACATTATTTTTGTACTTATAGGTATTAGTACAATTGTTCACACCTGTTACTACAAAGTTAAGAAACTTTTCAGAAACCAAATTTAAAACATAACGCATTCAAGAACTTACGACGCCCTCATTATCGAGACTCACCTGATAAGGTCACAGGAAATCCTCGAATGCGCTTTGCGAGAAACCAAAGATTTTTAACGTGTGTTATCCAGTGAATATAATAACTCAATATAGTTATATAAAACTCTAGGGTTTTAGGAGTCGCAGATACTTTAATTCCTTCTGCAAGAAGAAAGAAGTGCTAAACAAACACATATACGTATACAAATTTAAATTATGTTTTTACTTTTTAGTCTAAAAAGTTATTATTTTTTCATAAGTTTTGTGTGTAAAAATTTCCACATGAATTTTCCCTATACAGGATTTTAAAATTTATTTTATTGATTGCCAGTTGTTGGAATAGATAATTAATGCCAATTCTTTGATTAAGAATCCAAACTTTATAAGGTACCAAAATTGTGACAGGAATCTTTTCCTTGTGTACGTGATTAATCAATTTATTAGACAGCATTTCTCTAGACAGACATCTACAGAGATTGTATCCTGCTGTCTCGTGTAACACAACAGTCATTCAGTCATTGTCTGACTAGATGTTATTTTTGTCAGCAATTTTTCTCAAACATAAAATTTATTTATTATTACGTTTAACTTCTTGTATTTCGCCAATTTTTCCTATATTTTGTAAGTATATTTATTTCTTTATTAATAAGTATTTTATCGTTGCTTATGCAAGCTCCCTGGTACTTTTTATCTCTTTCTCTTGTTCATTATTCGCTTTGCGATCTCTCCGCTCCATTCTTTCTAATATTGTGAATTCTACTTCCATATTATCTTATCGTATAACATAATAATATTGCTTTTCATTGGAGACACTGTCAGAAAAATATAAAATAGATCAGTGTTAATAAATCACTTTTATATTTATGTTTATCATGTACGCTTTGAACAAACGAGTTGATTCCATAAAACTAATGAGTACGTTTGAAAACTTTGCAATAACTTTCCTAATTTAAAATATTTTTCCTTACAATACTTTGTATGTGAAATGCATTACACTTTCCAAATGGGTAATTTGATCGTATAAAGAAATAGTGTATTTGTAACTGAAAATTTATCAATTAAAAACTGACTCAACGAAATAGCGCGCGCGTGCGTGCGTGTGTGTCGAAAATTCTCTTCATCTCTTTTCCCAATCATTTCTGTTCTGCATGGCCACCGATACGCTTTCCCAACTTTAGTTTCTCGTGGCATGCAACGTATGTTTCAATAATTTCTTAATTTAGTATGGTTCATTTTATTAATTTTAAACTCAGTGTTACGAGGCTACACCATTAAGTATTGTATTTAACTGTATAATGTTTTGTATTCCAGATACGGAGTATTCATATTTAAATCTAACTAGTCTGGAAGTGCTCAAATACAACGTTGAAACCGGAAAGCTGACTACGGCTGTAAACAGCATCCAACTGGTAAATAAACTTTATTTACACACAATCGGTCTTTTCGAGGCAAATAATATTTATTGTGAAGAAGCCCAGAATCTCTTTCTAGGGCATTCTATAGTAGTCTGCCCATTTTGAACAATCAATATAATAATAGTAATAATAATAATAATAATATCTTTATTACCATTATTAAAATTTTCAATGTTCATTACGTTCACACCGCTAGGAATTAACTTCTCACCACATAGTGTGAGCAGTGACAAGTTAAGGCTTATGAAGGTCCTTTATATAGTTAGTTCAACAAAAAACAGTCATTCATAGGTCCGATTAACTCTTATCGCCAAAATCCTTTGTCAGATATTAATCGCGTAGCCACTGAAGCCTTATACAAACTACACTAAATACACATTAACTAGAAAATTGATGATTAACATTTTAAAATTAATCCCAATTGAAATATCTTTTTAACTTTCATTCAGATCAATGATTACAACTAAGATATAGTACTACAAATTATTACTAATAATATAAAATAATTAACCTAATATTTGGCTTCCAAATATCACGTTGTGTGATATTCTTCAACGTACAATCAACACTTTTACATTCAACTAAATCTGATATGATAAACTCTTTGTAAATGAAATGAAATTAGTATAATTGTGGCAATTTTCAGTAACAAATAAATCAAGAGTGGTTATCCATCACAACTAAATCTAGATACGCCCTTTTTCAAATAATATTTCAACTAAATTTCTTCTGTTAATTATAGCATGGCGTGTACCTAAATTATTGTTAACGATATTGCAGGATGACAAAAGATACTCAATTGACCATCTATTCATTAAGCAAGGTTTAAAACGTCTGAGAAAAATTATTATTATTTTGTTTACATTTTTTGTCGGTAGGTACACGATTACAGAATCTAGGATACGAAACATAAATAAACTAGTTTATATATTTCCTTGTTTTATTTATATACGTGTGTGTGTGTGTGTGCGCGCGCGCGTGTACGGTGACAATATTTTCTCAGTTGCAATCCGGGACATATGACACCAGTTTAGGCTTGAAGGGGGGGGTTAGGGTTTTTCAAAACAATGTTGAAAATATGTATTCTTTTAGTGGAGGTTATATTTGGCACTAATTATTAACAAAGTGATTTGAAATTTGGTATGGAAGTTCAGGTACGTTACTGTTATAAATGTATAAAATTTCATTTGGTTAAGTCCATTATTTTTAAAATAACATTAATTAGTTTAAAATCGCCTGTTGCTAACTTTACAAGCGACTTGCATAAAAACTATTTATCGCATATACTTTTTACAAGTTCAGTATTTGAAATTTTATCCTGAAAAATTTATAATTAAACCATTTGTAGAGCCTATTATTAGCACCAGAAATATTTTAAGAAAACCAAACCAGAAAAAAACACGATTTACCAACTAAAATTGTTAATAAAAATATGTTGCCGACCGATTTGGTATTCTAAAACTTAAAGGTGTGTATACTTTCATGTATAATATTAAGCACAATTTTTGCTTTGAAAAGACAAAATACTTTAAAGTTTAAATCGGGGACTTTTAACGATTTTTTGAGACGCCGGGACCTAGGTCCGAAATCCGGGACGTGTAGTCACCGTATATGTATGAAATCATATACTAGTTAAATCCATTAATTACAAACAGAATTATCACTGTTGCACACCACTATAGAAAAGTTATTCCGATTAGCGCTTTCAAGCTTCTCAGCTCATCGTCAGATAGGAAATCTGACGTCCGATTTCTGATCTGTCGATGAGCTGAGAAGCTTGAAAGCGCTAATCGGAATAATTTTTCTATAGTGGTGTGCAACAGTGATAATTATGTTTATGATTATAACCACAAAAACAACTTTCTTAATTAAAAATCCATTAATTGATAAATAAGAATGCTAATGTTGCTTCAGCCTCGTCGTTGGTTGGTTGCTCAGAAGATTCACAGCTAGTTCATTTACGTATCCGTCAGCTGATTACAATGTCGTATACACAGCCCAGTACGTTCCTCAAGCTCACTAGGTACACAGTTTGGAACAAACCAATAGTTGCTTAGGAGAGTTTCTATTGAAAACTATTGGGCTTCGTGATGTTTGATGTTCGTTTCAGTGCAGATCCCCATAGCTGAATCCCGTACGTTCGAATAGTATTTATTACAGTGCCTCCGGGAGACCCAAAACCTGCTCAAAATTCTGAGCGTCATTAGAATTTATAATTCTAAATTACAAACAAAAATTATTCAGCGAATGACACCGGTTTTACAAGCTGCTAACAGTAACAATAAATTGTCGTTTGCTAAATTATACTGCGTAATAAATGCTCCACAAGTATTTACAGTTAGAAACAATAATGTCCGCCTCGTCCACCGTAACAGCTCACTGACAATACACATTTTATAAGATAGCGTGTAGTTCCGCCGACGACTTGGCTTTGTTTCAGCGTAATTATTTAATATTACCAGTATTGTTGGCAAGCTACGCAGACAATCTGAATATAGCAATAAAAGACAACAGTTTTTATCGGTAGGCTACAATTAATTGTGTAGTACGCATAAACCTTGCGTAAAAATGAGTCCACGCGATCCTGGAAAACGTGCAACCTGGAAGTAGTAGACCGGCGACAATTTTGTATAACGACACCAGAAGGAGGATTTCTGTGAATACGCACACCTTCAGGTTTCACATTCTGCCAACAGAAAGTTTTTAAACTACGCACTGTGGTTAAGGCCTCTATTACACTATGTAACTGATTGCATGTAACTGATTCCAGAAAAAGTTGTTGGACATTGGTTTAAATGAAAACTATTACACTTACTCCAATCTGTTGCACAGTCTGGAGCCATGCAACTGCTCGTGCAATTATTAGCTTCACACGCTCAATGTGGGGCATTGATTGAAATGTGTTACGTATATTACACTATGCTACCGATTGCATCCAACTCGCCTGCGCGCATATCCTAAGGACAACGAAGAAATTTCATGACACGGGACCGAAACAGCGTACACAATTTTTCAGAAATCCGCCAATATCTCGAAAACGAACAAGAGGATTTTATTGAAACAAAAACCAAATTAAAATTTGTAATCCTGTCTAAATGTAACTCGATGACACACAGCTGTCTTTTACAGAACGAAAGTTGGTCACATTTAGACAATTTTACTACACGCAAAGTAACAAAGAAATTTCATGACGTGAGACCGTTCAAAGGCTCTGTTCTTGAAAGTTATTAAAGTTGTTGCTTCAAATGTATGTCTAAAACCATCCTCAAACTTCGTGAAACACAATCGTGAAAGAATGTTTTTTTATCGGATCAGTAGTATCTGCCGTTATACCAGACAACAATGAAACAAACAAATTTATAAATACAGTAAAATACGAACAAATAAATACAGTATAGGGTACAACCAAAACTTAACCACACTGCCTGACAGCCTTTTAATATTCACAGTGGTTTATTTATGTTTTGTAAAGATCATAAATATTATCGGAATAATTCTGTATGCCATTATTTTGGTGTGGAAAAGTACGTCTTACAAAAGCATAGGGATGATATTGGAAAAACACTATGCAAAGAGCATTATGTAATTGTTGTAAGCTTTCATATAATTACAGCATAATATTTAACGCAATATTTGGTAAGCCTAATAGATACAGCTAGCTGAATTAAAAAATCATCACACGAATTAAAGAAACGAGTACTAAATTCAAGGTGAAAAACTTGTAATAGTCAATGTTGAATTATCCAAATTAGGTGAAATGGTTTATCCCAGTTATTATCTGTGCAATTAATGTAACTGTGATTAATAAAAAAAAATGAATTGAAATTATTTTGCATCAACTTTGTCACCACTTATTTGAAAACTGCTAGTCGCCTCGCTCTCAACGAGTCCTTTCGTTGTGTCTACCATCTTCAGGTCTTAAACGACGTGGTCAAATGTTAGTGGACACACCGAAAGTCCTCGTCGAGAGCGAAGCGACTAGTAGGTTTGGAATAAGTGGTGACAAATTTGGTGTTAAGATGGCTGCTGATGAAACTAACTTGACTGGAAATTATTGTGTTGCAGGTAACTCACGGCGTAATGGTGACATTCTCAGCTGACGGAAAGTGGGTAGCCATCATGCATTTCGACGCTAAACTGGTATGCTATGATTACATAAGCAAAATGCATAAATACATTTTATTAACGGTCTATTGATATGTATAAGCTGTTCAGTATTCATTTGTTCCATACAAGCAAGATAAACTCGTTTTGTTATACTTACGGTAAGCGCTCGGTGTTAATAATTGATAAGATTCGTCGAAAAATCAGTAATAATATATGGTCACTCTTTCCTATATGATATGCTGGTTAATTTTAGTAAATTAATTAATGTCTCAATGTATCGGGCATAGATGTGTCAAAATACGCCCGCATTAGATGTGTTAAACGCCGCCTTTTGTAGGCGGCATCTTTCCCTCCACTCTCTTGCATTCCGCGGCATCGCCAGACGGCAGTTTCTTGGGACTCTTTCTGGGTTGGGGGAAGTGTAGCGACCTGTTTCGGGCGTCCAAATCCTACATCCCCATGCTAAGGGTCCACAGAGAATCCTTCTTCATCCGTTGCGAACCGCACCGCAATTCAGCCAACCACAACGCTGCATTCTGTCCTCCTCCAAATAAATAAAAAAGGAGGATCCCATATTTCCATAAAAGCACCGAAAACAGTATCAAGTACCACACAAGCATCAGGCAGTCATCGGGCTCGCCCGGACACTGCGACCACTGGGGCACGTCTGTATCTGTGCCCCCTGCACCTGCACCTGGACCTGTACCTTCGATTCATAACGACGGAACCATGTTTAAAGATGTCCACAGACTACATGTGCAGCCGAGGACGGAGGGCCGAGGGCACTTTCCGAGGACAAGATCTTGATGATCAGCGTTGGAGACTGCATGCTCGGCCACCGCAGACTTCTCCGGCTGTCTCAACCGACAACAGCGGCTGTGTTCACAAACGTTTAAATTAATGAAGTTATATAAATTTAATTCATATAACATTTGGGAATCGCAAAAAATAATCCAGTTTCCTTAAATTTTTAACAGCACAGAAGAAATACGTACGAGTAGTTCTTAAACGGAAAATAGTCCAATTGTTTTGTTAGTTAAGAAATGTAATAACGCCGTTATATTTTTATCCGAAGTCCAGAACAAGATACCGTTGGATTGAGGATGAAAGTGCTCAGAAAGTGTTCATTTTTATGTAATAATGTATGTTTGTTTTTAATTTTTGTGAAATTTACAATTGAAAACTTCAATCAACTTCAATCAATTTCAATCAACTTCAATGAAACCATTTAAAAAATTGTCAAGATAAAATTTTTGTTCGTTTAGTTGTTTTGTATTTATAAGAAATGGTAAAGATTATGTGTGCACCCAATTTCTACTCCACATCTAATTTCGTTCAGCAGTAATTAATTTAAAAGAACACATATACATTCAGGAGTAAAACAAAGCATTTTTTGGCATAAATATTATCGGATATTCTTCCTCCAATTTAATGAGTAGATTCATTATCCGAAGTTTCGAACCACTCCGTATATCCTGGATTACAACTTATACACAAGAACAAAATTTCTAAGCAGATAATTTTATACACAATAACATTAAACAATTATGATGTAACGAACTTTGTTGAGTAATATGACTGAATGCCATCAAAAATGTCGCGCTATGAGGACATAATGGCAGTATTTGTCCCTTAGTATTACTTCTTACGGCAAATTGTATTAGTAATAATGTTGGTTTCCTTCAGCGGTTACCGTAATCAGTGACAATCACAACGGTGCAAATCAGTAGGGGCGACGAGCATATGGTCAAATAAAAAAAAGGCTGCTGAAAACTTAGCGATTGGATTGGAATCGCTGGAACTTCATATGAGAGTACAACTCTCTCTATTACCTCAGCTCATCCAGTTTCCATCCGCCAGTAAAAATGGTTTCCGACAGAATAAGATACCTGACCGTTTGATCAGATTGGTTTCGTTTACAGATTTAACAGTTATATAAAAGCTAAAATCTAATTTCTATTTAAATTGTTTACCAGGTTACGTATTTGGTTTCAGGTTTTCAGATATTCGCTGACTGCCAAGTACACGCTTCTTGAACTGGAAACCGGGTAAGACTCATTATTTCAATCTGATTTCTCAAAAGCTGAATCTGATTAATTTTAAGCCCCTTTGATATTTTATTTTCATTATCTGTACACTACAGTGAAAACGTTTTCTCTCGTCGAATTGAAATTTCCGAGTATAAAAAAAAATGAAAATTATAATTATTTTTGCTTCAACTCCATACCAAAAAATTTAATACAGTAATCAAGTTCTTGAATTGTACTGTATGCAAAATGTACTTAAAAACTATTCCGTTCCAAATAGATTAATGATAAAAATTTTAAGTAAGCAGCAAAAATGCATAAGACACTTTTATAAACAACTTTAAACAGAACCAAAATTCATATGAGGTTTAAAAATTTTTCATCAACCTATCAATAAGTTATATAGAATATTGAAAATTTCACTTGTAAAACTTACTTTTATTTTCTTCTCGTACGCGTTTCGGCGTGGTGTTCGCCTTCGTCAGCTTGGAGACAGACTGCCATTAACTTGTAACTGTTTTTATTTTGAAAGGTATAGTGGGGGGGGTGGAGGAAGGGGATTGGCGCGGGGATCCAAATTATTGTTAGTTTTATGTATTATTGTGTCAAAAAGTGTGTGTGATTTATACTGTAATTGGTCGTTGAGTATGTTGTTTGGTTGTGTTTTGTGGTGTTTGTATATTTCATATTGTTCTGCTGTGTTAAGTTTTCGACCTTTCGGTAAGTAGTGTAATATCTCAAGATTAGTATCTATGTTGCTGTAGCTGTAGTTTTTGTGTGTATGTGTGTGGCAAACGAGGAATGTATATTGTTGTTGGCTAAAGCTTTTAGGTGTTCAGAGTAACGAGATGAAAAAGATCTTCCCGTCTGGCCTATATAGAAACTATTGCAATCATTACAATTTAATTTGTAAACACCTGTTTTGTTGTATTTGTCTATGTCCGTGTTTGTATCATTGATGTGTTTTTTGATGGTATTGTTTGTTCTGTATGCTATTTTGTACTTGTGTTTTCTGAATGTGTTGGCGAGTTTGTGTGTGTTGGAGTTATGGTATGTGAGTGTGATGTATTTAGTTTGTTGTGTGTTGTTGGTATGTTGTGTTTTGTTGTTTTTGTTTATGATGTGTTTGTGTAGTTTGTTTATTAAATTAGGGTTGTATCCGTTTTTTATTGCTATGTATTTGATTGTGTTGAGTTCATTATTATAGTCCTGTTTACTTAATGGTATTTTAGTTAGTCTATGGAGCATATGGTTGAAGGCCGCATGTTTATGTTGTGTTGGGTGGTTTGATGTGTTGTGTATAACCATGTCGGTTGTGGTTGGTTTTCTGTATATTTTATACGTGTGTGTATTGTCAGTTTTGTTAATTGTTAGGTCCAGAAAATGTATAATATTGTTTAGTTCAATTTCCAGTGTAAATTTTAGTTTGTGGTGTATTGTGTTTATGTATTTGTGGAAGTTTTCAACCTGTCTTGTGTTGCCATTGAATAAAAGTAATATATCATCTACATACCTGTGCCAATAAATGATTTTGTTGGTGTATTTGTTGTTGTTTATTATGTGGTTCTGTTCTATGTTGTGTATATATATTTCTGCCAGTATTCCTGATATGGGGGATCCCATCGGGAGACCGTCTGTTTGTGTGTATATCTTGTTATTGTATGTAAAGTAATTTTGCTCAGTTATTATTTTGGTGAGTGTGATGATATCATGTATGTGTGTTTCGGGCGTGGTGTTTTGTCTGAGTAAATGTTCTAATGTTTGTATGGTTTCTTGAATGGGTACATTGGTGTATAAATTGGTTATATCAAAAGATGCTAATGTTGAATTGTGTGGGATGTGGATGTGTTCGGTTTTCTTGACTAGTTCAATGTTATTTTTGATACTAGTATTGTTACTGAGATTAATGTTTTTTCTGATTATTTTGTCTAGGTGTTTTGCGATTTTGTGGGAGGGAGTTTGTGTGTTGTTTATTAATAGTCTGATGGGAATGTTAGGTTTGTGTATTTTCGGTAAAGCATTTAGTTTTGGGGGGTTAGGTTTCATTTGTGTAAGGTATTTGGTACTTTCTGGTTGGGTAATGTGTTTTGTTTAATTTATAAATTTGTTAATCTGTTTTTTGAAATTTTAGTGTGGGGTCTTTATTTATTTTCGTTATATTATTTTCGTTGAAGAAATTCTCAATTTTAGTGTTTAGTTCACGTTTGTCCATTATGACGTTTACGTTCCCTTTATCAGCTTTTAATATTGTTATGTTGTGTTCAAGTAACTTCTGTTTTACATTATTAAGTGTTTTTATTTCGTTGTTGTGTTTTTTTGGTTGTATATGTGTGCGTTGGAGTTTTCGTTTTATGTCGTGTCGTATTGGGTCTTGGACGTTAATGTGCGTGTTTTGTACAGCTATTTCTGTGTCTATGATTATGTCACGTATATGTCTATTGTGGTTTTTGTTGTTAGTTGTATTGTTTTTCAAATTATGTTTTAGTCCTTTGTTTAATAATACACAAACCTAACATTCCCATCAGACCATAATAAACAAAACACAAGCTCTCTCCCACAAAATCGCAAAACACCTAGACAAAATAATCAGAAAAAACATTAATCTCAGTAACAATACTAGTATCAAAAATAACATTGAACTAGTCAAGAAAACCGAACACATCCACATCCCACACAATTCAACATTAGCATCTTTTGATATAACCAATTTATACACCAATGTACCCATTCAAGAAACCATACAAACATTAGAACATTTACTCAGACAAAACACCACGCCCGAAACACACATACATGATATCATCACACTCACCAAAATAATAACTGAGCAAAATTACTTTACATACAATAACAAGATATACACACAAACAGACGGTCTCCCGATGGGATCCCCCATATCAGGAATACTGGCAGAAATATATATACACAACATAGAACAGAACCACATAATAAACAACAACAAATACACCAACAAAATCATTTATTGGCACAGGTATGTAGATGATATATTACTTTTATTCAATGGCAACACAAGACAGGTTGAAAACTTCCACAAATACATAAACACAATACACCACAAACTAAAATTTACACTGGAAATTGAACTAAACAATATTATACATTTTCTGGACCTAACAATTAACAAAACTAACAATACACACACGTATAAAATATACAGAAAACCAACCACAACCGACATGGTTATACACAACACATCAAACCACCCAACACAACATAAACATGCGGCCTTCAACCATATGCTCCATAGACTAACTAAAATACCATTAAGTAAACAGGACTATAATAATGAACTCAACACAATCAAATACATAGCAATAAAAAACGGATGCAACCCTAATTTAATAAACAAACTGCACAAACACATCATAAACAAAAACAACAAAACACAACATACCAACAACACACAACAAAGTAAATACATCACACTCACATACCATAACTCCAACACACACAAACTCGCCAACACATTCAGAAAACACAAGTACAAAATAGCATACAGAACAAACAATACCATCAAAAAACACATCAATGATACAAACACGGACATAGACAAATACAACAAAACAGGTGTTTACAAATTAAATTGTAATGATTGCAATAGTTTCTATATAGGCCAGACGGGAAGATCTTTTTCATCTCGTTACTCTGAACACCTAAAAGCTTTAGCCAACAACAATATACATTCCTCGTTTGCCACACACATACACACAAAAACCACAGCTACAGCAACATAGATACTAATCTTGAGATATTACACTACTTACCGAAAGGTTGAAAACGTAACACAGCAGAACAATATGAAATATACAAACACCACACAACACAACCAAACAACATACTTAACGACCAATTACAGTATAAATCACACTCACTTTTTGACACAATAATACATAAAACTAACAATAATTTGGATCCCGCGCCAATCCCCTTCCTCCACACCCCCCCACTATACCTTTCAAAATAAAAACAGTTACAAGTTAATGGCAGTCTGTCTCCAAGCTGACGAAGACGAACACCACGCCGAAACGCGTACGAGACGAAAAGATAAGTAAGTTTCACAAGTGAAAGTTTCAATATTCTATATAGTTTAGTGCTGTGAAAAAAGATGATGAACAATCAAAACAACTATCAATATGTGTTACCCACATTGTTATCCAAAGTAATAACAAAATTTCCGTTTTTTTGTCACATTCTGTATATTAATTTAACATTATATGTTAAGCATTACATTATCAGACAATGAATGTTACGTCTTGAGTAGACTGTTATTTGCCAATGCCACTTGCACCAACTGAAAACGACCTCCAGAAACAGGCCTCAATTTAGATAAAGTCATAACAGGATGTGATGGAAGGATATAAGGGGGAAAACCAAATATGATGGTTCTCTGGGAGAAAGAGGCAGTTCGAACAAAAGTAGGTAGGCTATACAACAAAATTTCCAAGAGATAAGTCCTTGAAGTAAGTCTCTATCGTTCGGTACTTAACTAAATTTTTTAACAAAATTAATAAGTATCAAACCCGTATATGGAGAACTATTAGAGACTTTTAAAAGCAAAGTCAGAGATGGGAGTTCCCATAAATTTAATTTGGTTCCCCTGCAGTGTTGAACGGGTTGTTTAAATTAAACATGCACAGCATAATATGAATTACAAATATTATTGGTGACAATGGTTTCAAAACCAATAAGTGAAATTTAGAAAATTAATTTTGTAATCAATGATAGTAAAATAATGACGTTTTGTATCCCCAAATGTAGGAAAATGCGTAAGTCTCCTTATTCTTTAGTTCGCAATTATGGACAACAGCCTAAGCAACAAGTTTCTTGTTAAAACCTATACTCTCTCAGTTTATGAACTGTCTATCTACATAAAGTTAGTAGTACGTATGTTAATATTTTAATCAGATAATCCATATGTTTGATATCCTGTCCACTTAGATGTTTGGGAACGACCCAAACAAATTTAGTCTGAAACTGCTTTTAGAACACCTGCCTTTATCATCGTGTTGTTTACAGAGCTACAGCAGAAGTCGCTGGTGGGCAGTACGTTCAGTTGATGGTATGGGCTCCGGTAGGTCACGCATTCGCCTTCGTCCAGGACAACGATCTGTTTTATCAAAGTGTACACCTTCCCACGCCTAACACGCAGAGGATAACTGATACTCCCAACGATGTGCTGAATGGAATTGCCGATTGGATCTATGAAGGTAAGTACAGTAGTTCTCTCAGTTATTTAATCCATCTCTTCTACTTAATAGAGGACACGGTCGTTAAATAATTAATTTTTTTTATTTATTTTTTGTTCTTGAATGAATCCTTAGAACTTCCTCTTTAAAATTGTTTTTAATTAATAGGTATTTTTTTGCTAATAACTCTAAACAAATTTTATAGTGATTTTTTGACATCTAGCGGTTAAAATTTGGATCTGCATCTTTAACTATACTTTTATCTTACCATAGATACTGAGGTAATTTTTAAAAAATAGCACAAACTTCCTCCCTCTTGCATGGCAGCATTGATTTCCGTACTTCTATCAGATGTCTATAATGATTCTTTTTGATTATGGTACCGAGGAGATTCTGTTTGCATTTTGAATACATACTAGCAGTGTTTGTTATTTGTAGGAGTCAAGCAACATTTTCTCAAAACCAGTTACAGTAATTTAATGAAATTTTCAGAATGTTACTTTCATAAAAGTAAAATATAAATAACTCGATTAGGGGTAAAGTCGGCTCTCCATCATTTTTCCGAACACTTAATAGCTTGTTTCTACTGAAGAAGGCCTCCGATGGGTAGCCAAAACGTTTAAGCAATGACAGAACAAAACAATCGACTACTGCCAAACAGCCCGGACATAAATTTTTATGTATTTTGAATGTTAATGAAAATGTAATATTTAACATGTGACAGAGGAGGTGCTGGAAGACACCAAGGGTCTGTGGTTTTCCCCCGACGGTAAGAAGATGGTGTTCATTTCAACGGACGATGCCAACGTCCATAACCTGAGCCTGTGGCGCTACAACGATCCTGGTACCGTGGAGTCGCAATACGTGGAACAAGTGGTCATTAAATATCCAAAGGTACGGCGGGACATTCGCACTTCTAAACACATATTAGCTTCTAAGCAGTTAATTGTAGTTATCATCAAAATCGTTTTAAGCGACTATTAGAAATATCTAACGTATTCAATTAAATGCCTATATAAACATACGCCAACTGTCCTGGATTTCGGATGGTATATTATTGATCATATAAATGGTCTCCAGATCGCTTATAAGATTCAATTAATTTAAAATATACCTTATCTGATCCGTCAGCGATCTTGTAGTTTAATATTCCACTACATGTTTCGGGAATTAAATTCCCATCATCAGGTAAAACTTCTTCTTCCTAATATATAGGAGTCGTCGGTGAAATTATTAAAAACACATACACACACGAACAAACACAACTGTTAAAAATGACATAATTAAAACACCGTACACACACAGCTAACGAAGACAGTGCGCACTGCCTGATAGTCACGTATCATCTGGGCTGATTGCAAAGTTCACCGTTTATCTTTAATACGGTATCATACGACGTGTTTGATCTAAATGAAATCTGGTCGTTGAGCAAACTTTCTTTATGTATTTTGGATGCTTTATAAATTTTGAATTCTTCCAACGCATCCATCCTGCGTTAGAAATTTCGAATTCTAACGCACCTTTGTTAGTGACATGCATGGGTACCAAATTCTCCGCAAACCCAGTGTAGTTGTGATTTTCATTAATTAAATATAATGCAAATTTAGACTTGGCTGATGTGATGTCCTTTTTTGGTAAATATTTTTTATATCTGTCAATTAATTTGCTTCCCGTTTGGCCGATGTAAAACTTGTCACAATCATCACATTGCAATTTGTATATGCCTGAGCAATTTTCTATTATTTTAGAAGAGCTTAACCTGAATATATTTTTTTAATTATTAATAGTTCTGAACATTCATATTTAATTTCTTGAACTCGTTTTTTATTACATTAGGGAGCACATTAGTAATTTCGGCTGATACAAATTGCACTTTGCTGATCTCTGTCATTTTGTATCTTTTTCTGCTTAGACTTGTGTTTCCGAATCAAATTATCTACCATATCACTTTTGTAACCATTTTTTATGGCTATGTATTTGATAATTTTAACCTCATTCCGATGGTCTTCACGACTTAAAGGTACAGTCATTAGTCTGTGCACTAATGCATTAAACGGTGCTATTTTTTTTTTTTTTTTTTTGTGTGAGGATGAAACGAATTAGCATGTATAGTTAAGTCTGTGGTAGTTGGCTTTCTGTATATTTTAAATGTAAATGAGCGATTCTGTTTACGTACAGATAAGTCAAGGAAATTTATACTTTCATTATTTTTCATTTCCATTGTAAATTTAATTTTACTGTTTAGCCTGTTAATTTGCCTATAAGTGCCATAAAAACCACGAAGGTATCATCTACATAGCGTGTGTACGAAATAATGGCTTTGTGGAATGTATTGCAATTAGACTTTACCTGATTTGCAATATTGCAAAGAAGACGTTTTATCTGATGATGGGAATTTAATTCCCGAAACATGTAATGGAATATTAAACTACAAGATCGCTGACGGATCAGATAAGGTATATTTTAAATTAATTGTATATTATTGGATGGCATTTTAACTAATCTAATTAGTGGTTAGACAGGGTAGCTGTCTGTCAGCAAGCCTGCTAAATGTATGTTTTCACAACGTGCTGCGAAAATCGAACTCCAAAGTAAGTCCTAGAATCCAGCTTAACAAGTATTCTACTACTAGTTCTTAACCTTTCACGGCCGAGGTCAACATTGGTAAAATTATTATTCATAACCGGGCTGTTAGGAGGTGGCCGGCTGTTGTTGATAGTGACAGACGTATCGACCCCACCATACTTTTTGTCGTTTTTACTTGTTTTCGTGTGTTTGTATATTTCCAAATGTTCTAGAGTGTCTAGTTTTCGGCCTTTTGTGTGTATGTGTAGAATTTTCATGTTATTGTCGATGTTTTTGTATGTGTGGTTTGCTTCAATGAGATGGTTTGCAAAGGTGGATTCTGTAGTGGAGTGGAGTGCCTTTGTGTGTTCAATGTATCTTTGTTTGAAGTCTGGCCTATGTAGAATTTGTTGCAATCTGAGCAATTTAGTTTGTAAACACCAGGTAGATAGAAATTGTTTTGTGCTTTGTGTGTGTGTTTTGATAGTGTGTGTTCTGTTTTGTTAGTAGTTTTGTAAGCTATTCTGTATCTGCTGTTTTGAATTTGTGGGCTTCTTAATAGTCCATGGACATCCTAAACGAACCGACACAATTCAAATCACATGCATTATTCGAACATATCACACCCCACACACACAACATCGATCTTTCGAAAATCGATTCCGTCGCCAACAACAAGACGGACAGTGCTACCAGCGGCAACCTCTGATGAAGCTTTTTAAAAGTGAAAACCGGTTCAGGTTATAAGGTAAAACTTCTACGTTTTTACCCATAAAAAGTTTTGTGTTCCGAGTCGTAGTGAAATAATTATATTTAAAATAGTATTCATTTAAAATCTCAAGAAAAAGGTCAAAACTATGGGTTGTTACATTGAATACCCATTGTTTTTAGTAACTTGGGGGACTAAAAATGTTTTAGGTAACAACACATTAGAGGAAATGAGACATTTAAATATTTCGAAGTGACTCTAGTTATGAAAATGAAAATGGCAAAGCGGATACAATTGATAAAGTTAAGAGCATTTTGTGGTATAATACTCAAAAATTAAAGAAATAATACGGGTGTACAATTTTGTAGGACAGCAAATATCCCAGCATTGGCAGGCACGCGGGTAAAATTAAGGGGCGTCCATAGTGAAATTGAAACTAGCGACATGAGATTTCTTCGAATTAATTTAAGGTCCAAAACAATCCTACAGTAATTTAAACTTCTCGAAATAATCCTCCAAGACAGAGAAACAAATGAAGATGTAAGGGAAGAACATGGCATGGAACGAGTCCATGCAATCATTTCAAAGTATAAAAGTATCAGCACTCGTGGAGGGTATTCCACCTAAAGCGACTATCGAGTACAGACATGGGGGAAGAAGAGATGTAGAGCTTCCGGCAATGAGCCGTGTTTCAGTTGGGTAAACTGATACCGCGATCGACTTCTTGCAGTGTAGACGAAACTGAAGACGAAGAAGAAGATTGTTTTAATGATCAGAACTTACTGTTAAATTATAACAGACAAACACGCAAAAGGATCTATACAATTATAATAATTTCATAACTATTATCATAAGTCTTGTTTGACTGTATTTGTGAGATATATGTGTGTCTTCTGTGAATGTTGGTGTGAGAGAGCTTCCTCTGCTTGGGATAATTACGATAAATTCTGTTACAGGCGGGCACTACTAATCCAACAGTGACTCTCATGTACGCTGACCTGGAGAAGACACCCATTAAGTACCAGGAAGTAATGACTCCGGTAGATATTGTATCCACGTAAGTACCCGTGACTCGGTGTTCAGAATCATTAGTTGTTAAATAAATTAAATCCTCACAATCTCCCTATTGTTCGGCCAGTTACTTTTCCATTGTAGTGCTGAATCTATTAATATCCCCAAATTAAACGCTGTTTTTGCAAAGTGTTTTAATTCGTACTTCTTGTCAAAAAATTATTATTGGCATTCCATTTTTCTGCAAAGACCTCCTTCACTTTAATTCTTAGATAGTTAGCGCATAACCACCATTACGCTAGAGATGAACGCACTTGAAAATACTTCCCCAATATAATTTACGCTTACATAGCCAAATGTGCTTCCTATGTAAATACTCTGCCAGCAGCGACCCACGACCCACCCAACAGGATGACTACCATCCACCACCACCGTAGACCGTTACGAATTCGCAGAAAAAACTCTCCCATTTTCTTCCGCTCACCTCTGATTTGTGTTAGCCACTTCCATGTTATACCAGAGAAGCGTCCATCTCTCCACCCCTTCTATGTCTTCTCTCGTATGCTTGGTTTTACAGTCTATACAGCGTTGTATTAAGAGCTCACTTCTAGTGTGGCTCAGTTCCATTTTAACCTGCTTGCGAATAACATTGCAGCCATTCCCCCTGCGTGGTAACCCATCGTTATGGACGACTCGCTTCCGAGCAGTCGAGCCTATCGACCTCACCAGCGGGCGATGTCTTAATGGGCCACGAAGACGCGCCACAGGCCTGGAGATTGGCTGGAGCAATACCCAGACCCACGTCATACACGATCATCGTGTATTGGTGGACCGTTCCTTAAGATCTTGTGCCGTGCGAACGACCGCGCTGCACCGCATGAAACTGGCGTTCATCGGACTCCGGCCTGGACAGCGCTCATGCGCTCCGTGCATCTTCTGTCTGTCTGTCTTCATTGCAGCCTCAACGTTTCTTTTCTTTTGTTAAGTTGGGCGTCATGATATTTTTCGTTAATCTTAACATGTTCCTTTCCTTACTTCTGTGACATTTGACGAGTATGGGTTAACAACGACTGTGCCTTCATAGTTAATAAATTAATAAATTATGTCAATCAGTAGTTTGCTTAACAAAAACTTCAAACAGCACTGCAAGTCAAATTATACATTTAAACGATCTTTTTTTTAACACGGTAAATTATAATGCGTCTAACTGAAACATTATAAAAAAGGAATGGAAATATTTCTGTGTCACAAATATATTATTAATTTTACTATGACTCCCTGATTCATTAATTACGATATGATACGTTTACACTCTTATCTATACAATATATATATATATATATATATATATATATATATATATCTAAAGTGGTAAGTGGAATTGTTAAACTTAATAATTAGCCTTTAGTTCCTATAAAGAGTATCAGTGTTTTTTTAGAAATATTCTGAGTATATACTGAAATATATTTTCAAGAATGCCCTGATTGCACAGAGAAATTTTATCACTTACTGTATCTGTAAATTTTGTTATCAGTTGTTGACACTAGTGATAGATAAATTTTACTAAAATAATACTTTCCATTAAGAATTTTCAGAAATTGTTTTGTGAAGATCGTTTTCTCTTAAACTGACGATCGCTATACCGAGTAAACTTGTACGCATTCCCACAGCGGTTTTATCGGTTATATTTATGTCCAGGAGGCGTAGCCAGCTGGCTCACCAGCGAGTTTGCCTAGATTTGCCTAGTAAAACTCCTCTGCATAGCCGTTTAGAATTTGCACAGTATTGGCGCATACCTGTAAGACGTTCTCCTTCCACAAAAAAATTGCCTAATTCAGGAAAACCGAATTCAGTCCTATCTTAGAGAGACTTCAACTTTCCAATGTGTTTGTTACGTTCGGGAGGAGGTGATATTTCTCTCCTCTTGCTGAATACGGAATAGTAAGTTATTAGATTTTCAATAATAGATTCTTTATCCTTCGGCTTGTCTCCTTCTCATATTCAGAGGAATGACATACATTCCTGTCGTTAATAATGTTGTCGTTTATCGTATGTTTAATTTTTTGAGAAAGTTTAAAATAAAAATCCTCAATAAATTTATGCAGCCCCGCCCAAAGAGTGCCCATGTTTAGTATGTAATCAGTAAAGTGGGAATCAAGAAAAGAGTACTTTAGAGCTACACTTTCGAATAAAAAAATTTGTTTAAATTTGGCTACAAAAAAATAAGTGAAATCAGTATCCACTCTTTCAGGTTCAGTACAGTATTATGCAAAAATTCACATGACTGTGGTATTTTTCCTTTTAAATTATTTTATTTCTTCAATCATTTATTCCGCTGCCCTTTAAACGTCATCCGTCCTGCATCAATATAAAATTGTACAAAAGATTATTTATTAATTTACAGCTTTCTAAAATAGTTCCGGTAGTGTCAGTAGTGCCTTAAACGGACTATACATATTGTAAAAATCAATTTCTTCAGCAGTAGATATTACCCTATTGTGACTGCAGTCAACTGTTTATTTGACGAGTCTTGAAAAATGTGAGCTTATATAATAGCCTATGTGAATTTATATTTTTGTTCTTATATTATAGGAACACCAAAAATTCGGTGTCTGTACGGCGTCGTTGCGACGATTGACATATGTCTTATAGTCCATACATTCTTTTGGAGACCTCGTAGTGTCCTGCTTTCGAGAATCTCCACCACACTTTCTTAGTTTTACACGAAGACTCAACAGGTTTGTCAGTTTTACTCGGCAGTCCAGTGACAGTCCTAGTTATGGCTTTATGCGTCTTTTTCAAAAACGCAGAGCCCACTTTGAATTACTACTTTTCTAGTATGCCATGCAGACCCGACAAGACGCGAAGCATTTAGACCAGAAGTTTTACAGCGGACACTAGTTGATGGCCAACAAACGCGACGTCCCATCTAGTGACGCATAGTTCTTCAGTATCGATGGCAGAAACAGCAGATGGGTGGCAACGTTTGAGCGCACGATTAGACTATTAGGGTACGCGTAGAGTGCAGGCAGGTTGTCAGATTCCGATATCGGCGCAGAGAAGCCCCGATTGTCGGCGCAGGTATGTGGTATAGTGAAGGCAAATTATAGACGCCGAAACAGTACAGATTCAGTCGTAGTCGTGGCGATAAGCAGTGAAGAAGCTATGTGTTTACTCATCGCTTTAGAAGGTTTACCTTAAAACTGGAACAAGATAGAAGCGGTGTCCACAGAATTAATCTCTATCAGCTTACCTGTAACTCTCATTTCCTTTTATATGTATTGCCAATTACAACGACCCGGTTGGAATATTCCTTGAGACTCTTGCCACGAATTTCAGGTTTCACTAGAACTGTTGATATTAGTGTTTCCGTATCCATTAGGAAAATAATAAACGTAACTCAAATGAATAAAACACTCGCAGAACGGTTCGACTCGGCTCTGGTTTCTGAAACCAGTATGAACATTTCATTCCGGTAAACTGTCTGAGTCAGACTACCTGCGCTCGTATACAAGTGCCTGCTGCCACTATACGCGCTCTCGTCTAAACACAGGTGAATAGACAGGTGCTGGCTCGTGCCGGTCGGCACCGGTTGTCGGAATCCGAAAACCAGCCTGCACTCTACGCGTACTCTTCCAACGCTGCGAGCCCTGCTAAGGATTATGTACAGGAACATGGGTTTTCGACCATAGTCGCCGATCTAGACGAACGCCGACATACTTCACCGTCTCTAGTTTTATCGAGTGTCCAGTGGCCAGCTGACAATACTTACAGCTGTGAGCGTCTTAGAAATTTAGTGCCTGTGGTATCAATGAGTTAAATCTGTTGGTTAGGTAAAGTCCTTAACTTCGCCGCCCATTGTCCGATAATCGGTATTTTCACCATCTTGGAAACTTGGCATAAACATTTTTCATTAAATGTATCCTCATAGTTCTTACTTTTATCTAGAAACTGTGTTATATTGTAAAAGAAAGTCAACTCTCCCCACCACCTTTGTTTACATTCATGATCGCTACAACTGCAGACCAATCTATTTTCTTACCATATGTTAGTAATAAGTCGATTTTGAGTAATTCGTTCTGCAACAGCTTTAAGCCCAGACTGATAAACTTCGTAGTTTGATTTTAAATTCCGTAAATACGGAAATGATGTGTAATTTGTAGGTCTGAACGTATCACGATAGGGTAGATCGTATTCATTTAGGGTGAAATTAAATCAGATATTGTATGGAGTTAATTGGTCGGAGCTAACTGGGTTAGCACAATAAGTCGGCAGAGCATGATATGGGCTGATACCTCCTCTCACCGCCCCTAGTCACGTAATGAAGTGGAATCGCTGGGGATGTATTGAGAAGAATGGATTGGTTATTCGTTGTCTCCACCACGGTGTATAGCTTACATCAGGTATAATATTGTTGTAAGAACTGTGAATCATTTTCCGAATAGAATATTAAAATGTCTTTTGGCCGAATTATCTATTTTGCTGAACACATTTATATTAAAACAGAATAATTTGTCTGGTCTAAAGAATTATTATAATTACTTAATTATCCGCTAAATCTGCTACCTGTTGGTAGCCATAATATCTTATTTAATATTAAGTAATTGAATCGTCAATGGTAGAATCAGTTACTTGCTTTTCTCGATTCGATCTTGGGCGATTGCCTGCGCGTATGTAAATTTTAATTATCCCTCATTTTAGGTACCAATAACCAATCTGTTGAATCTTTGTCGGACTCGTAACTTTTTGCCTTCCCTGCACGACAGGTCTTTACAACTTCCAGATTTCACTTTTCTTTAGATACTACGAACCAATTCGAAAAGGTCATGAGTTTGTTTACTTCTTAGAAAAACAGTTATGAAGAATTAATAATTCAGAATTGGCAAATTAACCTTTTACAATCCGCCTTGTGACGTCTTTCTTATACTGATGACGTGTTTCAAAGCATATGCTTTTAAGATCATCAGATCTTAAAATATCCCTCGTAGGAGGTTGTCATCGGTTAAAAATCCAATACGATTTGCAATGTATACGCGTCAATAGGTGGATTTTGTTGCAGGTGCGCACACATACTGACGCGTGTACAGTGCATATGATATTGGATTTTTAACCAACGACGACTTCCTACAAGGGATATTTTAATGTCTGATGAAATTCGTCATCAATATAAGAAAGAAGTCACAAGGCTGATTGAAAAAGGTTATTTCTATTCTACAAGTGACTTGGATATAATTGTAAACATTCATGCTAAATTCAGAATGGCTCTAAAACAGTTCGGACCAATAATGTTACGACTGTCTCACTGGTCGTCGTATGGTACAGTGGAATACAAAATAGAAGACACCAATGAAATCACTAATAACCAGTTTTAATTATCACAATTAACAGTTTATAATCAACAAGTTATTCAACAAGATTATACTCGTACAATAATTCAAGTTAATCTGTTCACACAAATAATAATGTCAACTATAAAGCATTCCGCACTATAATCACTTTTCACTAATACATCACTTGAGAAGCACTGTGTAAATCGCCCGACATAAAACTGAACCTCACATGAATAAATCGCCACTTAAACTGAAACTAAGCGTCGTTGAATGCTTATATTTATACCCCGCTGAGATTCCAGAACAATCCACATTACGCGTCAACACTACTAGAAAACACTAGAGCGTAATTGCTCCCGGTGCGCGCGGGCCGGTGAAGTCTGGAACAGCCTCGGTAAGATTGACGCATATTAAAAGTCACGTACGCACACGACGTTACAGCTGGGCTCTGCTGGGATAGCCGAGAAACATGTAGATCGTTCTGTATGGCGTAACAATAATATACAGACACCATTAAGAAGATGAGAAATAAAATGTACGTAGAATTGCATTGTGAGGAAAGAAAATAGAAGAAAGTTCATTAAATGAGGTTTTTACTCCTCAGTAAACAGAGTACGTTATGAGTAAAAGGTGTCTGCAAAAGCGCATTAACGACAATTGTTAAGATGCAAACGACGACAGATAGTACAAACCCTTAAAGATCATATGTAACGCAGATCATATTTGTCTAGTTTTCTTGACACCTGAATTACTACCGTCACTGAATAATTACTGACCCAGTATGTTGAGCTTTAAGTATTAAATTAGACGCATCTGTGGAACGATTCATAGGTATTTGAAAAATAAAATACGGAAGAATACCCGAATGAAATTTTATAAAACTGTGGCTGTCCCCACATTCCTGTATGCTAGTGAGACATGGAATCTTGGTAAAAGGGACGTGCAGAGGGTTCAGGCAGCCAAAATGAAATTTCTAAGAGGGACTCAAGATTTTTCTCTCTTGGATCGGAGAAGCAACGACGATATTAGACGCGATTTAAACATTGTATCATTGCACCAGAAGACTGAAGACCACAGAAGGAGATGGTGTGAACACTTGAATCGCATGCCTGATATCCGTCTGCCTGTGGCTGCCTTGGGTTATCACCCTACTGGGAAGAGAGATGTCGGTAGACAGAGAAGGAGATGGGTTCCGGAACAGGTCTAAGGCCTAGTCCTTGGAGTGGTGACATTGACGATGACGTATTAAATTAGACATGTTAAGGCCTTGTTTCAATTCTAAACGTACTGTGATATTTAGAATTTTTGCTTGTTTTCAACTCATTCTGGCCCAATGAATTCAGACAAAGTTATACCTGGAGGAAAAAACACTTTATCAATGCAAAAACAGATTAAAAATGTTTGTGTCTCACTGATTTGTCACGTAAATTAAATTTACAAATAAACGTTCACTCTTTCACAGAACTTCATAGTTAATGCCCGGTGATATTGTAACTTGCAGTGACAACATTCTGAGAGCAGTCGTGTGGGCCGACAATACGCATTTCTCCGCAACCTGGCTGACACGTCTACAGACCAAAGCGGCCATCTTACTATGTAACTCACAGGACCTGAAGTGTACACAGGTGAGTCTACACATATTACACGCTCAAACGCTTTTTTATCACAAGTATCTGTTCTCTAATGACGTTGTAAGTATATTCAAAAACTTACGTTAATAGTTCCGTCAGTGACTTACTCTTTATGTTCTTACGACGCGTTTCAAGAGGTATGTCTCATCATCAGGTATATCACTCCATAGGAGAGTTGTTCCGCGTTGACAACAGTGCGGGCTCGACTTCAATGCTGTGCGCACCGGCCGTATATGTTCCGTTCACGTTTGTGTTTTTATGTGTTCGTTTATTTATTTTATTTTAATCTATTGACGACCTCTCCTATGTAGTGATACACCTGATGATGAGACGTACGTCTTGAAACGCGTCGTAACGACATAAAAAGTAAGTCACTGACGGAACTATTAACGTAAGTTTTTGAATATAATTTCAAGTGACTTGGATGCTTGTGAACAATGAATCTTAAACGTTGTAAGTGTTATACATTATCGCACACTTTCAATAAAAATCATATTATTGCAATTTTGAGCTGATCTTTGATAGTTCATTGGCTACACTGAAATAACGAATCCCTATCCTGCGTTAGATAACTTTGGGTAACTCAGTTATTTTATAACTAATTATTAATACCCTATTTCTAGCGGAAACGTAGGAAAACAGTCCTGTTGCAAACAATAATTATACCAAAGTCACTGGTTAATTACTAAACCGATATATTATACTTTAAGAATCGATTGGATTCAGGCTCAATACGTTCAGACAAAGTTATAAGCCTACGTGGGTTCTTTACATACATAAGGTTCTTTAAAAGTAAGCAATGATGGGTTTACAGTGCGTAAATATGAGTTTCTTAATTCATCGTTAAGTTCTCAAGCAAATAAATCTTTTCTTTGATTCAAATCTACAACGTCTCTAGAATCTACGGATTCATTAACACACTAACAGACCAAGAGCTGGCGACAAAAATGCGTACGGTATTTCAGTATAGTTGATACTTTGTATAGATATTTAACTTGACTTGCTAGAAACGGAGTGGGAAGTCTGGCTACCGGTTCCCTTGCCGCCCTCAAGGTCTCAAAGGATTCAAAAATTAATTAACAGAAACGTTGTAACAGTATTCTGGTTTCTTTATATACTGAATTTGATAATATTATATATTAAAAAATTCAATTGCCAGACATTTTATTCAATTTCAAGTTGCTGACAGACGATTTTACAGGCTGAAATAAATGTAGAATTTAGGCAAAAATAGGCTGAAATATTAACGTTGTAACAGTAAAGTTGAATTTTATACATGTTTTTCGAGATATATTTTTATTACTTCTTCCAAGTAAATAGTTATAACTTCTCTACGCGCCTTCATTATTTTGCATTGGTCCAAAAATTTTCCTCAGGTTCTTCCCTTAAAATATTCTTAGATACTGTACTTCTTTTTGTGATAATACCTAGGTTTCACAAGCATATGTCAAACTAGACTAATTGTGCTTTTGCATATTTTTAATTTTAATGATTTGTTCAGTGTTTTCGACTTTATTAATTCTGAGTATACGTGGTAACATCTGTTACCACGAAGGATTCTCGTCTGGAGATTATTACTTGTAGTGTTAGTGCACTTTATTTGTTAGCCTAAATAGAAAAATTCAGTTGCGTGTTCAACATGATTGTTGAATTGTAGAGGTTGTCTATTACATAATGTTCCTTTTATTTCTATTTATTTGGTTTCAATACAACTAATTTCAGCCATCTCTCCATTGCCTCCATATCTATATTAATTACATCTTCTTTCAAAGAGTTTTTTTTACTTATAATGGCTGCATCATCAGTGTAAGAAAGAATTAATGTACTTTTTATTCCTATATATCCCTTAATTTCTGTTTTGCTGATTACTGCTTCTAAAACTAAGTCAAACAATAAAGAGGACAGTGCACCTCTTTGTCTAAACACCTGTGGTAAGGGAAAATGTGGATGTGAACTGAACTGCCAACTCGTATCGTTGCTCCGGAACCAACCAGCCATAATCACTTCCACAAGTTGTACCGGTTCTTTGGAATAACACATGATAGTAGATCTTTCAATATCCTTCCTCCGTGAATACTGCCAAAGGCTTGTCTGAAGTCTACATATAGTTTATATAGATGCATGTTTTATTCATACGCCTTTTCCTGTATCTATGTTGTTATGGTGAATATTTGATCAATTGTAGAGCGGCTCTATCGGAATCCACGTTGGTATTCTCCTAATATTTTTCCGCAAATTCCGGAAGACAATAATGTAAAAATAGACGGGAAAATTAAGATGTGCAAAGTGGAGTGTAATTCTGGATACAACTTTTATCTAGATAAAAGAAAAAATTATCTGCTTACGGTAAATAAATTCTAGTTTGGTCGAGTGAAATGATTTCTCGTATAGATACGTTATCAGTAGAAGAACAGGAAGGACGGGACTGATAAAATGTTTTGAAGTATATATATATAAAGTTAAATGTTAGTTTTGCACAAACACAAGTTTATCAATCAATGACATCAGTTCCAGATTACAACCGATGAGTTCCAAAGTTTACTAGGAACTACAGAATTGCGTATTTTAATAATACGGTTCACTTTTTTAACGTAAATAGTATAAGAAGCTAGTAGGAAGTAATTTATATTCTTTGTATGCATTAGTAAATAAATATTTAGAATTAATACATTCAGTACATACATTCAGTATGTATTTAGTAAGTAAATACATTCAGTACATCAAACCTTTTATTATATGAATACAAACACATTGAATAGTAAGATTTCTCAAACTCGCTTTCAAGTTACCTCGCTTTTATTTCTAGTTTGTTGTCGCAAGATGACGCATACAGGTTAGCTCTGAGTACGCATACCTAACATAAAATTCAGCGGGCTGGCCATCTGAACATTACCAGGCTGCTCCTCTAGAAGAGTTATATTGCCGGCAATGCATAAAACGTTAATTATATTAAAAAATTCATTGAAAATACCTTAATCAAGGTAAAAGAACCACAAATGTGTGTGTGTGTGTGTGTGTGTGTGTGTGTGTGTGTGTGTGTGTGTGTGTGTGTGTGTGTGTGTGTGTGTGTGTGTGTGTGTGTGTGTGTGTGTGTGTGTGTGTGTGTGTGTGTGTGTGTGTGTGTGTGTGTGTGTGTGTGTGTGTGTGTGTGTGTGTGTGTGTGTGTGTGTGTGTGTGTGTGTGTGTGTGTGTGTGTGTGTGTGTGTGTGTGTGTGTGTGTGTGTGTGTGTGTTACTTTAACAACAGTCTGCATTATAATTCTAAGTTCATTAGTAATTTCTGAAGTTATTTTTTATGAGGGCAGGGGGAAATATTTGCTGTAAAAATGTCCGGAAGAGTCCACACATCCGCGGTCTGTGGGTTTTAGTATTATGCCCAACCCACTAAAAAAAATATCTCCCTTTCCTTTTCTAGGACACTAACCTCGAACTGTTTGACACACTTCGGGCTAGACCTATTGTTCTTCAGCCCTAGGACTCACACCTGACTTGTTATTCTTCTATATTGTATTGTCCAAATCTATCTTCTTCGCCAGTAGAATCTCCTCTGCGAAGCGTGCCACCCAGTTCCGTCTGTCATCCCCTCTGTGTTGCTCCCATCTGTCGCAGACGAAGAACTGTCATCTTTGGAATATACAAAGCTCAATATTATATTATATACAAATAATAAATAATATAATGAACTAGTCATAAAAATGTTATTTTTTGTGTAAGTTAATAATTAAACATTAAAAAACTGACCTCCTTGTTTAGTAAAAGATTTGAAACCTTCATGCCAATTCTGATAATAATCTGCTATTTTATAGCTAAAAGCCATTAGTTAATACACTAATAATAATATGATGACTGAACGATTGCATTCTCAGTCGTTACAAAAAGCAGGGTGAATTCTCAGTTTGTTGCAAAATTCACCTTGAATTCTGCGAGCGCGGATTTTACTATTTATGTGTATGGTTTATTTGAATTTATATTGTGTGCTAGTTTAGTTGTTCGAACGAGAACGCGGAATAGCTGAAACAGGACAGATATAAATGCATTAAAAGCATAAAGCAGTGCTCGAAGTCCTGTGTTTACAGAGAAATCCTATCCTTAATTTACAACTACTGCAGATGTGGATAATATAGAGAGAGTACTTGATTGAAAGCGCGCGCGCGCGCCTGTGTGTGCGTGTGTGTTGGTGCCCAATGTCATATAAATGTATCGCATATGTGTATTTAAGTCAAAAGCTTATTCTGAGTGTGTCGATATGATGAAGTAAGTTTTGTTGGAGTTTTATTTCAGCTTTTCAAATTGTAAGAACTTCAATTTTTAATTTTCCATGATTATTACTAAAAGTATTATGCAGATAATATATCTTTTCAAGAGAATTTAATGTATAGATTTTTATCAAACTGTATAATCTGAATGTTTTTTGTTTGTAATTTAAATATCTCCGAAGCGGATTAACAAATTGCAGTGAAATTTTGTAAGTATATTTCTGGGAACAATAAAAAAACAAATGATCATGTTAATTTTAAAAATTGGTGGCAGAAGATACGTGGCATTTGTTTATAAACATATAGGATTATTACTATAGGCATTCAAAGCGATGGGTTGTTAATAAATCAACGGCTTCGATAACTTGTGTTGAAATAATATTGATTAGCAAATATTGTTCAGCAAGTTACAATGTTTTCAGCAAAACACAACTGGCAGAATTAATTTTTAATAATTTGAAATCAGAGACCGCAAGATACAATATATTCTTTGTATTATAATTGTGCTTTAAAGTTAATAACATTCAATATCGTCACTTACATATTAAATTTTTCCGACACTTCCAGCTTATTTTACTCGATACTTTACAGGTTTGTTATACAGACATTTCAATATTTTGTTATTGTGTACCGTAAAAAACTGAGTTATGCAAAGTCGAATTATCGCATTTTCAAGGAAAGAATGGAATTCGATAATGAGCATGCCTATAAGTCGGTACGTTATTGTAGTCTGTGGTATTATAATTCACATAGCGCGAGAGACCGGTATATGCCGGTAGATTTGTCGGACGCCTTATTCACAGGAAGCGAGTAACATACTCGTATTCTACTCTTGGTGCCCTTTCCCGTGAGCCGGAAGCAGAGAGTAGCTACAATGGTCACACCCCAAGATCTTGACATTTGATCAAATGGCTCCGATGAGCCACAGAAATCCCCACCACCTAATTCTCTCTCTATCTCCTACCTTTATCCTCGCTCTCGTTTCATATCCATCAGCTACAATATGCTAGATAGGGAAGAAGATGTTGTGGTCGTGTTCTAAGATAAGTATACTGTCAAGTCCAAGCAATCGCTTTCTGGACTCTCATTGAATAGTCGGCTACAGAGAAATCCCATGTAGCCGCTGTACCGGTTCAGGCTGTACTTCCATAATAAACTAATTTACATGAAAAACAGTAATGTTTTGTTATTATTTAAATTGGAAAGATTTTGCACAAAAAATAAACATCTAAACGAAGAGGTTAAAGGAAACGATGTTGAGAAGTGCCTCAGTATTACCTGTTTCCCGTGTTTATGTCCACATTACACTGAAGCGGTCACTCGTCTAACGAGTTAGGTGATGGCTACAGTGAATAGGCTAGCGGAGAGCTGGCTCATTCAATTCAACGTGTTCACGATGTAAAGTGAATCGGCTCAGTTCGTTGCATCGTCTTACTGTCGTCTGTCTAAAAGGACCCTTATTCCCCAGCTACGTGTATCCCCGGTAGTGTAATCTACATTTACCCCCAGAGATGTAGGATAACTAGGCCACAATTAACCCCACGAAGATGTGGTACAGACCTCTCGCGAAACAAGATCCCGTAACTTACCTCACTGTTGTAACAAGAAACGTTAGCCAATAGGGCACAAAATATTGGTTGGTTCTAACTGATGTTCTGTTCCAGTATCTGATAAAAGGCTCATCAAATATAGTAATAGCGGTACGGCTCGGTGAGGTAATTCCATGAAGTTTTGCAACGTATCACGTTACACACATGCGTCAATATCTGGAAACTTCCAGTGGTACCGTATTCCATCGTGAAGGTTTCACAATATATGAGAATTGACTAGAAACACTTCGCGGTGATTACAGTTTTCTTTAGTTTTGACAGCGTCTGTAAGAAGAGCAGATACCTGCAAAAGCAGTCAGTTCTGCGAATTGTTTCTTTTGTTTTTATTAAGAGCGTTTTTCTTTAAAGCGTTTTTAATTACTATAGTTTGTGTTGATATCGTTGCAAAAAATCTTACTCCCTGTTATTATTAGTGTTCAGAAAGCGTATTAGTTAACGCGGGAACATTAACTGGTTGCGATCGTGATAATCTTCATAGATGTGGTAAATAAAAATAGTTATTATCGATTCCTCTAATATTTACTAATTTATTCCAATGTTTTGCTATCATAGTCGACAGTTTTACTTCGTAACAGTATTGATATTATTGCATAATAATAATGGATCCTTGCGTATCATCGAAATTCTAGGCTATGCTGCGTATAATCCGTACATTGTAAAGAAAGCCCATGTGGCCCCAACAGTACCCTTCGGTCACCTTTTATTACTCTATATACGACATCCACAGGCTGAGACAACCAAGGGGGGCTGAAAAACACAACTCGATTATATTGTACTGCCCCGGAAACAAACTCGAAATATCTAGATTAGTAGCCTATAAACGTAGTTTGTAGATTTTCTTTCCATACTTACGTCATTATCCACAGCTTAAAGTTCATATATGATGTTTGCAGATCCTCAAACTTATGGAAGACAAAGGGTGGTTGGACATCAAACGACCTGTGTTCAAGAACCAGACGACCTTCTTCACAGTGCTGCCGCGGAATCAAGGCCCCCAATACGGCAACTACAGACAGCTGTGTCTTGTATCGTCTGATCGTGTGCTTGCTCTCACGTCCGGGCTGAACGTCGTTGTGGACATACTTGCGTATGACAAAGAAACTGATACTATGTGAGTAGTCAACGCGTATGAATACACACATTTTTATTAACTTATATTTACGCTTTAGGGAGTGAAATGGGTTTCTGATGATTTTAGGTTGTTTTCTGCGCGCTCCTGTTTTAACCTTTTAGAAGAACGTAGGGTTATTAACCTACTTTTGTGGTTATCCTTAAGGGTCAAAAGAATTGAGCCAGTTTCTCATAAAGCAAGAAAACACATGACTACTATTCCAATGATCAAAACATCTGTATCGGTTCCTTTCGAACCAAATCAGAAACATGGGTGTATCAACCCAAAATCAATAAGAAATAAAAAATGAATACTCGCGCTCTCACTCGTCTATAATTAATAAAAAAGTAAAGGTTTTTTTTTTTAAACAGATTATTATCAGTATACTGAAATGTAATCTAAATGTAAGCTTATACCAATAACCGTTAGTAATTTAAGTTTTGACTATAAATCATTACAGTATTGTTACGACATCACAGAACAATCTACGTGTTTATCGAATGTTCCTGAGGGATCCGGAATGTAAAGCGTGTGGCGTACGTGCTTGTCGACGAATTTGCTAGACGGTCCGAGAATTCGCGCGGCCGCTCTCACTGTGTCAAGGCCGCAATTAATTACGTAGTACACAATGGCGCTAAGCTGTAGTTTGGAACGTTCTGGTCTGTGAGCGGAGGTATAAATACATGGCGGCAGCGGCCTTACTTTTCAGTTATAGTGGCGAATATTTACAGTGCGGTCCGAATTATTTGTCGGGCGATACTGTGTGCGATATTAGTGAAGTGTTGTGTTTTATAATCGGGCGGTATAATTGTAATAAAATTGTGTTCTAATAATAGTAGACATTGTTATTGCGTGTGAATGTGAACAATTTTTATTTGTTTTGTTGCAAGACTGTGTTATTAATTACGAACAGCTTAACAGTGAAAATTAAAGCTGGTGATTAGTGACTCAATTGATGTCTTGTATTTTGTTTTCCACTGTACCTACGACGATAGAGTAGACCGTCGTAACAGTGGTGTCAGAAGTGGGATAGAACGGTTAACTGTGGAAACAGAGGACACTTCGTAGAAGAGTGGTGTTAGTGGTAGGCTAAGAATAAAATGGATACCAGTCAGGTGATAGAAGCATTCGAGCAATGCTACAGCAAAAACAGGAACAACAAAAAGAAGAATTAGTCGTCAAGCAGGTGACGTTAAGGTGTTCGTACAAGAAGATACCGCGGCAAAATTCGTCCTGTTACAAGGTGAGCTGAACAAACAAGTTGACAAAATAGCTGAAATAGATAAAACCTGTGTCAAGTATATGAAAACAAGTATGTCAAGTTTGGAAGATTCTATTACAAATGCAATAAAACAAATTAAAAAGGAAGTCAATAATGAAAGACCATTAATAAATGCTGAAGAAAATTCAAAATATCAGAGAAATCAAACTGTAGTAGGGTTAGTTTACGCAAAGGCCCCAACGTTTCATGGAAGCACTCATTGGGCAACTTATATTCGCCAATTTGAAGGTGCCGTTCGCTTAAATAAATGGACAGAAGAAGAGAAAGCCCTTTCACTCATTCTTGCGTTAAAAGGACCTGCCGCAGAGCTAATACACAAAGTGCCATCTGACAGCCAGAACATCTATGCCGAGTTGATAAAAGCTCTAGAATTACGCTACGGTGATAAACATTTGCGAGATGTGTACTACGCTCAGTTGAGAACAAGACAACGTTCCGAGGAGAGTCTTCAAGAGTTTGAAGCAAGTATCGACAGATTAGATTAGACAAGTATCTTCAAGATTAGATTGGCCTATCCTGAAGCACCAGAAGATTTCCGAATAAGGTTTGCGATGCAGACATTTATTGATGGCATCGGAGATTGTGAACTTCAGCAAGTGTTACGAATGGCAAGACACAGAAATAACTCAGAAGCTCTTGTTCACGCCCTAGAGTTTGAAGCTCCCAAGTCAGCGTCCCGCTACATTAATGGGTTTGTGCCATCAAGTTGCAGTCAGAAGATCCCTGTATCACATTGCCTTTACGATGGGTGCAGAAAAGCAATGTTGTCGGACAAACAATTCAAAATTCAAGAGAGTCGTAACGATTTGTAAAAGACAGAAGACCGAAATGTTACAACTGTGGAAAACGTGGTCATCTACAGGTAGACTGTTGGGAGAAGAAGCTACCGAGAGAAGAGAGTGATCGCACCAATTGGAGAAGTAAAGCCTCAGAACAGCACACAGTTTCCACGCTAAATAAGTCCAGTGCAAATATGTATGTTAATGGGTTTGCGGAAGGTAAACCAACATCATTTACAGTTGACACGGGCACAACAGTGTCTATTGTGCGCCCTGACTTAATCAGCAACCGACGGCCTCAAATTAGCTCTTGTACAATACAGACTGTGACTGGAAGCCCCGTCAAAATGCTAGGAAAGGTAGACGTATGTGTACGCCTGCGTCTTCTCGAGTTTAGCCAGCAAATGCTCGTTGCAGACATTTTCGACGAAGTGATTCTTGGCACGGACATTATGAATACCTACGGATTCGTTGTAGACTTTAGAGAGAATGTCCTGAAGGTTGGCCAAGCGAAGATAAATCTTTGCATGGCTAAAATGACAGGGTCTACCAACCATTAAGCGAGTGTTATTAGCCGAAGAAAAAGTCAACAGGCCTGGTCAAGAGGAAAGCTCCCTATTGCCAGCGGAAATGGAGGAAGAACTAGCAGAGGAAATACAAATAAGTGTAACTACAAAAGAAGTGATTGGAAAGCCAACGATGGGTGTCGAGACAATACTCTTGCTTGTACCTGAGCTGATAGAAGCGCACGAGGGCAAGGTGGCTGAAGATGAAGTTACGCAAGAGGTTGTTGACGAGAACCAAACAAGCTTGGATCAGCCAGTGGTGTCTAGGTCATCAGTACATGACGCAACGGGAGTGAGTCCAGCAAAACTAGTGGTTGAGCGGAAGACTCGCATTCCTGGGAACGTGATGTTCGGATCAAACAAGACAGAATTCGAAGAACAGGAGAATTATCATTCGCAAGGACGTCCACCTAGATCGCCTGGTCGAGTATTACTTCAGAGACTGTTTGCCAGTTCGGGACGAACAGGCTTAAGGAGGGGAAAGTGTTACGACATCACAGAACAATCTACGTGTTTATCGAATGTTCCAGAGGGATCCGGACTGTAACGCGTGTGGCGTACGTGCTTGTCGACGCATTTGCTAGACGGTCCGAGAATTCGCGCGGCCGCTCTCATTGTGTCAAGGCCGCAATTAATTACGTAGTACACACTGGCGCTAAGACGTAGTTTTGAACGTTCTGGTCTGTAAGCGGAGATATAAATACATGGCGGCAGCGGCCTTACTTTTCAGTTATAGTGGTGAATATTTTTTCAGTGCGGTCCGAGTTATTTGTCGGGCGATACTGTGTGCGTTCAGGTTATGAGTGAAGTGTTGTGTTCTTTAATCGGGCGGTATAATTGTAATAAAATTGTGTTTTAATATTAGTAGACATTGTTATTGCGTGTGAATGTGAACAATTTTTATTTGTTTGTTCCAAGAGACTGTGTTATTAATTACGAACTGCTTAACTGTGAAAATTAAAGCTGGTGATTAGTGACTTAATTGGTGTCTTGTATTTTGTTTTCCACTGTACCTACGACGATCGAGTAGACTGTCGTAACAGTATCTTCCTTTTTTTAAGAACATATTTCTTCTTTCGTGTGGTTTATGCCTCCTGAGGTTGGCTGTCAATTCTTCTTCTCTGTTTTCTGTAGCGCGAAACAATTTTTGGACGTTGTCAATATCCGTCCAGTCTCGAAAGTTTCTAATGAGCATGTTAGTTAGTCGCCTTCGTCCAACACCATTTTGATAATTTCTCCTTGTAAGATTAATTTCAAATATTGATACTGGTTGCCTCCGAGTACGTGTTCTAAACATTCCAGGTTTACCGAAGGTATACGTTTTCGTCAAACCTTGGCTCTTCTTAAGACTTTGTCATTGGATTTCGTTTACTGTACATGGACTTGCGAAGCATTTTTGTATGAAGTCAAGTTACAAAGACTTCCAATCGGCAAGCGGTCGCTACCTTTAGTGTTCAGATTTCAGGCCCATACAGCAATATTGACCAAATGTAGAGCACTTGATCATCCTTCGACTCAGCTTCAAAGTGAAAATGTATTTACAAAACTGATAGGCCTATTTCGTCTCAGGTTAAGTTGTTCTTGTTGCTTCTATTCTTCGTTTAATTTCTTTGTCAGGATGAAGGTGGCTGGTGATATAGCCAGCCAGATATTTAAAAGAGTTAACCTTTTCTGCCTGATGGCTGGTAACAGAAGAGCGGCTTCTGACTACTGCTACGACGACTAAATTTTGTTTTTTGCTGAATTAATGTTAGACCCGTTCCTGTTTCTGCTCAGTTCACTCTGGCCAGTAAGTGCTGCATATCATCAATATTATACTCAAGATAACGACTTCATCGGCATATCTAATTGTACTAATAATTTCTCCTGCCTCATTTACACCAAATTTCTATTCATGTACAGCGTACTTAAAAGCCCTGTATAAATTAATAGGCCTATTAAATTGCAATGGTAAATGGTAAATAGCTGCAGCATACATTTAATAGTAAATATCATAGTAATGTACGGAATACATTTATTTGACTTAAGTGGCCTTGTATAACAGAAGTATTGATTTTCTATTTGTAATTCTAAATAATTTATAACTAATCTCTTATAACTAAAATTATATATTAGGTAAAGATTCAGAAAAACTTGTGTTTTTCTTATGGTTCTTATGTCGTGAGAAATATGGACAAGTGAAAATAGGAAACTACAGTTTCTTAACATATGGTGCTACAATAAAGTTCTTGAAAATACTATCGACTGACTGGATACAGTATTGAGGAAGTCCTTGGTAGAGTAGAAAAATGAAGAGACGTGCGAAAAAAGTATTGTACAGCAATGGAACGAACTTACAGGGATAAGGGGATTCACAAGATGGAATTGTCAAAACAATAACTGAGAGTTATGTTGAGAAGAAGTAAAACAACGAAAAGGAAAAAACAATACAAGGGTCTGACAAATAAATCTAATAATAAATGTTGTAATCTTGATGTTGGGCTATCACGACCGGCGTCAACATTATTCATAGTATCGTTAGCTGTTAGACCGCGGTCTACGGATGTTAAGTACAGACGTTTCGGCCTCACCATCGAAAGCCATCTTCACTGCAAAATTGTTTTGGCAGTTGTTAGCCAAATAACCCCAGTGCTGACGTAGACTACTGAATGTGACCTCCGATGGCAAGGCCGAAACGTCTGCACCTAACATCCATAGACCGCGGCCTAACAGCCTCGTTAAGGATAGTTTCAATATTAAATGTTGCAATACAATTCTGTGTAGGAAGTGAAGTAGAAGCCCAAAACAATCTATATAGAGAACAGCTGCTTACCAGTATATGGACTGTATACTAAAAAAAGTAAGAACTAAAATTAACTATTAAGCATTGACACTGAATTATTTCTAAAAATAATTTTTTGAATTTTAAAAAAATAATAAAATTTGATTTCATAAGAAATCATATATTGGAACTTACCGTCTACGGCTTTTAGAAACAGCGTCTTTACAAAATTGACATGTTTCGGGACACTTGTCCCATCATCAGAATTTAAAACAATCGCGTATCATTTAAAGTTGATACACTTGTCAATCACTTAAAACATTAAAATCCAATATAAAACAAATAACTCAAAATAATATGATACTAAAATATTTAAAGCGAGTGCGAAGGTTTACCGATGTACATCGTATGGAGACCGACCGTGCACTAATTTACGTCTCGCTCCCACCACGACAATAGCGCAAGGCAGTGTTGTACAATACATTTGACTTGAAAACCAATTTATCATTTAAAACATGCGGCTTGGTATCAGTATTGTTGTATGCTTTATAAATTTCGTACTCTTCAAGAGCGTTCAAATATGGCCCTTTCTTACATATGTGAAGGGGTATCAAATTAGTTTTAAAATTAGTGTAGTTATGATTCTCGGAAATAAGGTGTTCTGCAAATTTTGACTTGATATTGTCCAAACTGTGAAAGTGTGTAGGCGGCCTATGTTCTGTAAATCTTTTTAAAAAACCACGTCCTGTCTGGCCCACATAAAAGGCGTCACAATCGTCACATATCAATTTGTAAACACCAGTTTTGTGTTCAAGGCTGGTAGTTCTGCGGACACGAAGATTATTCATAATACTATTAGTGGTCTTATAAGTGACCTTGATATTACTGGTTTTACTAAAAATTGACCCAAAAATCTGAGGCATAAGGTATGTGTACGGTGTTGCAATGTATTTGCGTGTTGTATTTTCGCGTGTTTTATGTCCGTTAATGTTACTATGCCCCTTCTTATGTTTTCGAAGGAGGTAAGTTCCAATATATGATTGAACAACACGTGGCTTGGTACTAAACATTTGGAATTTATTCCTTTTAAACATCATAAGAAATATTATTATTGGTCTGTTATAGAAGTTGTACTAAACGTTTCGCGTAAGATTCGGCGTGTGCCGATTTACGATCACGTCGGAGTCTCTTTAACGAGGTGTTTGAACTGATATTCTACCTCAATATTGTCAGAATATGAGTTCCGTACAATGTCCAAATTATAACACAGCCTGACAAACCGTTCAGCAGAAAAGCTTCTATGTTGTGTGTGTGTGTGTGTGTGTGTGTGTGTGTGTGTGTGTGTGTGTGTGTGTGTGTGTGTGTGTGTGTGTGTGTGTGTGTGTGTGTGTGTGTGTGTGTGTGTGTGTGTGTGTGTGTGTGTGTGTGTGTGTGTGTGTGTGTGTGTGTGTGTGTGTGTGTGTGTGTGTGTGTGTGTGTGTGTGTGTGTGTGTGTGTGTGTGTGTCAACAGATCAAATTTATTATACTAATAAGGATATAGTGAGTGTGTACAAATCACAAACAAGTCCATTATGGAGGAGATGAACAATTATTTATTATACACACAAATATAGTTTTAAAGAGGTATATTGTATTCTAAATTGTCATGTATTGTAATTTGCAATAATAGTTTATAATGTTCGATAATATATCGGTTTTACTTGATTGAGGCTACGACCTCAGTACGTGCAATCCTCCGCTTCCTACTGCCACTCCCGTCCTGGCGTCCCCTTCTTCAGCGTCACTCCTTCCTGGCGTCCTCTTCTTCCGGCGTCCCCTTCGTCCGTCGTCATCGTCTCAAATATGTTAAACACACAATGCTTATTAATTTCCCTACAATAGTTTACTATTAATTGATATGTGAATTTTATCAATCTCAGTGTGACTATGGGTATCAATTTAATCAGGTGTAATAGTTGTACACCTTCCACGCAATCTTGAAGTGTCTTTATAATCCCTAAGCGGATATCTTAAACTTACACGAAAAGTTAAAAAATACTATATTATATTTCTATTTAAATAATTTACCCACTCTGCTCTGTACGCAGAACTTCGTACAGATTACCCAGGATTATGTTAAGTTATATTTTTCTATGTTCGCTCCAGAATAACACTCACGCACGAGCACAACTTCACCTTGCAATTGCCACAGACAGACTGTGTCGATCTTTACTCAACAGCGAATGAATGTTACTGAATTTAGTATTTTCCGATTGGCTAAACCCAATTCACATGATTGATGGAATCAACAGATATCAACTTTTCAAGAAAGAGTTTGTATAAATATGCACTAACTTGCATTGAATTATCTACCAATTTGTATGACCCTATTAATGATAAGTGTTTCAAATTGAGTTATTCCTACCTAAAAAAAAATTTCTAAATTAGTTATGAACCATAGGGTACACTTAAATTGAAGCTATTTACATAAACAATTCATTGTCAAAGTTTCACGTCGATCGGTTAATTACCGCGGAAGATATAGGGATCACAAGTTATCACACCCGCACACGCGCACAAATTCACTCAAAAAAAACATGACAATAAAGAACGTCTTCTTACGGAGAATTTGGTACACCCTACATGCTTATCCATTTCTAAATACAAAACTTACGGCTAAAAGACAAAGTATTCATTAAACCAATTTAAACATGAAAATGCTCGTCATTCATGTGTTCTAATACAAACAACATTGCTTATCATCCTGTGTTCCGTTGCAGGATTAACCCCACCACGTGTAAAAAAAATAATTTTTTATATGGAATATAAAATTTTTATTTTCTTTCTAACCTAATTTGACATAAATTTCTCCCAATAATAATAATCACCCAAATAATAACATAATAAATTCAAAAATCAAAATAAATGAATAGTTTCTATCAAACACATTCCTCAACTGTCACTTTGACAGCCCTAATGTAAACAAACAAACGCACGTGGCTAGATATCAACAACACTCCTGAACAGGGATAAGCATATCACACTTCTGACGTCGTTCGGCTAAATCTATGTATACTACAGTTCATCCATACATTTTTCCAACATAATCACAATTATTCTTACTTTACACATATTTTTATACAATTTCCTACCAGTCATTCCACCTATATCCTGGCATTCTAGGTTTAATTATCTTTAACGTAATATTTTCTTAAGGGTGATGCATGGAACTTTCCTATCACCCTGTTTGTATTTTGGTTAGTGACAATGTATGTATTTTTACCCACTTGTTCCGATAAAATATATGGACCGTTGTATAATCTAAAGAATTTTGCTGCCGTATTATCTTCCCTGTGGCCTACATTTAAAGCTCGCAGGAGTACCTTCTGTCCAGTTTTGAATGTTACCAATTTGTGATCCGCATTAAATTTCTCCGTCCGTTCTTCGGCACACCTTTTAATGCGTCTCCTGGCCTCTATCTTTTTAACCAAATTTGGAATAAGCAAATTCTGCGTTGCAATCCTCTTGATGCACCTATCCTAGACACGCTTTGGCATTTCTCCGGTTTGTAGTTCGTTAGGTGTAAATCCTGTCGTGTCATTGTAATTCCCGTTGATGGACGCCTCGAAAAACTTGAGATAATCCGGTCACCTACTCTGGTTGGTATTACAAAAAGTGCGAAACAGACGCCCTAACTCCCTGTTGACCCTTTCGGCTAGGTTACCTTGCGGTCTCCGGATTGCTGTCAACACTGCCTGTATATTGTGCTTCTCTAATTCCGACTGCCACTTATTGTTGGTGAATTGCTTACCCTGGTCAGATAGAATTTTCTTCACCGGACCATATTTCATAATGTATTTATTTAATACAACATTTAATACTGCCATCGTGGTCGTCCAATTGCATATAAACTTACGTTCTTAGAAAATGCATCTGTGCAAACAACCAGGTTCTTCATACCCCTTTCAGCACGTGGTAGTGGACCTAAAAATCGATACACAGTAGATCATTCTTATTCTTGGTAATGATGTTACCCATCTCCATATAGGTGTGTTGATTTGGGTATTTAGCTGTTTGGCATATGTGACATGTTCGCAAAATAGACTTAACTTTCCTTGCCATGTTCAACCATGCGAAGTCTCCCCTCATCGCCAAATACCACTTATAAGCTCCAGCATGAGCAAGACTTTCATGACAAGCCCAAGTTAAATCTTCTACGAGATCATCAGGAACCATAATCTTCCATTGACCATCGATTATTTTATACAGTACTTTCCTTCAATTCTGTATTTCGGGTTGTCTTGCCTTTATATTTCTTCACAAATTTTTCTTAATTTTGCGTCCTTCTGTTGTTCAAGATTTATAAATTTTAATCTATTTTTTAAGTCATCTGGTAATGTATATTTGACTGCCAGAATTTTTAAAATCGATTTATGTTTACTTAAATTATTATGTAATTGATTCTCTTGACCAGCTGTCTGCTTATCGGCCGCTCGACCGTTACTCGTTATCTTATCTAATTGATAAACGGCTGGTTACTGTAGCATAGCATTCCGCCCACCGTGCCTTACAGTATTGTGTGTACGACCCAGGTTAATTGTATATTGTGTATTTTTAACTACGCATTCTAGCGTTTTATTAGTAAAATCAATTGTAGCGTGTATTTTTCTTAATGTGTCAGTTCCCACTATAACGTCGTACACTAGATTTTTGACTATAAAAACGGGTATTTCCATTTCCATCACTTGTGAATTTATTGTGATAAGTGGTTGCTTATTAATAGTTTGTGAATCACCTGTGGCTGTCGTGACAATTGCATCGTTGACAGTTAAGATCGGTGTTTTTTTAAATTGGTGTCTGTGTTTGTTGATAAACTCTTTATTGATTAGAGAAATTTGAGCCCCAGTATCGAATAATATATTACCGACACATCCATTAATTTTCGCGCCCTCAACCGTATCATTATCACTCTTATTTCTAACATGTTCCACATCATCATTAACATAATTACTATACATCAATTAATCTTTAATATCTTCAGAATATAGGCCTGAAGCAATGTATACATTCTTACTACTAGTATTGTTCACATAAGATTTTTGACACTGTTGTTCGTTATGGTATGTTTTATTAATTTCCGATACATTGCTTTGATCGAACTTTCGGAAATTTGGTTTGTTTTTAAATTGTTGTGGTTGTTTTTGTTATTGTTGTTGTTGTGGCTGAAATTGTTTCCGAGCCGGTTCACTATTATTATTACTATTATTTTGGCTGTCAACATTATCCCATTTGGTTAACAATAGGAGTATTTCCTCCAATGATTTAATACCTTGTGTAATTACAGCGATTTGAATACCGCGTCCGAAATGATGAGCTAATTTTTTTACCATCTCTGGCTCTGTCACTTATGCTTCTAGATACTTCGCACGAGATATGAGTTGGATTAAATAATTTTCTTTAGACCCTTTTAAACTGGAATACCTAACAAACTCCAGCTGTACGCGTATTTTTCGCTGTATTTCGTTGTTCCAGTATCTCGCCCTAAAATGTTGTACCAGATCTTGATATGTGACTATTTTATCTTCTACTACCGTGAACCACTCCTCTGCAGTACCCTTTAATCTTCTGACTACATAGTTTATTTTATCCATCTCGCTCAGGGTGTCGCCTATTGCGTCCTTGTCTCGCTCGCAGCATTTAAGAAAATAAATCGAATTCTCAGAGTCCCTGCCGAAGAATTTTACTTGCGAATTGTTTTCTTCTAAAGTTCTATAGATGAACGTGGTCTGGTTCGCCGTTGTCGAGGTACTCTGGAGTCGGGTCAGCTGTTGTTCCAGCTCCTGTATTCGCTGGTCTTGTTCAGCTACAAGCCCACTCACAGTAGATGTGTGCTGAACTACTCTTTCCTCTACCCCAGTGATTTTAGCTTCACAGTCATTCATGCGAGAATTGTTCGCTTCTAAATCGTTCTCAATATTGCTGCGAATTATTTCTGCCTTTTCGCCTATACGTTTTTCGGTTGATTCTAAAAGTTGTTTATTTTGTTTAGATTGGTCATGAACGGCTGTATAGATTCTTTTATTCTCATCGTGAAGCGACTGAAGTGACCTATTTTGTTTTGCTGCTTTGTCAGACATTTTCTGCATAGCAGCTTTACTTTCTTCCTTATTTGCTTTAGTGTCTTCGGAGAGCTTTTACATGTTTGCTAATAAAGCGGCTAATGTATTCTGTAATTCTAGTCCTTCGGCCATATGGATTATTTATTTTATAATTTTAACAGATATTATAGATTTCATTTACAGTAACGGCAATATTTTTAATACTTATTTTTACGAATAACTGTCTGTTTATAAGTTATTTATTATTATAGTCCAGTATCTCAATCAAATGTAAACAATCATAATCTAACACAGATACAAATAATAATTCAATCTCCATATAGATAATTATTACTATTGTTCAACTATCTGATAAGAGAGAGTATTCAAACTTTTATCTACACTCCCTGATAACACAGAACAGCACATATAAATAGTTAAATGAATTTACTCTCTACACACTCAAATAAATATTTCTTTTTTAAAACTAATGCAAAAAAATCGAGCCCAACGTTGGCCAGCGCCAAATATCCTTATGCAACAGATCGAATTTTATTCTACTAATAAGGATATAGTGAGTGTGTAAAAATCAAAAACAAGTCTATTATGGAGGAGGTGAAAAATTATTTATTATACACAAATATTGTTTTTAAATATGTATATTATATTATAAATTGTTATGTATTGATAATAGAAATAATTGTTTGTATTGTTCGATAATATAAATCGATTTTACTTGGTTTGCTGCAACGTCCTCCTCTCCTCTCGTCGCTCCCGTCCTGGTGTCCTTTTCGTCCTGGCGTCCTCTTCGTCTTGTCGTCCTCTTCGTCCTCTTCTACGGCAGGCGGCTCCAGCGGCGATATTTCAATGAGTCACGTTGTTATGTTTGACTGCTAACATTTATTAGTTTCTTCATAAATTGTTCACTCACAATGCTTATAAATTCCACTCGTACAGTTTATTATTAATTTATATCTTATATTTCCTTAATCTCAGGGTATTACTTAATGCGGTGCGTTTAATGTACACCTTCCACGGTATCTTGAAGTGTCTTTAAATTCCCTAAGCGGATATCTTAACTTACACGAAACAGCACTGTATTATATTTTAAATTTTATCTAAATATTTTACCCACTCGGTTGTTAACGCGAAACTTCGTTAAGAATTACCACATTTTATATATGATATTTCGACGTTCGTAAGAGAACAACTCTCTTCACCGGGCACAACTTCCCCTTGCAACTTCTACAAACAGACTGTGTCCATCCTAGCTCTACAACGTATGAATCTCACTGAATTTAGAGTATTCTGATAGGCTAAGCCCAAGTCATATGATTGATGGAACAAACAGATATACAAATTTCATGAAAAACTTTGTATAATTTAGCAAAGTCCTGCATGGAAATTATCTACAAATTTTATTACCCTATCATTGATAAGAGTTACAATTGAGTTTTTCTTTACTTAAAAAACCATATTTCTAAAATAGTTATGAACCTCAGAGTATACACAAATTAAAGCTATTTACCTAAATAATTCCTTGTCAAAGTTTCACGTAAATCGGTTAACTACCACTGAAGCTATAGCGATCACAAAATATCACAGCCGCACACGCGCAAAAATTCACTCAAAAAATACATGACAATATAGATCACCTTTTTAGGAAGAGTTTGGTATACCCTACATGCTTATCCATTTCTAAATACAAAACTTACGACTAAAAGTCAAAATATTACATAAAACAAATTTAAACAAGAAAATACTCGTCATCCATGTGCTCTGATATAAACAACATAGCTTACCATCCTATGTTCTGTTGCAATATGTTTTCAATATTTTCAGTTTTATGTTCTTTAATGTGATTACAAGATACTTATATTTTAAAATTTCTTATAGTAAACATACATGTATTATAATTTTTACTGTTGATAAAATCACATAAGCCTTGGTTACAGTATATATTAAATAATGGTATCGGTCAGTTGCGACGAAACAACGTTTTTACCTATTGTTACGCGGTCAATTGTGCCCCGCACTTTCATTTACCGACCAAATCTGTCATTTAGAAACGTTGGTATTCTGAATTTCAATGAGATTTCAATTCTGCAATTTTTCGTTTTTCCCTTTCATCCAATATTTTAGTTACGTTACGTTAGATTAGGTTATGTTATGTTACGAATAAGTAAAGTCGTAACGGTAATTTGCTGTATTGTTATAATAATAACATGAAATGCAATTGATCGCAATTGACCGGGTTGTATACGATTGGGTCGCAACTGACCGCGGTCGCTTGGTAGTTGTACGGTATTTTACACTTTACGCAAGACTGATATTACGCTGCATTACTAATAGTTTAGTTTTTCGAATGTGTCCAAGCTTGTATTTATGGCTTTTGTAATTCGTCAATTCGTTCAATTCCTTACCCTACAATTTTATAGCTGACGAATTACGAAATTTGTATTCCGTCCCTTCCTCCACAGAGTCAACATTTATCAGTGTGTGGTGTACAATTAAATTAAGTCCTGTGTTTTCATCAAATGTCTGGCTTATAGTTATGCGACAAAGTTTTACATTTATTAGTCAAAATACTTTTACTTGTTCTTGCAGCGTTTTCTAAAAGTTAACTAGATTGTTCCAGATACCTCATTAATTTCAACAATTATATTCATCAGTATTATACTTTTGCACTTCATTTATTAAAAATTAATTTTGTAATTCAATTAGAGAAAAATCTTGAACCTTTTTCTAAAATACAGGCCTGTTTTTCTTGCTACTTATGTCGTCTTCTTCTTCCCCTCTTCAAGGATTAGGTTATATAAACCTGTTCCGGCACCCATCTCATTCTCGGACGACCCACGTCTCTTCTACCAATTGCTTTATAGTTCAGTGCTGCTTTCGGCAATCGATCCTCTGTCATCCTTTGTAGATGATCCCTGCATTGTCTTGTGTAAGGTGAAATAATTTCATTTACGTCCTTTACTTCGAGTTCTCCTCCGATGTCCTCATTCCTTATTCTATCTTGCAATATATAATTTAAAGTATTTCGAAGGAACTGCATTTCAGCACTCTTAAACTTGCCGCACTCCTTTATTATCATGACCTACGCCTCACTCGCATAAATCAATGTAGGTTTTGCAATTACCTTATAAAATTAAATCCTTGTGGTGTGTCTTGTTTTATTTCTAAGATTTCTATGAATCGTATTACAAATATTCCTAAATTTATTTATCTTCTCTTTTATATCATATTCAGATTCATAGCTTACTACACAGCCGAGATATTTGAAACGGCTCACTTGTTCTAAAGTGCGGTGCTTATAGCTATCTTACTCCTCACTGGATATTTAACTTTAGGTTTTAGCCTTTCTTACTGAAATTGCCAGTGAGTACTCTCTTGCCACTTCTTGTAACTGAAACATAGCTCTTTGTAAATCATTATTATTTTCTTGAATAAGAACTATGTCTTCTGCAGGGAACTCAGACAAATTGATCTGTTAAGCTGTAGTCCCGAAGTCACCCTGGATTTCCATGCTCTTAACGTGTATTGGGGATGCTCTCAGTATATATTATATACTAAACAAGTTTGGGGAAACACAGCATCCCTGCCTAACTCCCTTATTTATTGGAATGTCACCTGAGCCTCCCATTCAGATCCAGGACTACAGATGTACTTTTGTAAAGGGTCTTAACTGAATTTATTGCATTTTATGTGAATACAAAAATTAACTTTTTAATTAATCTCTTTAATTGCCTGGGAGTTCAAGAACAAATTCATCGACTGACATAAAATCTACATTACAGACAGACTGGGTAAGCGTTTGTCTTACAGAAGCCAAACGTTACAGTCGTGAGGTTATATTTTCAGAAATTCATGATTCTGCGGGCCATTAACGTAACGTAATTCATGTTTCATGAAGACTTAAACGTACTCCGATCACGCAAGAAAACATTTTCAAATTAAGGAATTTTATTAGGCCTAATCTGCAAAAAGTGAACTGTCCACTCTACTAAACATCACTCTTGTAAGGTAAAAAGAGCAACCTATATAATAGTAATTTTGATCGTATAAATCAAAGTGGCTGGAAAATATTAAATTTCAAAATAGTTTATACTAATATTTAACTATTTTAATCAGTTTATTCATTCCACAAGTTGACTGGCTTTAAGCAGTTTCTCTCAAACAAAAGACTGCCATTTGTTTGCGTGATGCCACTGCGTAAAACATAGAGTTTACTTTCTCATGACACACAACAGTCACTCCAGACAATTAAAATATAAATTTACTACTTAACGTGAATTCATAACGGCCGGCACGCGATAGTCCAGTTTGTGCTTGTACTACGCTCCTAGCAGAGCAATTTATGCGGAACTCAAAACATTAGACACACATCAGACTGCCAATTTCTGCAGCGTTTATCAATACATCGTAGTCGTCATTTCATATTAATTTGTAGCTTTCTAACGTGACTTGGAGTTAATTAACAGAATGCGGTTTTTGTGAGTTCCAAGGAATTCTTTTTCATCGAATTTATGTCTTGGGTTTTAAATTCTACACATTACACTAGACATAAAATACAAGTACTAGACAATGGGAGATCCAGCGAAATATAACAATTTACTAAATCCATGTAAAATTTAGATATTGTGTGTATTTAAATTAAGTAATGCTATTAATTTTTGAGGGGTATTTCATCCCCAATTTGAATTGGTCATGTTATTGTTGGGCGCAAAAAACAGCTAAAAACATGGCCATCTTATATATAGTTTACCTGCATCTAATGTAAAGTATTCACTATTAGTGTGTTACATTGAGAGGCATAAAACAACTTCGTTTGTTTAGTTTATTTTATCTCACATTTTTCTAAATATTAGTGTAAGTTGGTTGTACTTACTATTTTGGAATTTTGTAGTTTATTCCTTTATTTTATCTCTTATCTCATATGTTTCCTAAATGGTAGTGTAAATTGATCTTACATATTCCTTTTGAATTTTGTAATTTATTTTTAGTTTTATGATTGTTTACCCTTCCTCATAGAACTTCTTAATGGAAACTTGGTTATATACTCCTTTGATCTTTTTAGTTATTGGATTGCTTACTTCATACGTATTGTTCCCATTGTCTTTTGTTATGACATAAGGTCCTACGTATAACAATAATAGTTTCTTGGCTATACCTTCGAATGTACTAGGTAGTCCACGATTTTTTATTAAGACTTTTTCTCCTAAGTGACAGTTAATTACTTTTGTCTGGTTCAGTGAATATTTGGTTTTTTGTTTTTCTATCTTCTCCATGATCCTGTTGTAGTATTTCTTTTCTTCACACGGGTCTTCTGGGTTAGTTGGAAAGCCAATCAACTCCTGTACCTCTCTATGTGGCTTTCTTCCAAACATCATAGAATACGGTGTGTTTTCAACGAAATGGTGGTAACTTATGTTTAAAAATTCTTCTGTTGATATTAAATACTTTTGCCATTCTCTTTGTTTATCATGACAGTATGTTCTCAAAATGCGTCCCACCTCTCTCAATACTCTTTCAGCGGGATTACTGCTTGGATGATATACAGACTTTTGCATTTTTTTATATTTATTTCCAATAGTTTCTCTCTCCATCTTCTTCCTTTAAACTGTGTTCCGTGATCGGTTATTATAGTATATGGTTTTCCAACTTCAGGTATGTATTTGTTTTTAATTATTTCCAAGATTTTCTTTGTGGTTGCTCTGTTGATAGCGTATAATTTGGTGTATTTAGTGTAATGGTCAAATAGAATTACAATGAACATGAATCTATGCCTCCCTCCGCTACGTGGGAATGGTCCACATATATCAAGAAACACTTTTTCAAGTTTATTATTTGATGTGATGGGTATCATCATTCCATCCTTTCTCTCATTATTGGTTTTAACCATTTGACATATAGTGGATGTTTTGATATTTTTAATCACTTTTCGGGTTATACTTTTAATAAACATTTCTTCTTCCAAAGCTTTGACTATTTTTAAAGCTCCCATGTGTCCGTATCTGACATGGTAGTCCTTAATTAATTTATTTTCTAAAGATGTTGGAACTACTGGCTTCCAATTTCCATGATTCCTTTTGGTTTTAATGAATAACACATCCTTATGTATGCAATAAAATTTGTTAATAATTTCTTCTGATTCCATCACTCTCCTTCCTATGTTGGCTAATTTGGTATCTTGTTTCTGCTGTTGTACGATCTCATTGACTATCTCTTCCAGGTCCTTTCTATCCTTTAATATATAATACACCTTGGCGATTTTCTCCTTTTCTCCTTCAAATGTCTGATTGTCAACATTTATTCTGGATAATACGTAAACTTATTTATTATGGTTTGATAGCTCTTCTCATTCACTTTGTCTTGGTCGTTTAGTCATTTCTTGTCAATGATTCTTAAGTTTTTTCATAAATATCATTTATGGTTTTTATTTTGATTATTATTAATTGGTTTAATTAATTTAATGCTCCTTCCTTTCCATTGGTTTGCTTGGTCAGTAACTCGAAAATCAGTCCCATTTCTCGGTGTTCATCAGCACTTAGTTTACCCATGGTCCATCATTTCATCTGCACTTGTCGTTCGGATCACTCTGGTGTGTAGAACTGTTTCCGTCCTTGTGATATAGGTCTCTTCTATCTCGTACAGCAATTCTTCTAATACCACATGTTCATTAGTATCCATGCCTACATCGATCACTTTAGCATTTTGTTTATTAATCAAAGAAGTTAATTGTACCTCCCTCATTAATGTTATCACTGATTTTTTATTCAGCATTTCTATTTCTGGTATTTTCCATTTAAATATATATTTGCTGAAGTTTTTATTCACTGGTTTGTTGTGAATCCCTTCTATAATTTATTTTAAAGTCCTCCTACAATCTTTATAATCCATTAATTCACTATGGTCGGTAATTGGTAAATTAAACACATTAATTAGTCCATGCTTCATCATCTCCAATTCTTCTCCTGTTTTTATTAGTTTCTTTTTACCTGTTTTTCCTATATCTTTTGTTTTCTTAATCTTCTTAATTATTTGGTTCTTCTTTACTCCTCTACGGTTGGGTTCTATGTGCATAATATTCTCTTTGTTTCTGTTATGTTTATTTTCAGCTAACGATGTGTTTTTGTCTTCTTCATTTCTTATTTTTTCATTGATACCTTCAGAAGTGCTGTCTAGTGTTGCATTCCATTGTGTGAAACCACTCTCTGATGTTTCATTAAGTTGATCTGCTTTGTAACTGGTTTCTTCCCATTTCTTATTCATCCCCGTTTTTGTCTGCTTGACTTCACGATACCCTATTAGTATGTATCTTAATTCTTCTCTATTCTTCTCACTGTCTTCCTTCATTTGTCCTCTCAATTCTTCCTTCAGTTCTTCATTTCTTTTTTTGGATGTCCTCCGTTAATCGCTGTTGTAGGGTTTCTTGGTTCTTCCGTAAAGTATCACTGTGTTCTGTGACGATTTCATTAATAAAAATATGGTAATTAATAAATAGGTAATGTGAAGGCTGAGAAATTTTAAATTTTTAATAAAATCGCACATTTAAACTAAATCTTATTGCTATCTTTAAATAATAATAATATTTAATAAAGAGTTGTAATAATAAATAAAAAGGAATACGATAGTACAGAAAGGGTAAACCTTGTTAATTAATCCTGCATAGACATGCGCTAACCAGAATTAACTTGAATTCCGACCCCTAAACAAACTAAATATACTTGTAAATTTGACCTTATTTAAATAATTAAACTAGACCACTGTAATGCACTTTAATAACGTCTGTAACTAAGAATATCTCTGCTTAATTAAATAGTCAAACTTTAATCCTTTAAATAAAGAAGGAACATGGAACTACTTTTATGCTGAATAGTAAATGTCGCGAGATTACTACTCTTACCCCTTAACTATTTACCCACTTGCAATGGAGCGCTCACGCCGTAAGCTGCGCACAGCGTTGGTTCGCGACGCGGATACAAATATGTGATTGTTCACTAAAGAATATTTAAATAACTAAATTGTGCGCCGATGACATCTTTATCAATTCTTAAATAAGAAACTATGTAATTAATACAGTACTAGAACCATGAGGTGAAATTCAAAAATAATCGTGTGAAGTGAATACCAGTGAAACAAACTTTCGCTTTATTTATTCTAAATTATTCTAACAAGATTTACTACAGTCATCTAAGAAGAGAGTACCACACCCAGAATGATTTAACATACGTCAGGAACTTCACCGTCACCGGATACTAAGGTAACGACAGACCTTCAGGAAACACACCGAGGACCGAAGAGCCAAATCTGCATCAACTACAGAAACCACAGGTGACATGGAGGCTTGTCTTCCATGGTTATGAGATACTAAAATTATTACCAACAAAAGACAATTTAACTCACCACTTTAAGACTTTTAAAAAACAGACATTATATGTAAAATGTAGTCTGTAATCTAATAAAACTGTTTGTAGTAAAAGAGTAAAAGTTTAAACTGAAAGCTTTATTGTTTTAAAAAGATTAATAAAGTCCATTCTTCAAATGGCACAATTTTCAAGATTGTATATGGCGAGGTGACCATTATTAACATACTATATTCAATCCCGGATCCGTGGAATAAATTAAATTGATGTACATCTTATTTTGAGGGCCCTTGTGAAAGAATAAAATATATAATCATCTTGTAAACTGTAAGCTGTTGAACCATATATGTTGAGAACTTTAAGTAGAGCAATTAATCTCATTATGTAATAAAGAGATGTCATCTGTAGTACCAACTAAACTGAGTGCATAAATCAACAGTCTCCCCTTCCCAGTATCCTTTTATATTAATTGTTTTGGTGTTGTGATTAATTTTCAGCTCGTCACAACGAAGGCAGCCTGTATAATTGGCAGAACCAATTAATGCGGGTTCCCTACGTTATAACACAAGTTAAGATGTTATAGTTCCTCCATTTTCTTGATTATCTGTTGTTTTAATGTCTCATTATTGCCTTCGATTTTATTGTTCAGTGTCTCAATATTTTCCCTTAGTTGTTTCTTTAAGTCTTCACTGTTCCTGTCCAATTTTTCATCAGTTTTCTCCTGGTTTTTGTTTAATTGTTCCACCATAACCCTCATCATTTCCTGGAAATTTGTGTCCATCGATTGGGTTGGTTTCTTTGATTGATCGCCGGCTATTACTTCTACTTCAGGTGCTGGTTGGGTTGGGTTTTCTGGTTGGTCCCCTTGGGCATCCTCTTCGATCAATTCCTCGATCATTTCCATTTCTTCAACCGGTGTTGTTTCCTTCTCTTCTGTCTCGGTGTCTTCAGCCCTCTTCTTTGGTCTTCCCCTGGTGATAATCTTGTTGTCTTTTTATTTTTCGTAACCGCCGCTAGTCTTTAATTCTAGCCACACTAGTTGGTCGCCAATTTGTAACGACTATCGCCGTATGCCTCTTTTAAGCCACACGTTGTTGCGTCAATTTGTAACGACTTGTTCTGTATGTACTCTTTAAGTGTACGTTTATCGGGTGTTATGTGTGTTAGCCCCACACGTTGTAGTCGTTGCTTTATGTTTACTTACTTTTTTTTTTTAACTTTCCACGCTGACGATGTCCGTCGCGAACTCACGAATTACCAGTACCAATATCTCGCGAGTGTAAACCTTACCTGTCCTTTAATGAGTAAATTTAATTCCCGGGTGGCGCCAAATTGTTTATGAAAACAATTAAAAATGTGAAATTGAGCGGTCGTTATAGACGGTGTTGACTAATTCAAATTACCCTCGCAACTGGCGGGCATATGAATCTCGCTAGTAGTTCGTCGTGCTCCCGACGTCTAACGCTGGCAGATAATTTCGCTCGTCGCTAAAGTACACAAACTTTATAATGCAATTTATAATGAAATAAAGGAAGGTTATTACTACTCAGTACTAGTTTATTAACGTGAAATAGTTAATAGTTATTCATTTAAATACAAAATTATATACTGTTATTAAATAAAGTTGCTCCGGCAATAAATAGACAATTTTCTCAGGTTGGCTAACATGATTGAAACGATTCTAAATCGACACGGCTGTCGGCAATGTTTATTTTCTACAGTTCGTTCAATCGTGGAGTTCTTTAGATTACGAAAAAATATTAATAAGATGATAATAAAGTACACTGCCTTACATCAATTGTACTTATATACTATTAGAGTTAATTACAAATCGTTTTTGAAGTGTTAAAAAGTGTGTGTTAAGAATTTGTAATTTATACACAGGTTATTTTCTGTTTACATACAAGTTTAGTTTTTATTCTCAATTAATCCTTGAAAGAAATTTAGTTATCAGTTCGGAGTGAAAGTTATTTGTGTGTGAGAAAAGTTAATTAGGATTTATTCCATAAATTCGGGTATTTCAGATATACTTAACAAATCTGTTGAATTCGGGTGAAGAGTCACTCAGTTCTTAGTTAGGTTGGGTCCATACGATCATCAATCTTCCATCATTTATAATTTGGATTACGTCTGGCTTCTTTTTCGAATAATGTGGATTACATAATTAATTTAGAATATGAAAGTCTGGTCTATTGTCTCTGTTGATTTGACTAATTCTTCATCAGACTTCTTGTATCCTCATTTTATTAAATTTTGACTTATTTTTGATTATTTTAATTTAAAATTTAGTCGAAAATGGTTTGGCTTCTGTATGTCTTGAGCGTCAATAATGGACTAATTTTTTATAACGGAATTATATTAAATAACGTTCCGTTGTTATGGCAACTGTCTGTACTCTCATTGGCTGATCATATTTATGTCTATTGTTATAATATTTGAATTTTAATTCAAAATTAATAAATATCTTCTGATGGCTATTATTCTTCTGTCTTCTTATGTATGTATTAGATATTATCACAACTGTTTATATTTTCTTTCAAAGATCATTTTGACATCCCACAAAGCTGGGTTTGTTCATGTATTAAAGTTTTGACAATAATATTGATATTATGTTATTACATTTCTTTTTATTTTATGTTTTTAATCTAACTCTGACATCTCAATATGATTCACTAATTGTACTTAATTAGTTACTTGCCCTGGATTTTCTAATACAATAGTTAATCTCTTATAATTTGTTTATTTTGGATTTATACAGTTAGGCATTTTATAGGCCTAAGTAGTAATTGGCTATATCTTCTTGTTTTACACAAATTAAAGATTATTTTTCATTTACATATATTTTGCTTGGTGTCACTTACGACTTGTTTAACTTTTGAATTAATTTGGGCTGTTTTACAATAATTGTATGTTCTTATTACTTTACCAAAATTATTGCTTTTCTGTTATTCTCTTATTTCTTTTTCTGTCTTTACTCTAAAGATTATTATTATGTTTGTAAAATTTTATCTCATTACTCTTATCTATTGCCATTTCTTATAACTTGTATATCATTTAATATTACTTATAAAACATAACACAAAAATTAGGTTTATGGTCTGTTTACTTTTTTCAGCCATATTCCTTCTTAAAAACTTAATTGAACAAATAACATTGGTGGTGGTGAATAACATTAGAACACCATTTATTTTATCTTGCTAATCATCCCTTTGAACATTTTTATTAACATAGGATGTTTTATTTATTTTGCACTCATATTATTTAGTTTATTCTTCTTTTAACATTTACTATATATTTTTTACTACTTAACCATTGTAACAATAACATTCTTAATCATTATGGGATTTTTATCCTGAATACCACTGTATTCCTAATCTACTATCACTACTAACTATAATAACAATATTCTGGTTATTCTTATTTTTTGGTATTTTTTACCCTTAAACTATACTGTTAATCACTGGTTTTGGTGTCTTTACCTATATGTTGTTTTCTATTTATTTTGGGTTATAATGGCACTTTTTTACTGGCACTTTGCACTTTTTTACTGTACTTTAGTGTTACTAGTGGTTATTCCCTAATATTGATTTCTTTTACTCACTTAATCACTTTCACTTCCTACCTATCTCGCACTTCTGGGTTTTTTATTGTTTTATTCACAATTGTTAGTTGGTATGTTAACAAATTTCATGTTCTGATTTACTTATCATCATAGAGTTATTCATAACATATAATATCTATTAGCGTTAGTATAACGTTAATTGAGATTATTTTATTTGATTTTAATACTTGTCATTTACATTTGTTATTTGTTTGTGTCTTTTTCTTCATTATTTGAGTTTATACCTTCTCATTTTATTTTCTTTATTATTTGTTTGTGTCTTTTTCATTTACCTTCTCATTTTATTTTATTTTATTGTGTCAATCACTTGGGTTGGGTCATAGTCATTTGTCTCGTTATAGTCATTTTATTTTCATTAGTTTAATATAGGTAATTCATCATAGTTTTTTCCCTGGTATTGGGGCGGCTTTTGTGTTGTAACAATATATATATACATAGTAAAAATGTATCGATACATATATACGTAAAACCCATTATAAATACATATGTTTTATATGTAGTAAGATGACACAATATTGTGGCCAATATGTTTATTTCTTACGCAGAAATAATTCCTTTCTTTCTAATACTTTAACGTTTACACTAAACGCAAGACTATGATATTTGATTATTTGTATAATATTTTATATGCTACGTAAAATCGACAACTCAAGAAAGAGTAGTTTTCGAACTTATTTGAAGGAAGATTCATGAACTAACCTCATATGATCAGGACCAATAATAACAAGTTTTAAAATACTTATACATCATCAATAAAAAAATAATATAAAAAATAAAATTGTAAAAAATAAATTATGAACAAAAATAAGATTAATCTCAATTAACTTTTATAGTAAAATTTAAGAACACATCTTGGAGTTAAGCAGTCATGACAGAAATGAATATTAATTATGTTAACTCTTTGATTTAAGTTATGTGAGTGTCTATTTTGATTTAAGTGAAAGTATTCAGTTAACACATTGTAATAAAAACAATGTAAAACCAATCAAAATACATCCAACAGCATGAATCAAGTCAAAAATAAGTAGTATCCAGATTACTTTTGTAGCATACCTAGGTAAATACATGTGGCATGTTTTGTTTCATAAAATTGTTGCAAGAACGTTTTTGTGGATTTTTCGCTTCCGTAAGTTGTTAATGCCTGAATGTGCCGTAGAACAGCTTTTCTCAAACTATGGGTTCCGAGGGGCGTTTGTTGGGTCGCGAAGTCTGGCACGAAAATTTATTTACTGTGTCTTAAAAACCTATTACATCTAGTACTAAGTAGAATTAAGTATGTATAATTTATTTAAGCGTAAATCATGACCTAAAGTACTAGATGTTAGAAAAGTATGATTATAAACTTTGTGCACGCTACTAAAAATAATTCTACCGATGCCCATTCTTATGGGTCCCAATGAGGTGTAATATCCTACAAAGTGGATCCCAGGCTCAGAAAGGTTGAGAAACACTACCAACGTAAAAAACGCATATTTTGTAAGTTTTATGAGTGTTGGTAGTGACAATAAACTATTATGTTTTTTTAATGTTACTATAATTAGCAGAAATACAAACATCTCCTTTCCACATTTTTCTACACAGTTTAATTAAATAATATATTTGTAAAAAAAAAAGAGAACTACCTCTTTACACGCATTTGTAAACGAGATATACACACAACTTTCTTGACCTGCTTGCTGACCGCTAGGAGCGCTGTAATCACAGGGAATGTCTAAAAACATCGTAAACTTCGTGACTGTATGTTGTGTTATACTGTGGCTACACTGATATCTTCGGTACGAGGTAGTGAGGGTTAGATATCATAAAGCGACCTCCTTACTATCATATTTCCTCCCTTTGTGAATAATTTTGAAGTATACTTTTTTCATGTTTTAAAATACTTACAAAGGGATTGAAATACCCAAGATGAGAAAACTTTATGCTATTTTTCTGGGTATGAATGTACAGATTGCTTTTGCAATTAAGTTCTTTAATTGCAGTATTTCACCAGATACGTTTTTAGGAAATAGTTTTAGCACTGTTAAAGTTGTTACTTAAAAATCTGAAAACACATAAAAGTCACATATGTTTGATTTATAAAGGAAATCCACTGTAGTTGCAACTATTGGGATTGGGACAGTATTAACGCAAACATGGACGCTATGTATTTTCGAAAACAAATAATATCGGCAGAGGAAAGAATACGAGGATATATAACGGCTCTGTGAAATTAATGTTAACTCACGGGTGTGTGTGTACGTATGGTGTAAATATTATGCAGAACCTGTGTAAGCGGATAATCAAATTTTTCTATTAACTTGTTTTTTATATAGAGCGGGTATCGGTATCGGTAAGACACCAGAAGACTAATAGATTCGGTTAAAACTTGTTACTAACATATTGTAAAAATTCACACGTCTAAAACGATAAGTCATGTGCACACTGTATAATTGAGGTGCGTCTTTTAGGCGTCATATCAAGTCAAACCAGCCTGTAAAATGCGTAACCGGGCCCGGGATAATATCCTGTGACGTTTGAAACGTACTGCTCTTCATTCTGCTTTCCTTGTACGCCGAAAAGCTTACTCAGGCACTTAGACCTCTTACTTGCCCACCGCAATTGAAATATTTCATGGGCTCAGCACAGGGGTCGTCATAATCAGCCGACTTCCTGCAGAAGCATGTCTTGACCTGAGTACATCTTGATGCATTATGCCCAAAACGCAAGTACTGGAAACACTGTATTGACTGAGGGATAAAACTCTCGCACTCAGCCTATCAATACCTGCTGTGATATCCTCCGGCAGATTTGTACTATTGAAGGTGAAGACATGGGACGCAGATGGAAGTGTCTGTCTATTCTTTTGCACTGTCAGTATCCAACATGCTAACTCCTTGTGGGACAAGCTCCGTCGTAATTTCCTGCTCTGTGCAATTAAACAATTGTCTGCACACTACCACACCGTTTGTAGTGTTCAGAGTGGTATGCAGACTCACCTCTATATCAGTACTCTATTTTCTGCAGCTTTAGCAACTTCGAACATTGCTAATCGTTTAAGGGCTCTGTCAAAAAACCACTAATAGCTTTCTGCTGTTTGGTACGGCTGATCCAGCGCAAGCTGGGACTCACTTCCGTGAAGACACCTTTCTTTCGTTTGACAACAAAATATTTTGGCACCTCTATCCACACTGGCAGAAATATCTCGGCATCCGCTATGAAGTAATGTCTCCTTCTCTTCACCCTCTAAGGAAGATTTTTTTCTAGACGAAGGTTTTTAAGGGAAACCCTCAATCCCAGAATTGGTTTGTGAAATTGACATTTCGGTCCCACTAGTAGCGGGGAAACAAAGAGGGTGTAGAGGGAGAACATACAACACATAACATCAGAGCCCTCTATTAACACATTTAGGATTATCTACAACAGGTTCGCGACTCGATAACGTAGAGCTATCCACACGTTGGCACCTTGGATTATGGTGTGTTTTCAGCGGATTTGGATACCACTGCCCCCTATTATCCAGCCAAACAGTGACAGCTTTTGCCCCTCCACCTACACAAAGACAAAATGTAGGCTCGGAAATAGGATTGGATTTCTGAGAGGCATCATCAAAATCAATGTTGTGGTTATTGTCGTCGTCGTCGTCGTCGTCGTTGTCGTTGTCGTTGTTGTCGTTGTTGTTGTTGAGCAATAATTTCCCTTCATACTGTACATAGCAACAGTTACTAAAACTATCACTAAAAACAATACTAGTCAACAACATAGCTAGTGGGAAACCAATATTGACAACGGAAAAACAAAGCTTACAAGCCGTAAAGAAAGAGGCTGGACTAGGTGCTATGGATTATGAGATCAAAGCACGTGGTCCTCCAGGCTAGGTTCGACAAAACGGCCACTATTTTATTATTATTAGCAGGGGTTCTACAGTCTATGCCGCATCCCGCATTTCGATCGCCATTTCTCCCTATCTTTCCAGTCATCGTCTTCAACAGCTCGATCTCTCATGTTTTTCGTAATTCCTGTTCTCCATTATGTTGTCAGTCTTCCTTTTCTCCCCCTGTTTTGTGGTGTGTAAGTCAATGCTTTCTTTGGCCATCGCTTCTCCTCCATCCTCATTACGTGACCATACCATAGCAACTGTCTGGATTCTATTCTTTCTGCCATTGTAAATATGCGCCCTGTTCTCCTTCTTATATCTTCGTTTCTAACATGTTGTATTCTAGAAATATTACACGCTCTTCTTAAGAAGTCCATTTCCACAGTTTCTATCATCTTTTTCTCTTTATCTGAAAGTTGTCAGCATTCGCAGCCATAAGTTAAAATGAGTTCCACAATAGTTGTGTAGATTGTCAGTTTAGTTTGAAGTTTCATTTTGTTCGACCAAAGCAACGAACAAAACTTTGTTCCCTGTTGTATCCTATTTTTGATGTCATTTTTTGTTGTTCCATCTTCTGAAATAATGCTTCCCAAATATTTGAATTGGCTACACTTTCCGATTCTATGGATTTGCAGATCTGGGTCTTTTTCTTGCATGTCTTCTATTTTCAGATATTCTGTCAAAACGGCCATAGTTGTATCCGAAAAAATCGAAAATCGAGTAATATGCTGACCGTTTCATAACATACACGTTGACCACATTGACAAACTACAACTACTACTACTACTACTACTACTACTACTACTACTACTACTACTACTACTACTACTACTACTACTACTACTACTACTACTACTACTACTGCTGCTGCTGTTACTGTTATTATTACTGTTATTGTTATTATTATTTTTTAATTTTTATTATACGTTTTTGCTGTGTTTTTTGATTGGGAGATGTTTCCTGGCAGATCTGAGATATGTTTACCGGCACGTGGCAGAACTGTGTACTGGCACTAGCAATATGTGTTTAGCCCAAACGTCAGGTGGGAAAAACATAGGACAACACATTACGGCATTAACAGAAACAGGAACCTAACAATTGCGGGCGTGAAAAACAATTAAATCCATTATTGTTCCCAGCCCCCTCAATTACAATCTCGATTTAATAATGATTTAATCGGTAAAAATGTTGACTACGTTTGCGTATTTGTTGTTACACAGATATTATACATCGACAGCCAATAACGACTCAGCAGAACATCATGTTTACGCGATGTCCGACGACGGCAGAGGTCCAGCAAAGTGTCTGACGTGTCAGAACGGCTGTCGGTATGGTGCGGTCACATTCAGCCACGGCAATAGCTATTACACCCTCTCCTGTCTTGGACCAAACCCCGAAACAACTGATTTGTACAGAAAGGTGAGTAACTCGCTTTCTGAAGTGATATACTGATAGTTAAACAGGAAATAATTTTAAATTAACGAGTTGCTGTCAAAGCCTCTGAAGTTTAAAAATTAAACTTACCGTTATTTTTAATGTATGTATATCCTCATACACAGAGATAATCTATCCGAATATCTGTAAGAAGAAGTATCTATGTTACAAATATTAATTGTAACTAATGAAATTTATATTTTCAAATTGAAGTGACATGTCCGTTGTAATTAAATTCTCAATTAAGTGCTTTAATAATTGTTTTTCTCAGGTATATCATAACTTAAACTTTTCACAAAACGTCTTTCTGATTTAAGACAGTAGTTTACACATTCCAATGATTTTCTTCTATCGGACTTTTACTTTAGATCACAGATATGCATAATTTGCCTTCGAACAGTTACTTAAAGAAATTAATATGTGTTTCTAATAATTTCAAATATATGTTGTAGCATAACAGAATTTTCACCTTAAAACTAACTTAATGCAACATTAAAAAAGGAAAAAAGAAGAAACTATCAGTAGTGAGTGATAACTAAATGGTTAAAAATGAATTAAATAAGCTGATCATTATAGTCAATAAAATGTTAAAAAATAAACTCTATAACAAAGAAAACTCATGGTCCAAATAAAAGAAACCATCTATATAAAACCCCAGTACATGATCAGTATACCCAGTAGGATAGGGAGCAGTAAATGAAAAAATAATCAAGGACAACTCATTAAATTAATGACATCAGAGTACCTAAAATACAAAAAATAAAAAAATACTCATAGAATAAGGAATAAAGAACAGACTATTTCAAGCTTCATACAAAGAATGCAGAATAAGGAAAGGCTATTCCCAAAATCCTATGAAGGACATGTACCAGTTAGGTAAATTTAGAACAATGACAAAACTTAAACCCAGTAACCCAAGTTACAGGATACATTACAAAAAAAGTAAAGATTGTAAAGTAAATATAAAAATAACTTAAGAATAAAGAATAGCATGTTTGCTAGAAGGAGAAAGTGACATACCCTAATAAACATAATCAGAATAAAGACTACCATTAGAGTAGGTAATAAAAGTGTTTAGATACACAAAAGAATTAAAGACTACTATTAAGAGTAGATAATAAAACGTGAAATAATATAATAAAACATAATGAGCATTAAAGACTACCATTAGTGTAGAGAATAAAAAGTGTTTTACAGTAATAAACATAAGAATAAAAGACAGCAAATGACTGCAAATATTAGTAATTATAAGAGTGTTTAAACATAATATACAAGGATTGTTGAATAGTAATATAGATAGGAAACCATGAACTTACCATAGATGTAATGGAATATGTTAAATATAGAATGTTTTGTTATGATTAAATAATATAGTTAAAAAGGATAGACATAGGCATAAGATGTTTTTATAGAAATCAATAATGTAGTGGAAGATGGTAGATATAGAATGTTTGTTATGATTAAATAAGGTAGTTAAAAATAATAAATATAAGATGTTTTATTTTAATTAAATAATATAAATGAAAATGATAGATTATAAGATGTTATATTATAATTAAATGATGTTAATTAATGTTAAAATTTTGTCAAGGTAGGGAAGGCAAGAAGGTAATATTGATATATTTTTGAATTGTAAACCATAGACATAATAAGGAAACAAAATAGTTAAAAAACCAATAGCAAAGCAAAACCGTATTTTAGGCCAAAATCAACTTTATCATATAATCCAATCCAAGAGGATAAAATAAATAAAACTGTATAAATTTAGCAGAGATTAGTCAATTTAAAATAAAGATATTTAAACATAATCATCACAGAAATACATAATAGTAAATGCAATGATCAGAAGATAAAATTAACTTTATTGGAAATGTGTAATATAATGCCTAACCAGGGACTCAGTACAATTAAAAGGTGAATTAATCAGTATTAGAGTGTTATAACAACAAATTGTTAAAAACAAAGAATAATGATGAAAGGAGTAAAATTATTTCAAGAAAATGTTAACTCAAAATGAATTGTAAACCATTTAATTTATAATTATGTGAAAAATAATAAGGCCTATAAGAAATATCAAAAAATGTCAATTTTAAGCTTATTTGAAACCAAATTAGGTCAAGTTGTATATTGAGTTATGTAAATTTAGAACAGGAATATTGATAGGTAGTTAAATTTTCATAAAATTAACAAATAATTAAGTTATAGTCATAAAAGAGGAAAAAATGTCATATATTTTTATAAGATCAGATCTAAGCCAAAGCGAATAGCTGTTTCCAGACAATGGGAAAGGAGAATAAGATATTTCGGAAATTACTACATTAAACGACCATTTAAGGCATCAGTTGATTGTTAAACGTGAAACTGAACGGATGAGAATGTACCGAAGGAAGCTCCAAGAAACATAAATTATTTGAAAAAAATGAAAGTGTAACATAAAAATTTACTACAGAGGTTATAAACGGAAACTTAATATAAAAAGAACTTGAACAATAACAAAGTTAAAACGAATTTCAGATATAATACGATCTAACACCAATGCACTAAGAATCATCCGCCATATTGAAATTATTCATTTAACACCAATTTCAATGGAATAACGAACTCAAACAGATCTTGGAACACTGAATACGACACAAATAATTCTGCACCGAACTACATCGCCGAGTAGAAGAGAACACTACAACCAATTATCCAGAGGGACTACATCATCGCAGAGGAAAATATCCACCATTATATTTGAGGGAGAAGAAAGAACTAGGAGTCGGCGTGGTTGGCGAAATCCGAAGTTGATGGCCGCCATGTTTCTAGTTTGCATAGCGAGACGTACACGGCCATTTTGAATCATCGACGACGTGACGTCATACACTGCTGTCTGGTTTGAAAAATTTCTTTATTAAATGACATTATTTTCTGAGATATGTTACTTTTACGTAATAGTATTTAAATTTTTATTAATTGTAAGTATTGTATTTTGTGACTTGCCCTTCTCTGACCATTTCGACAGTTCAAAGAACTCTATTAATTAATTTTTGTAATTTCATGTATTTGTCTAGTGACACAATCGACCTGTGAGTCGAGTCTTAGTCGCAGCATAATCGAGGTGCGTAAGATTGTCGCACCGCTTTTAAAAATAAACATCAGAATTGTTCGAAATACTCGTTTTCATGATTATTTGAGTTAACTAAATTAGTATATTTCATATCTAATTCCATTTAGAAGTTTTAACGAAAGCAATCAGGAAGAAGAAGAAGAAAAGGAGCTGAGCTAGAAGAGAATACACTTCGACCCAGCTTGACATAATCCGATTAACACGGTGAAAAAATATTTTTTCACGAAGTTTTACACAAATACTAATTCATAGTTTAATTAATTAAACAATAATAAAAATAAATAATAAAAATAATTAAATAAATAAAAACATTATTAAAAAAATTTTTTTAACAAATTAATAAACTATACAATTTTTTTTATTAATTTTCATTTGTAATTTCGTAGTTATATTACAATGTGTGTGTGTGTGTGTGTGTGTGTGTGTGTGTGTGTGTGTGTGTGTGTGTGTGTGTGTGTGTGTGTGTGTGTGTGTGTGTGTGTGTGTGTGTGTGTGTGTGTGTGTGTGTGTGTGTGTGTGTGTGTGTGTGTGTGTGTGTGTGTGTGTGTGTGTGTGTGTGTGTGTGTGTGTGTGTGTGTGTGTGTGTGTGTGTGTGTGTGTGTGTTAATAATTGTACACAGTTACATTGATATTTAGCTGTACGGATATACACATTTTATAAAGTGTATTTCAGTGCAACATACAGTAAATAACATACTTAGTTGCCTAATTAAACGCAAGTTTCTAGAGCCCGGCATGGACGGACATCTGCTACGGACTAGATATGTTTGCAAATTCTTCACGATGTCTGACGAATCTAATAACACCTGGATTCTACTGTAGATACCATTAAACGCTACGATAAACGATGGTCACTTATAGAAAGACAAATCGGGATAATTCCCGATCAGTTTGAGAGTAGTTCAGTTACCCGAAAACCGAGTGTTTATTCAGTGCAGTAAGAAAGTGGTGTTTGAGAGGAATATTTAATGTTCAAGGGTCAAATGTCTATTGTTGATTTGCTTTGCGGCCTATTACGACTTACTCAACTTAGTAACTGTTATTATCTGTAGTGATGACGTAGAATCAACTATTACGCCTATGAGGTAGGCAACAGGCGCAAGACCGTTGTTTTGAGGGACACATTGTGTGAACAGTTGGGAGTGTTTAGAGATTCTCGCGGTGTTTAGAGCTGACGCGTATCTTCGAAGAATCTCCCGATTATGCTACACGTACTGGAACTTTTGGATCCGCAGTTCCTTTAATTATTACGGTCAAATAGCCAGCGGCTAACTAGTCAGTCGTGTGAAGATAGACAAGAAGTGATAAAAAGAAGATAGTCAAAGCGAAGTGATAGACGTTTTATCCAGTCAGTTTAAGTTTGCGATTCAGTGTGCGTTTAGTGTAAAGTTATTACAATTAATCAGTTTATGCGGACATCTGTAATCGGTAGATTGTATTAGTTATTGCGACAGTGTTAGTAGTGTATGTTAGATAAATGGAAAACTTAAAGTAGTGTTATGTACAATAGTTTGCTGTTGTCTTTGGTACTGTAATTAAAGTTGTAATAGAAATTTGTCTGGTGTTCAGTTACTTGAAATGTATAAATCACTTCGTGTAATGTTTATTGTGTTTGCAGGATGGACGGCTTGTCAAAAGCCTCGTAGACAACAAGGCTTACATAGAGCAACTAAAAAACGTAGATCTGCCTGTCGTTAAAAATTTGGACGTGCCTGTCGCCAACGGCTTCGTAGCCAAAGTAAGAATGTATCTACCCAGCAGCGTTCAAGAAAACGCGACCATCAAATACCCGGTGCTATTCAACGTGTAAATATCATGTATACTATTATCTAATATATATTAATTAAACGGTGAACAAAGCTTCGCGAATTAGGAAAACCTGTGAATACTCTTGGGACAGCTAAAGTATATTTAGCCTTTCGTCTTCTCCATAATACACAGTGCATACGTGAACTAATGCGTTGATTATTTCCTAGAAGTATCTCAGCATTCATGGCTCCTAAAACCGGCTGCCTTCCTATTTTTCGTCACAAAATACCTTCATATCTCTTCCTATATCATTAATATCATCTTCTACGTCCTGCAACCACAGTTTCTTTCATCGTTCTCTTCATTTTGTGTTCTAAAGATCTCCAGCCATCATTCTTTTGGGTATTCCGCTGTTCTCTACGTGCATGACATTTAGAGATCTAGCTAACATGTTCTCAATGAGTTGGTATATCTCAATACACCTACGTTTTCACCAACGCCTCATTGTTGAGGCTGTTGTTCTTCCTCGACAGCCATATATTCCATTCGTATAATAGTTTATAAATTCTTCAAAATATTGTCCTTTAAAAATACTCACTAAAAATACTCTAAGCATTTACATCACCTTCCAGTAACTCAAATTCACTGCTGCATATGCAGTTAGGTCTATCAGGTAACTCAGAGTTTATACAATTTTATTTTAAAACTTGTAGTTTTATAACGTTTTTAAAATTTTATACTTTCTCATATTTTGACTCGGGTAGTAAACATTTCAACCTTCATTCGTTGTTCGGTGGCATTTGTCAACCAATAGCATTGCCCTCCCTGTTCAGTGGTTTACTGTGACAATTGTTGTCGCTGGAATTTCCAATGCAACAGCCAATGAAAAGAAATGAACCTGTAGTGGTAAAAGCTTCTGCCTGAGTAGGACGTCAGTCAATAAACTTCGACCTTAAATTTGAAAATTAAAAAAAACAGATTATTAAACATCTACTGAAGTTTCTCAATAAAAACATTTGTAAAGACATTCAGTTCCTAGCGGCTGTACGCTGATTTAGTTCTGGGTTCTTGTAAACTGACTTGGTTTAATTAGAACTACACACACAGGGAGAAATATCCAAATAAAGGTCCAAGTAAAGCAAATAATTATTTGCTACTATATTTAAAGAATAATAAATATCGGTATGGAGAACCATACATGACTTCCATGTTCTAAGATTTGTATTTAAAATCATTTACTTCGATAATTTCTAAAAAACAACCCCCACCCTCAAACTATTTTCACTATTTATAGATATTTTTATTATTATGGGGTAGTCTTTTAATATGTTACTTTCGAGTCACTTTGTCTATAAAAATTAAGTACTTTATTCTTATAAAGAAACTGAATTACGCAGATAATCATCCCTCCTCCTCAATCGATCCCCACCCTTAATGATATTTACAATTTCATAGAGTAATAGTTTTATCATATGTAATTTCTAACGTATCTTATCCTTCAAAATTAAATATTCGTACTTTAAATTCTTTCAGCAAAGCAAATTTTCAAAAAATCCCCCTCCCCCTTAAAGTACCCACTCCATTTATAATTATCTCATTTACCATTTTACGTGGATTAATACAAATTTATTTTCGGGGTACTTGTTTATTAAAATTAAGTACTTTAGTCTTGTTAAAACACAAAACAATGCAGGTAAACTACTCCTCCCTCCTAACCTGCTTGCCTGGCAACAAAATTATTTTATTTTTAACAAATACCATTGTTTGAAAAAGTTTAAATGCATTTTTAAGTACTTAACTCTTGGTAGAACGTAAAAAGTTGCAGTTAAATTACCCTTCCCCCTTAACCGATCTGCACCAAAATCAATAGGCCTTGAGTCCTCTATAACTCGGGCACATGTGCAAAAATTATTTGATTCTGTTTGAATTTGCGGCCGTTATCGTTCGCCATAAAAAAAATTATACACACAGACACACACACACACACACACACACACATACGCTTTTCGGAAAATGACTTTTTTTCATGTTTTGAAGGTAGTACAATCAGAATCAGCTCTTATCTCGAACACGAGTTTTTTGTGATCACCATACTTCCATTTGCTTACGGAACATGGAAGTAAAAAAGGTTCCACTGAAACATAGTACTTCGGGCTTTAATAGTTATATTTTATTACAATAACACTAACAGCATTATTACGAAAATTATTTTAACGTAGGAGTATGGTATTTATGGTATAAATATATATAAATATATTATGTATGTATGGTTGGATTACGGATCAAGAAATCTAAAACTTGATTACAAGAAATCTAATAATTCTTTGTTTATCACACTGTTCAGTTATATATAAAAATATCGTTATGGAGAACCATACATGACTTCCATATTCTAAGATTTATATTTAAAATCATTTACGAAATGAAATATTTCCATAGAAACTACTTCTTTCTTCAGCCTCAACCACAGTACTGTGGTCACTAACGTATACCACCTCACATCGCACTCGATTTCCACTGATGATGGCAGTCGATAGCACTGTCGAAACGTCTGGTTTTGTAGAAAACATTGGACCACCCCAAACAGCCCAGGAAGGAATTTTAACAAAAAACTACTTCTTTTTTGCCGATAACGTAGTACACATGACATAAATAAAAATTATCCCCTCACCCTTCAACGATCATTTTCATTTATAGAAAAATTACCCCCACCACCTTCAAGTAGCATCTTCATTTATATATATTTCATCTACGTTTCTACAGTGGATTAATATGATCTTCTTTTCAGGATACTATATTTATCAAATTTAAGTACTTTACTCTTGTTAAAACATAAAACGTTGCAGGTAAACTACCCTTTCCCCGTAACCGATCTTGACCAAAATCAGTAGACATTGAGACCTCTACAATTCAGGGATGTATGCATAAATTATTTGATTCTATTTAAATTTGCGAGGGTTATCATTTGCCATAGATAAAATTCTACACACAGACACAAGACAGACAGACACACACACACAGACACTTTTCGAAAAATGACTTTTCTTCATGTTTTGAGTGTAGTACAATCAGAATCAGCCCTTATCTCGAACACGATTTTTTCGCCATCACCATACTTCCATTTCCTTATGGAACATGGAAGTAATAAAATAATTCAAACATTTTATTGACGGGACTGTGTATGAATTTCCAATGTATTACTTGTAGGCTCATAATCGCGCTATTGGAGCTGCTTTGAAATTGTTAGACTATTTCACTAATCAAAAAGTACTAAAATCTTAAGCTCTGTCATAAACTTGAGTACTAAAATCTTAAACATCCATGAGTCATTTATTAAAAAAGAAGCAAGCTAGGTGTAGTGTAACATAAACTTACATGAGCTTAGAAGACACTCATTTTATGTTAATTGAATTGCATGCTCGATCAAAAATGGACTTTTAATAGAATTTTATTTATTCTTAAATAAATAAATGTAATTGGAGTAAGCTAATAATTATTTGATCGTAATCAAATACGTAGCTCAGAAGCATATAAAGAAGGAAAATTTTAAATGGTTGTATAATAAAAGCTATGTAATAATTTATGTCCTTTAGAATGAACTTTATTAAACTATAATCCACGCTATAATGTTGTCGTCTTCTAGGTCAACAATTGAAATAAAACGCTAGTATCACTGTCGACATCTTGTTTATTTACTAATATCACAAATAATTTTTTACAAATAAAAAAATATGCACACAAAGTACAATATCGATCCACAACTGATACCGAATATTAAGGGGATTCGCCACCTCTAAAAATATAATTTTTATTTTTGATCAAAACTTACTTATTACTATAGACATTCCTTTCAGTATGTCTAAATACAGTAAATATGCTGTCAGAAGAAATTTTTTCCCTCCCCTTTTACTGTAATGTTTGAGTTTTTAATTTTTTTTTGTAATTTCAAAAAATTTGAATAACATTTTTGGTTATCAACCAATTTAAAAGTTCTTGTGCTATTTTATTTCTTATAATGTAACAAAACTTTCTATGCATACAAACTAAGGTAACCCTAATACAAACTAGAATAGAGCATTTTATTTAAAATTTCAACATTTTTACGAATTATAATAAAAAACTTTTAAAATACACAGAAATTTTGTAAATATCGTCAGGAAGAAGTGATCAAAAATTCAATAGTATATCTCAAATAGTTTAAATTTTATTCAACATTTGTTAATGACAAAATATTAGAAGTTCATTTTCGGGAAATCGCCCGAAAAGTTAATGTTTCTTTTATAACAGATAATATTACATTAAAACTCTCCTGCACCATACAAGGTGCCTTCTCTGGCCTTTTTAACTTTTCTTCTTTGACTTGACTTGATTTTTGTAGCTTTCTATGTTTCTTGTATTTTTCTGTAGAATTTATTTCTGTGTAATTGTGAATATATACCCTTCATTATGCACACAGATACCTTCACCAAAAGCAGTTTCAACTTTCCTTTCTGCTGTGAAAGTGGTTATAGGGAATTTATTCCAAAAAAAAAGGATCTCATTACTTACGCTTGAGGTACTGGTACCTAAAAGTCAGGTGAAACCAAACACTAGATTATAACCAAGTTTACTAAATTGGCTCTATTTGTAACTTTGAATAAACAAACATGAATAAATACCTCACATTAAATGTAGTTGTGGCAAAAAAACTGTGAAAAAATTCTCTAAATGATTTAAAACTTTGCACACATATTCAGAACATTATGTGCAATAAAAAATACCAAATTTGGAAAAAGTAAAAATTTTAAAAATATGCCATTTTAGAGGTGGCGGATCCCCTTAACACAACCGTAATTTATATAGGCAAAAAGATAACACACAGGTTTAATAATGATCCACAAGTGTGGTACCAAACACAAGCACTAACTGTATAACTCACTTAACCGAACTCTCCGTCTCTTACTATCTTATGTATAGTTTGTAATGACGTAATTCGCCATCACATGTTACTTACTAGTACAGTCGAGATTATTCCATGTGCATATTCTAGAACCTGGTGTACACTAATACAGAACATTCGGTGTATTCTATAAATAGTTTTTTTACTAGGGTAGGTGAAAATTTCTAGTTCCTAGTAGTGTGGGAATCTAACCCACTAAAAACACCTCCCTAAATGCTACAACTGAGCAAGCTCATCCAGCAGCTTCTCCTTCATGTTTCCTTTACGGGTGATGGGGTGAAGCCCAGTGGCTAATCCCAAGATTATTCTGTCTGTCTTTCACGTAGAGCTTTATGGATGACATATTAATTGCTTTCTACTGCGATACCAGATCATGTGGCTCCTGTCGTTTTGGTCTCCTCAGGACGTGTGAAGATTCTTCCACCACATGTCGCATTATTGGGTTCTCGTGGATCTGAATCCTCTGACCATGTTTGTCTGCATATTTTGTTGTTATTTCGCTGACATATTCTACATTGAGGTCTCCGTGTAGGTTGTCGTTCCTTATATGCCAGGCGGCATTCACTATGCTTCTGAGTACTTTGTTCTGAAAGGTTTGTATTCTTTCTAAGTTTGTTTTCTTTGTACAGCCCCACAGCTGAATTCCGTAAGTCCACACAGGCTTCAGAACTTGTTTGTACAACAGGAGTTTGTTTTCAACTGTTAGTTGCGAATTTCTCCCTAACAGCCAGTACATTTTTCTGTATCTTATGTTGAATTCCTCCTTTTTCTTACATGCTCTTTTCATTTAAGCTTTGTATCCAGCGTCATACCTAGATACTTTGCTGTGTTAGCATATGGCACTTCCAGCCCGTTAATATAAACCCTTACTGGATCTACTTTTCCCTTGGTGAAGTTGATATGAATTGATTAATTCTATAAATAGTGTCTCTATAAATAGTGTCTATATCAATATATAAAAATTATACATCAATTGTTGATAAGGTAAATAGACGTGAGTAACACAACCTATGTAGTATGACAAATAGTTTTAGTATCAATCAATATTCATAACAGTGCTTTGAATGTGGATTGGGAGTTCTCTAGTATATAACAATGTACGCCATCCCGTAAAGATAAAACAGTATTTTTAAACTTTCTCCATGCATTCATTTACAGTTCTCTTTTTGGATTGTTTGTTTTGTAAGTGACCACAGCAGATATACATTTTCTATGATAATTATATCTCACCCGATATTTGACCACGTTTATCAATATCAAAAAATCGGTTGGAGAACCATACTTGATTTCGATGTTCTAATATTTATATTTTAAAATCATTTACTTGAAATCGGATTAATAATTTCTAAAAAAATATTCCACACCCTCAAATTATTCAAACTGCTTAGTATTTTTTGTTATTATGGGGTAGTCGTTTAATATAATTTTATTTTTGAGTACGTAATCTATAAAATATCTTAAAAATTTTTAATCTTAGGTGCTTTATTCTTATAACAAAACTGAACTACTCAGATAATCATCCCTCCTCCTCAACGATCCTCACCATTAATGATATTTACACTATCAAGAGTAATAGTTTTATCATATATGTAACTGCTAAGGTATCTTATCCTTCAAAATTAAGTACTCGTATTTTACTTGATTTCAGCAAAGTAATTTTCAAAAAATCACCCACTCCCTTTCAACTACCCTCTTCATTTCTAGATATCTGTTTTACCATTTTACAGTGGATTAACATGACTTCATTTTCGGGGCAATTATTTATCAAAATTAAGTACTAGTTTTACTCCTGTTAAAACACAAACCAATGTAGGTAAACTACCCCTCCCCATATAACCTAACAACCCCATTTTTGATATTTAAAATTTTATTGAGTAATAGATTCATTATATGTAATTAGTAAGGTATCTTATCCTTCAAAATAAAGTACATCGTAAAGGAAGTTTTCAAAAATCACCCCCTCCCTTTCGACTACCCTTTTTATTTTTAGATATTTCATCCGCCTCTCTACAGTGGATTATTATGACCTTCTTTTCAGAATATTTTGTTTATCAAATTAAGTACTTTACTCTTGTTTAAACGTAAAATGTTGCCGGTAAACTACCCCTACCCCTTATCCGATCTTCACCAAAATCAACAGGCCTTGAATCCTCTACAACTTGGGCACATACACAAAACATCATTTGAGTCTGCTTGAATTTGCGGCAGTTATCGTTCGCCGTAGAAAACATTCTACACACGGACACAGACGCACATACACACACAGACACTTTTCAGAAAATGACTTTTCTTCATGTTTTGAGGGTAGTACCGTCGGAATCAGCCCTTATCTCGAACACTGTAAGATTTTTTCGCGATCACCATACTTCCATTTCCTTAAGGAACATGGAAGTAAAAAAATCATATCTGGAGTTATTTTAATATCTTTTAACTCTGCAGAGGAACAGAATGTGTATCTCTTTTTTTTCAGCTACGCTGGACCAGACTCTAACAGGATAAATGATGTGTTTAAAACGCCGGCATTTGATGATTACTTAATCACCAGTCGTGGCATCATTGTCGTTTACGTGGACGGAAGGGGCAGCGGCCTACGAGGAGACAAAATCAAATTCGAGATGTACCACAAACTGGCGGCCCGGAAATCGATGACATACTTACGGTCGCCAAGTAAGTAATGGTATTGGTAAACATAACGGGTCTGACGATCCTGGAATTATAACGACAATCTTCGACAATCTTTTATTAATATTATTCCAGGTGTACAAATGTTTACACATTTTACGGAACCAAAGATTACAGAAGTGATTGAATTCTCATCTTCCACTGCTGCTTGTCCATTCCAAAAGATCTTCAATTTCTCGTCCTCTCAATATAGTCTGAATTTCTTCTATCCAAGTGAATCTATCCGTCTTCCTCTTTTCCTTCTTCCTGGACGGGTCCATTCCATAACTCTCCTTGGCAATCTTTCCTGGGCCATTCTTTTCGTGTGTCCATAGCATTGTAATTTTTTTGTTTGGATAAAATCAACAATTGAATTTTTCACATTCATTCTGTCCTTAATGACTTCATTTCTAATTTTCTCATGTCTGGATACTCTTGCCAACGTCTCCAAAACTACGTCTTTGCTGTCATTTATTTTGTTTTTGTGTGTTTATTAGTAGTCCAAACTTCTGAGCCGTAATCACGATACTTCTAACAATGGTTTTAAATATTTTGGTTTTAGTTTCTGCTGTAATTTGCTTATCGCACAGGATTCCATTTAATGTAGATATAACCATCTCTCCCAAATTAATTCTGGATTGTATTTCTTTGTCTTGCTTCCCACTGGGCGTATTTGTTACCCCTAAGTACTTCTATTCCTCTGTATACGAAATTTTCCCCTGTTTTCCAACCAATATCAAATTCTGATGAAGGTCACCTATTGTCATGTATTTGGTTTTATTCATATTTACCTTTAGTCCCCATTTCTGAAACCCGTATATCAATTTTCTAGTCATGTACTTTATGTCTTCAAAATCTTGAGTCAAAAGTAATTGGTCATCAGCAAACTAATATGAATAAACGGCAATCTTTTGAAACGTCATCATTACACCATTCCATTAGTTTGTTGTAAAAAATATGAATGAAATTTTAAGAAATGTAACTTAGTAAAAAATATTCATGTCTACGCAGTTACTCTGCCGGTATTATGCCTTGGAAGCTGGACTCGGAGAGTATTTTTGTCATCTGTCGACGACCAAAGATGCGCGAACGCCGGTCAGTACCCTCTAGCAGACACCAAATTCTCTTTTGTACGTACTGTTACTTTTCTTTTTTCAAACAAATCATTTAAAACGTGTTGTTGGTTTGATTAAATACTTCAATAATTCATCTACGTTTACACAATCGCGGCCAGTTCACACAACTTGCCCTATCTAGACTACAGTTAGTTTTGAAACTCTTCATAAACGACTGTAACACATGGAGAATTTCAGTCGCAGAAAAGACCCAAATTTGTATCATCAATTCTACAAGATGCAACAGGAATCATGTCTTCAAATCTCCAGTCCGCGTAGGCCCTTCTACTGTAATCCGGAAGCGTGTCTGCAAATATTTTGGTGTCACGCTTGACTTTAAACTTACCTGACGAAAATCGAACCAAGCCAGCAAACGAATCCGCTCTCTTAGAATTATCGGCAGCAACGATCATTGCTCCAGAGGATTACTAAGCCGCATCTACACAGCCTGTATCCGTCCGACCATGACCTACGCCCATCTTATCCTTCTAACTGCCGAACCCGCCCGCCTAAATCCCTACAGAATCGCCGAACGGTGAGCCCTACGACTTATCTACTTCCCCTAACCGAAACCTCCAATAACGTTCTGTACCCCCTTAACAAACTCTTCCCAAACCTAGACTCCTTCCTATATAAGATCAACTGAAAATACTCACGAAATGCAAAACAACGTGCTTCCCTCCAATCAAAAATTATTGGCAACTCCATCGACAGGACTACCCGCAACTTCCACGGACCTTTCTCCTTCATAAACCGTTTCCTTACTATAACCGATGGACCTCCTCCAAAATCCCCACAGTCAGAGACAAAGAAACAGAAATACTTAATTCCCATCTTCAAACATACTCCACCTGCCATCCTTCCTGATCACATAACATTTTAATTTTCCCTAACTACTTACCTGGTAATTAGCCCTCTTATTTGCGTCCCCCGCCTTACCTTAACGCCTCTCTGTCGCCTCACTCCAGCTTTGGCGTTGGCGTCCTGCGTTACACGTCCCTGTCTTGGCAGTCCTCATGTTTAAACTTGGCACTTTTATGATACTTCAATCAGCTACTTCCATTACATATTTGGGTACACACTATATCTACACACAAATACACACACACACGTTCTACTCTACCTCCAGAATGCCTCCTACTTCTTCGCTTTCGGCCTGCACTGGCGTGCGTCTCCTCACATCCTTCCATTCGGCTGAAGGGAGCTTGCCCCAGATCAGCCTGAGTCTTGTCCTCCGGGACAAGTCTCAAACAACACGGAAAAAAATTCACACAGCTTTCTTATACAGACATAAGTTTTGACATTGCAGACATATAAGTCTTGATACCGTGGACTGATGGTACAAGTGTTCCATAGAGATAGTGCATTTCTTCTTCGGTCTATGCCTCCGTACAACCATACGCTTTACCGTGAACTGCAAGTTGGCAGTATAACCGCCACTTCCCACATCCAAGCCAAACAAGCTAGAACAGTCATAAAATTAAAGCTTTCACGGCCGGACTATCCTTCAGTAAAATTTTTGTTCGGAGTAATGGTCTGTGGTCTTCTTGTTATTAATCCAGACATTTCGACTGCAGGTACGGAGTCATCGTCAGTGGGTCGTCAGTCGCCATGAAAACAGAACGGAAGACCCATTAAAATGGCTGCCGCAGCTGCAGTCGAAACTTGTGGAGTAATAACAAGAGGACCACGGCCCATCAGCCCCGACAAAATTTTTCTGAAGAAGCTAGAACAGTGTTCCCACAAGTACTCGGTTCGCTAAGGAACCCTAATAAATTTTAATTATTTTTCAACACATTCTGTTTTTTATGGATGCTGCAATACTACCAATACATATTGTGTAATGTTTATTGGTTACAGATATTTACAGACAAACTTACCGTACGTTGACGCCAATCGCACTGCAATTTGGGGTTGGAGTTACGGTGGATACGCAACCGCAATGACATTGGGCAAAGACACCGATCAGCTGTTCAAGTGTGGCCTGGCTGTAGCCCCTGTTACTAACTGGCTGTATTATGGTGAGTTTACAGTGCGTCAGTATTGTAGTGCACAATTTGGTGTAGAGGCATAAAATTTGGTTTACTGCGACTAATTTCTTAGGATGAATAATATTTAGGCTTAAATATATTTAATAATAACCCCTCTCCGTCTCTCTCTCTCTCTCTCTCTCTCTCTCTCTCTCTCTCTCTCTCTCTCTCTCTCTCTCTCTCTCTCTCTTCGCCTTTATCTCTCACTGTACTTCTCACCCTGTCCTTATTCCTTCACACCCACTCACACATGCAAAAACCTCACTTGCATATTCTGAATATACAAATGTCACATACGGCAATGATTTTTAAACTTATCGCGGCCCTAAAGCTGCTCTTGGAATGGTCCAGTTCAACTCGTACCTCTTTCTCAGACATTACAATAGAGCAAATATTAGTCAGAGTGAAGATATGTCAGTCTGTTCATCCAGAGTTACACAAATGATTGTTCACTATGAAGTACCTAATAAAACACGTCACTGGATAAAAATAAAATGAAACATCAACGAACTGACAGGAAATTTCATGTTATTTTACGTCATCATCATCATCATCATCATCACCATCGCCTTCTTCTTCTTCTTCTTCTTCTTCTTCTTCTTCTTCTTCTTCTTCTTCTTCTTCTTCTTCTTCTTCATCACCATCTTCACTTCACAGGGTAGGCATGTTGCCTGTTCCGCCTTCACAGTACATTTCGCCATCTTGCTTTTAGTCTTCCTACGTTCCTTGCTCCAAAGGGTGTATACCTACATGCTATTTAGATAGCCGTCTATCCCCCATTCCTTCCAGCTGTTGCGACCATTCCAGGCGATATTCCTAGATTGTATCGTTTATGGACAGTACTTGTAGTTCCTTCCTAATGTCCTCTTTACGCAAACGATCTCGCCTCACACAACCCTTTGTTCATCTCAGAATATGCCAGCTTTTTAAATAAACTGCTTAAGTAAATAAAGTTTTGATAGGAGAACGGCAGCTTTGATAGGAGAAAGAGAAAATGGATTTAGGTCAGGCCGCTTGACAATAGAAACGTATTTGTCTTGAAACTGATTTTTGAGAAATGAGAGAATTCAGCCTTCAGACTCACGTTGCATTTGCGATTGAATAAATTGTCGTTTGACAGGAATAATTTATGGTCTATTATGAAGCATTGGTGTTACCCACGGTATTTAATAAATGTTGTCATAAATTTATACTGTAACTATAAAATCATTGTAAGTACAGAAAAGATAAAGAATTAAGAAATTTTAGTAAATTAAGAGATAAGAGAGTGGTGAACCATTTACGTCCTCTGTTTTGCCGATGCTTTTTAACATATGTATTGACGACGTCATCCAAGTATGGAGACAAGATATTAGCTCAGGAATTAAAGTTAATTAGAATTGTAGTATGGCTATTTGACCGTACGCTGACAATGCAGTCTGGTTACAACAAACGGAGGATTAATTACAGTATTGTGTACATCGTTCAAAGCATACTTGCAATCAATACGATTTAAATATTAAAGGAGAAATCAAATACCATGGCTTTCTGGGGAAAGTATTCCAGTCAGAAAAAAAATTCTTCTTGAGGGAACAGTTTTGAAACTTATTTCTGAGTTGAATTATCTAGTTTGCATTATCAGTGTTGGGAATTAAACACGACGAGATTCAACGACGAAATTGTCGAAGATGTGTGGCATCCACACAATTTTGGATGGTGTGTGGCATCATACATAGAACACAAAGAATAAAACAAAGTAAGAAACAAGGATTCAATTTTATAAGACAATGGCAGTGCCTGTGTTAATGTATGGGTGCGATCATGGGCGCCTACAAGAAAGAATTACCGTACTTTTCATTCCTTCATATTTCTCTAAACATAATGCCCCGTAAAATAATCGTAAATTGTATACTGTTTATAATAGATAATTGTATTCTTTTACGATTTAAAGAGTAATGCTAATTTGACGAAATACATCTTATACACTTTCGTTTTTATAAACATTTTATACACACTCTTTCTAACGATTCTGGGCAGTCACAAAATTCGCTAAATTCACCTGTCTGGCACTCAGACCGTCTCATTCAATAAATCATTGTTTCTAATTTTCTTATAATTCTTTATTTCATGATCTTTGTTGGGCGTTATTTCTTTCTCCTACCAGGTTGTTTGTACTCAAAAACCTTAGGGGGCCATGTTTAATTGTTTATAGTGAGTACACAACCAAACCATCTTAATCCTCAACGTTCTGCAGTCCTACTGTCTGCTTATTTTACTCTGGTGAATGTCCGTCGGACTCCTAATTTTTATTTTTTACGTAATATGACTATCACAGTTTAATTCGTTCGCATTTAAATTTGCCAGTTCTAACAATTTATACTCGGTTCCTGATACGAGATCGATTAATTCATTACGTAAAGATTTACTCTCGTGTAAATTTAATTTCTTCGTAAAACACCTAGCGGTAACCCGGTTAATACAGATCTCAATCTGCCAGTGGAACCAATCTACTGCAATGCAATCTGTGTGTTGCCGGGAAATATATTTCGTGATTTTTAACGAAATATAAGTGTATATATGTACTGTATAGTGCATACACACACACAAATATATATATATACTAGGGGAATACCCGTGCTTCGCTACGGAGTTTCATGTTGTACGTAATGAAAATGTTAGTTTAATTAATAAAGTTCAATTAAAGTAGGTTTCTTAAAAATAAATAGCTGTTGCCCACGACTTCGTTCGCGTGGTCTTCAGTTTAATGCGATAATATATTTATAACAGAATCTATTCTATTGGGTTGCCATAGTAACCAAATCTAATAGTTTGGGGGACCCCCCAGAGGATCGTATCGAAAAAACACCTGTCCTATGTTGGTTCTCCCGTTGCGTAAAATATTTGTGCCAAGTTTGGTTGAAATCGGTCTAATAGTTTAGGAAGAGATGTGCAAGACCCCAAAGGACCCCCCAAAGGATTGTATCGAAAAAAACACTTGTCCTATGTTGGTTCAGTGGTTTAGGAGGAGCTGTGGAAGACCCCAAAGGACCCCATCGAAAAAACACCTATCCTATGTTGGTTCTCCCGTTGCGTAAAATATTTGTGCCAAGTTTGGTTGAAATCGGTCCAGTGGTTTAGGAGAAGATGTGGAAGACCCCAAAGGACCCCATCGAAAAAACACCTATCCTATGTTGGTTCTCCCTTTGCGTAAAATATTTGTGCCAAGTTTGGTTGAAATCGGTCCAGTGGTTTAGGAGAAGATGTGGAAGACCCCAAAGAACCCCCAAAAGGACCCCATCAAAAAAACACCTATCCTATGTTGGTTCTCCCTTTGCGTAAAATATTTGTGCCAAGTTTGGTTGAAATCGGTACAGTGGTTTAGGAGAAGATGTGGAAGACCCCAAAGAACCCCCAAAAGGACCCCATCGAAAAAACACCTATCCTATGTTGGTTCTCCCTTTGCGTAAAATATTTGTGCCAAGTTTGGTTGAAATCGGTACAGTGGTTTAGGAGAAGATGTGGAAGACCCCAAAGAACCCCCAAAAGGACCCCATCGAAAAAACACCTATCCTATGTTGGTTCTCCCTTTGCGTAAAATATTTGTGCCAAGTTTGGTTGAAATCGGCACAGTGGTTTAGGAGGAGATGTGGAAGACCCCAAAGAACCCCCCAAAGGACCCCATCGAAAAAACACCACTAATTCAGAAACCTTCGCGGGCGTGCGCACAACAACTCACCGAAGTTTCATTGCAATCCGATGAATGGTATAGGAACGCATACGGGACAAACAAAGAAACATTCATTTTTATATATAATTTCCTGGAACCCGATCGCAGCGCCACCTACCGGGTCCAATTGTGAATCTAAACCATCCAGGGACCCACTCAAACACACACACAAAATTTCATCAAAATCGGTCCAGCCGTCTAGGAGGAGTTCAGTGACATACACACGCACACACGAAATATATATATAAAGATATATATATATATATATATATATATATATATTGTTAGAAAACAACGTTTAAATTGAGTGAATTAATTAATAGTGGTTGGAATAATAAATTATGTTTGATTGAGTAGTAGACTCTTCTTCACTCCTCACGTTGTAATATAAACATCGATGATTAGTGTTGTTTAGTAAATGATTGAATTAGTAATGTTTAAATTTAAATTAATGTTTATGTTTGAAAAGGATTATAGTCACTGATATCTTGCTGTATTCACCTCCCCACTTACCATCCGTGAACGTCTTCGATCTTCTTATTGGGTTGTTCCCTCTCACTGGAAATACATTAATAACACACAAAATACTTTGCCTGGATATCGACATATACACATTAAACAAAATGACAATGCTATTCAATCGTGAATTGAATATCCAAATATTTGCCGCTTGAATATTGCCGCCACCTTGTGAAACAATTGCTTCTAAAATGTAAATTATTTGTACCTATTTAATAGAAATAAAGACTCTCTGTTCACTGGTAACAAATTGAGGTGTTTATTAACATTAGTGAAATTCAATGAAATCCCTTTTTAAAACAATTACTAATCATTTTTAAAACAACAAAGTTAATTAATTTCTGAAAATTCTTCAGCTCAGGGCTGGTAACACTGGTACAATGTACAATAATATGGTAATTCAGGTTATGTTTATTTTGATTATAAGCATTACCAAATTTCATGAATCCTTTGAATGTACATGATGCAAGATACAAAGATGTTTTATTAAACAACAATATTTATTCATATATTATGATTAAAAAGACAAAAAATTAAAAATCATTAACCTCAATACGATATTCAAATTATCGTACTATCGTACGGCAGGTGTGCTGCATTCTGATGCTAAAAGCTGTGTACACGTGTTATTAACGTTACACTATGAAACAATGTTACTGGTTTAATTATTATTATTATGAACTGGGATTGATAAAAAAATCGAAAAACTCTTATTATCGAGTCTATTCACAAGATTATTATTCATGACAGAAGTGACTCTCTGTTGGCAAACAAATACGTGTTGGTTATAGGTTAGTTTACCTATAGATGAGAGTAAGTTAACTAAATAGAATAATTAATATTATTAAAATCTTAATACTATCTTCACAAACACATTATTTATTGTAATAAGATGTATAATTAGCGGTAATGATTGTTCTCGTATATTAAATTATTATTTATCAAGTACTACTGAAATCGTAGTCAAGCAAGCGACTATACTTTACAAGTATGGTTTGCGGTATAAATTATTATTTCCGCTTCTGTTATTATTTTTCTAACATGAATATTAAAATATTTTGATTAAATATCATCACTAAATCAGACGAGAACTTTTATTCATTTAACCTGATAATAATTCATCGTTTGCTAGCTAACCATGCATAGTGTGTTTGCTTGGCTAGCGTAGTCTGCTATAATGTTCGTTAATCAACGAATATTATATTATCATTTTATCTTAAAAATTGTTAACGTATAATACTCCCTGCATCTTTCACTTAACATGACCTTTATTATACACTGGCCATGTTTTTAATAATTCACTTTATCACTCGTAGCACTGTCACACGATAAAAATTGGTGTTCAGTTGAGGTTAGTTATGACTATATACTCTTATACGCGCACATTTTAAAATATTTTCCTTGAGGACTGTCGCAGGCTCCGCTCGCATCGGTGGCTGGAAGACAATTAGTTCCTCTCATCAAAGCTTCTGCTCTCGTCTGGTAAAATCAGATCATCCTATTGGTTTAGAATGCGGTACTCTCTACCCCAAATGCCTTTGTTAAATTAAAATTTTAATTTTTAGCGTCTATGCTTTGGGTTCGAGACTCAGCTATGACGCGTTCCTTTCCAATCGGAAATGACAGAAAATCTTATAATATTCATAAGTTTCGTATTAATAGTCTGATTGTCATTTGGATAGTCGCATTGTTTTGCGGATACTTGTGTCTTTAATTTAAGTCCAAACAAGTAATAATTCCGTCCATTATTTCAAAATTCATATAGTGGCTCTTGATAAAAATAAGTTTTTTCCACTACATTTTTGTGTAATTATATCCTAATGCTTATGATTAAACGTCTGGAGTCCATATCTCTTATAATCTAATACATAATATTAACATATTTGTGATTTAAGCAAAATGTACTAATGGCGTACAAGCCATCCATGTACAAGTATTTATATTTGCTTACATCACCATTATTCCTTATGCTACTACATATCTTTGGTACTAGAATGTTATTTGATACACTTACATACATTTGCTAATACTTTATTTTGGCAAATGTTATCTTATTTACACATATAGCATTGTTTAAAATACACTATGCTATTATTTCGCCATTCTGTCACTCTCATTTAGTTATTTTTACCACATATTATATGCATTATTGATAACTAAAGTGTGTACAAATGTTGTACATGGTCTGTTTAGTGGACTTACTAACTTTTTGTTAGCTGAAATTTCTTTAAGTTACTGTATGATGGTTGTTTACACCTAGTCCTATGATTACAGTTAGTTAGTTTATTAAATTACAGTTATTAAATTACTTGTACAATGATTGTGAGGTATTCTCATAGTTGTATTGAACATTCCTCTAACTATTGGTAAACTTTCTTACTCTCTCTTTACAAGTTTTGTTAAGGTTTTTTGATTAACTCTATGGTCACATGGGATTCTGTCTAATTGGTTTATTGTTATTATAAATAATCTGACTCATATAGTTGTTTTCTTCAGTTCATAGGGTATTCATTGTCTTATACATTTATTCTTATTTGGTCTCTGTTTGAAACAATTATTGATAATTACTTTATCTAATTATTGTGTATGATTTTATGTTGTAGGTCCAGTTCATATGAGGTTATGTGTCATTTAGCTGGCAACAATATGCTTCTTACTTTATTCAGTATTCATCTTAAATACTGTCATGTCATTATGGCATGTTACTATAATTGTTTATTACTATGTTTTGCACATGTTGTACACATTTTACACTATATGTTTATACAATAATACTTGGTTTTTTATCTAACTATGTTACACATTTTGGTGGGTTGTATCTTGGCTTGTATACATTGATTTGTTTCTTTTCAACAAATTAGTTTGTTTACTACTTATTGGTTTTAACATTTATCTACATTTTGTCCTGTGTTACTATGACATTCAGGCACATTCCATATCAAGGTTTATAAAGCTTTTATCATTGATCTCTTTGAGCAATTATTTCTCTTTTCAGTACCATTAAATTGGTGGTCTTACTGAGTATATTTGTGGTTTTACAATCTTGGATTACAATTGGTACACTAATTGTTTGTGTATTTCACTTGATAACCGTTGATTTTTTCACTTATTAATCTTTATTCACTTCCCTCAGTTATAAACACTTCACTAATATTTTTTGTGTTGCTTATTTGGGGTTAGTGTTATTACACTCTTTATTGTTGCACTTATATAAAGTATTCACTGTTATTGTTTGTGATCACTTATTAAGGTTCAACACTTGGTTTTTTATTATATTCGTTTCACTATGTCCTTCTTTGATAGGTAGTTTTTTATTATTACTAATCTTATAATCATTACTCTTATTCTGGTTATTATATTGATTGTGGTGCTTTCCATATTTTGGGAATGTTGGTGTCTTGTCCTGGTCATACATAATCTTCATTCTTCATGGTACATTTCTTCTTCTTCTTCTTCTTCTTCTTCTTCTTCTTCTTCTTCTTCTTCTTCTTCTTCTTCTTCTTCTTCTTCTTCTTCTTCATTTTAATTGTTTGTCATTTGTGATACATTTCTTGGTTCCTCACTATTTGTGATAACTCATGTTCATTTAATATAGTTATATTCTTCCACATTTTCACTCACTATTATGACAATCATTATCTTATATTTATCTCACTATTATGACAAATTAGTCTATTTTCTCACTATGACAATTGCATTTGATATGTTTCTTCCTTATGATGATATCAATTCTCGGCATATCCCCTCACTATTTTGATCTATTGGTTCGTCTCATCCTTATGACGATAGTCACTTTCGGCATATCCCCTCACTATTTTGATCTATTGGGCCTAGATGCTAACGTATTATATTATTTCATTGTATTCTCTCTTTCTTCTTTCTACTCGATGATATATTTTTATGACTCTTCTTTCTTCTTCGTTAGGTTGCTTTAATATTATTTATTTATAGATACACTTTTGATTTTCATACTTCTGTTCCTTCTTCCATGCTTGATGAAATATGCTTATGGTACTCTTTCATTTGACGTATTATATAATTTTTACGTAACCGTTATTTTGATACGTTACAATATATATATATATATATATATATATATATATATATATAATATTATAATTAATAATAACAAAACTTTTGTAAAAGAATATACTTTTCATTATTTTGTGAATCCGGGAAACTTATTGTTCATGTCCTCAGCTTTCCTGATTTTATACCTACTAAAATATTTGTGTTTCGGTTGGTTATAGTTATGGTTTCCTGTTGGTTTTTGGTATTTTACTGGTATACTGGTATTATTGTTTGTGACTGTAGTGTATATATTAGGTTTTTGAGTACTTTCGATGTTGAGTGCTTTGAAAATTGTGTCGTGTTTCGTTTTGATTTGTATTTGTTCAGGTATTAGTTTGTTTTGAGTTTGTATATTTGTAAATTTTCCCATATGTTCATTATGGTAGCTTTGTTAGGTATGTGTTTTATTAGTGTCATGTTGGTTATGTCTGGGAATTCATGCCCTGTTAACCTGTATTTATTGCCTGTGTGGCCAAACTAGAGTTATATATTTCCGGTGTTTTGTAAGCGTTTACGGTAGATGTTCAAAATAACGTTTTCTTAGTTGTTTTTTTGCTTGTCTATGTAACATTTATTGCAATCTTGGCATTCAATTTTGTATATACTATTGGTTGTGTGTGTGTGTGTGTGTGTGTGTGTGTGTGTGTGTGTGTGTGTGTGTGTGTGTGTGTGTGTGTGTGTGTGTGTGTGTGTGTGTGTGTGTGTGTGTGTGTGTGTGTGTGTGTGTGTGTGTGTGTGTGTGTGTGTGTGTGTGTGTGTGTGTGTGTGTGTGTGTGTGTTGCAGCGATACAAATTTATTATTTCATAGATAGGTGAATTGAAATTATCAACACAGACTATATCTGGATGTAGGAAAATTTATTAATTATCACATTAATAATTATTATTGTCTTATTGAGTTTTAATATAAAATTGTTTATTTTTTAATTGTCTTTAAATAAAAGAGTCTATTGGTTTCGTTTTACATATTATGGTTACTTGTTCGTAGAATTCCAATGGTTATGTAGACATCTAGCGCGCTGCTCTCGCTGCTCCTCCGCGCATCGCTCGATGACCTCTACGTCTATCACGTGCTGCGTTATCGGACTATTGTTGTTTATGTCAGGATTCTAACTGGGTGCAAATAGATCATGTGTATTTGGCTTACACAATTCCTGCTTCTTCAAGTGTTCTCGCGTTACATTCAGAAACACCACGGTAGATATTACTGCCCTACACCTGAAATCTTCCACTGTACACGAAAAAGCACTAAATAAGATCTATTTAAATTTTATTGAGTTCTTCGATATGGCTACGACTACGATAAACTCGTACCGTCTACTAAAGTACTAAGTCACATAGAAATAAACTTGTCCTGACACGAAAAACTCGCGACAGTCAGTACATCCTTCTATGACCAGACTTCGAAGCTAACTGTCCCATCCGTTCTCAGCAACGGACCGATTCAACTAAAATTAAGGCCTTCTGATTGGTGGAAATTCTATCAACGTCACAGATGGTCACTGTGATATACAGTCTTCACGTTAAAACACCGTCCGATTCTGCAAAGGCCTGTCTAGATTTAATCTACAAATGTTATTACCCTCTTGCAGATAACGAGTTACAAGAAGAATTCATTAAATTAAAAAAACATTTAAAATGTATGTAGATTTGGAGTATTGAGTACATGGAAAATTGAGCTTTCAATACTGAGAATACCCTGTCCAAGTTTCAAAAAGAAATGTCAATTATTAAAGAAGTTATTAAAAAAAATGTTAATCACACGCCCACCCGCGCACTTACACACAAATATTTCACTTGACATAAAATAATACAAAATTATGAATATTTTGACATAACAGACGTTTATATCCAAACTTTAATTCAAAACGTATGACTACTTTACAAAGAAAAGAACAAAATCAATTTATAACATGTCTATGGCCGTCACAGAACGTGTTACAGCATTATTATCCGTATTATATGAAACTCATATCCTGTGTTCTGTTGCAATATAAGAAATATATGTATATATATATGTGTGTGTGTGTGTGTGTGTACTATACATATAACTATATAGTTTTATAGTGTCCATATAATTATGTTAACGAAATATAACTGTACATATTTCCTGTCCCTCTCCGCATATTTGTGCCTGTGTAAAAAAAAAATGATCTATTCAGTCCCTTAAGTAACGTTAAGTGCGAAAACCAGTAACCTTAGACAAATAACCTTATGTAAATTGTATGTGAAATAAACTAAAATAAACTGTAATTCTGAGCAGCTGAATCAAAGTAACTGAACAATCAATAATTTTAAAAACAGCAATGTTAACAAATTAAATATCTTTTCACTTTATCCATTACACAAGTTGACTGGCGCAAAAACAGTTTCTCCCAAAGAAAAGACGTCCGTTTGTTCGCGTGAAGCTACAAGGTAAAATATGTAGATTAGTTTTTATACTTCTGTATTCGTGTGACACACACGAGTCACTACAGACAATTAAAATACAAATTTACGGTTTAACGTGAGTTTCTAGCAGCTGGCACGCAATAGTCCAGTTCTTCCTACTTACTTTTCTCAGGGCAATAAAAACTTATGTAAATTTATGCAGAACGCAAAATTCTGATTCACATCAGACTACATTTATACGGCCACTCTATAGCGTTCATCTGAATATCTTATTCGTCAGTTCACATTAGTTTGTAGACTTACGACGTGACTCGAGTTAATTAGCGGAAAACACAATCTGCGTGATTCCGTAAATTCTTCTTAATGGACTTCTGTCGTCGGTTATAAATTCTAACACTGTCTGTGAGTACTATATGCGTACTTACGGCAACTGCGAAATTGGTCAGGATTTACTAATCTGTTTCGTAATATTTAAATAAGATAAAATGTTTATACTTCTTGAGAATCATACCTTCATGTCTATTCAATATGTAATTATTAAGAGCAAATCGCAAAATCTACCCAAAACTAACAGACTAAAAACTACCCAACTAACAGATTTTCCTAGGTCCAGTGACTAATTCTGTTTTAGTGTTCTATTCTCTGCTTACATAATTCATTTATCATTACTCTACTGCTATCACAGGCTTCAGGTAACCAACATGTTCTTTCCTCTGCTAGCCAACGTATCGAATGAGCAAACAATTTGAGCACTTGCTCTATCAGTAGGCCTAACAGAACGCTGGAGTACCGTTCTCCGTTTTGTCTGTCTTCATTGTCTCCGCACATACACACACAGGGTTTCACACGGATGTATCCTATACCATAAATGCAGCAATTCTTACATGCCTCTTTCTGTCTGTCAGTCTCTCTCTCTCTCTCTCTCTCTCTCTCTCTCTCTCTCTCTCTCTCTCCCTCTCTCTCTTTCTCTCTCTCACTCGCTTTCTCTCTCTTGCTCTCTCTATTTTCTTCTCTCTGAAGTCATAACTAGAACTATTGTCCTCGTAGCTGTACAGGCGACGTCTCCACTCTGAATTGGGAAAGGGCTTTTATGTGTTGATTTGTCTTTTCCTTCAGCACGCCGCTTTTTATAAAACCGGAAACCAGAAAGAAGAAGGGTTCCCATTCCTGAAATCAGAAAAAAGAAGATGTGTGAGATTGGCCGATGATGCAGTTCTTACCTGTGCGTGGGTTGCAAATAGTAAACAATTAGCACAGGTAACATCGCGGGAATCATTAGTCTTCACCACAGTACTCTGGGGAAAATCATTGGTGAGTACCTGATGCCATAGCGTGGTGCGAGCCAATCATACACCATCTTTATTGTAATTGGCTCATGGTGCAGTCTCTACCTAGGCACTATTCGGATTGGCTGATGGTGTCATTTTTACCTGTACGTGGGACTTTGTTGAATTTATAAGTACATGGCGGGACATCTTCAGCCTTGACCACAGTACTGTGAGCCTGACGTGAACACCCTACGTTCAGGATTTTTCAAATTCCACTGATGATGGCAGCCATTGGAGCTGTTGAAACGTTTGGTTTGGCAATAAACCATGGACCACGGCCAAACAGCCCGGATAACTTTAATCATGCAACTGACACCGACCGTGAAACCCTTAGTACTATGTTATTAGAGTAGAGTGTTGTCAGCGTGTAGTTATTTATTCCGGAGTATCGCAATTTACCTAACGTGGTGATTTGTTGTTGTGTTACTATTTCAAGTGTTAATAAAAATTGTTTACTATTGATTTCTCTAGTGCTTAATGCTTTTTATCATTGTTCTGTGAGCACGATCCATTGGTATCCTATAACAATGTCTCTAAGACGTAGTTATCGACACAAAAAGCTGTTAACCAAGTACTTGTATACAAAGTTTCACTAAATGTAATTAATTCACTACCGACTCGGAACACAAAGTTTTTATGGGTAAAATCGTAAAAGTTTTACCTTATAGCCTGAACTGGTTTTCACTTTTAAAAAGCTTCTTCAGCGGCTCTCAAGAAGCTTTTAAAAGCGAAACCCGGTTCAGGCTATAAGATAAAACTTTTATGTTTTTACCCATAAAAACTTTGCGTTCCGACTCGGTAGTCAATTAATTATATTTAGATAAGTAACGGACACGTCATGGACAACGAAATCCAAAAGTTTCACTCTTTGTTATATACAGAATGTTACATTAGCAGATACTCCTACCTATCGTGCGTTCACGAGTTCAGGTTGTAGAGTCAGACGACGTAATCCTTTGTTGTTTTCTTTTTTTTTTTTAGACTCGGTATACACGGAGAGATACATGGGCCTACCGACTTACGCAAGCAATCTAGAAGGATACAAAGCCGGTGACGTTCTCTCCAGAGTGCACAACTTTCGACACAAACTGTTCTACCTAATCCACGGAAACTTCGACGACAACGTCCACTATCAGCAGAGTATGGCGCTGTCCAAAGCTCTGCAACACGCGGACATTCTGTTCTACCAACAGGTTGGGTGACACTATTCTGTTGTCAGATGATTAATTGTAGTTGTTAGAGGCGATCAGGGTATAATTGTGTCGAAGAAGGTGTAAATCCTGAATTGCAAACATTACACTCATGTACAAGAGAGAAAGATGTTCATGAATGTGACGTAAGCTTTAAAACATTTGTCACTGGAAACGTTCATTATATAACAACACCAAACGGGTACCCAGCATACTTTAATCAAAGTCGTTGTCACTGATTAAAGGTCAATTACTACCCATAGACAGTTGCTTTGCCAGGCTAAAAATGAATAGACGTACAAACTAAAGTTGAAAACATATCTCACATAGAAGTGTGAGTAACTTAACTTGTACACTATAAAAATGTTACACACACTCACACAGGTAGATAACAGAGAGACAGAGAGATTATTGGTTTCTTCACTTTGTTTTTAATATTTGATAACAGCAGTGGACATCATCATCATTCTCTATAGGGATTAACCAAAAATGTTTTGTTTCGGTCCCAAGCAGATAGGCTAGAATCGGCCAGCACTTCTTCGAACCAGCCATTGGGCACGTCCCAGATGCTGCAATCATGCCCCGGGTTAAAAGACGCCCTGCACATAACAATGCAATGCAATGCAATTCTTCGGATGTCCCACAACTCTCTGTCCGTTCGGAACATAATTAAATAGTTGTTTAGGAATGCGACAGTAGTCCATTCAGTTAAAATGTTCCAACCATTTTAGCGGATATTGGGAAATGCTATCTAATACACTCGTAATAACATAAATGATAACATCTGTACATACCAAAATTGTTTCTAGAAATTCTTTGGTTTTAGTTTTGTCCAAGCTGATAAGTGTGAATGCAGTATAAATCTTACGAGCGTGAGATACTGTCAATAGAAATTGTAAATTGGCTGTTACATGAGTGAATCGTATTACTAATCATCTCTACTTTTCCAGAGTTATCCCGATGAAGCTCACGGGTTGGCGGTCGTGAGAACACATCTGTTTCTTTCCATGGACAAATTCTGGACAAAGTGTTTCCGCCTAAAGAAACCCGTTTATAAGGAAACCCACATGGGGAACAGCCGAGAATTCAGTAATATCAAATACGACTACATCAATAGGAGTGGGATCAAGACGAATACGTGGAAAGAATCAAAAAAGATTATATTGATTTTTGGTAGACTGAGTCGTAGAAACCATATGATACATACGTAATAGTCACATTATCGTCTGTATTGTTATAATGTTTAGCACCCTCTGTTATCAATTAGAGACAATCGGAATAATATTTCTTGTCTGTACCGTCACATGGGTAATGTAACAATCAGCTGGTTCCGTATTCAGGTGTCACCTCCTCCTCTTTTAATGTACCATTCACTTCCGATATAAACAATAAATCGACACTAAGTGTTAGACTTATCTTAATCCTTGACAAGATCTATGCTGGCTTCCGTCAATACCACCGATCACTAGATCACCAGGACTCCCTAAATTTCTTTTCTCTGATGAATATTGTCTGTAGAATTCTAATATTTTGCATTTTAATCTTATTCTCATAGTTCTCATTGATATGTGCAAGTTCTTCAAGTTCCTTTCTGAAAAACCTTTACAATTTTCTTACAGAAACCTATCCAATTCTCGGCATCCCTTACCAGATCTTAAGAACAAGAGTAATTTAAAATAGTGAAATTTGCCCCTCTTGCCACTCTCTCATTCTCTCTTTTTAACTTGTTTCATTTCTTTACCTCTTTTTCCTTACTGAGTAAGCGTAGGGCCGTACCTTTCACACATCCTAAAGAGGGGCTCTGAATGTAACACACTAATAGTGAATACAATACATTAGATGCAGATAAACTATATATAAGGTGGCCATGTTTTTAGCTGTTTTTGCGCTAAAAACCCAAGACATAAATTCGAGGAAAAAGAATTCCTTGAAACTCACAGAAACCGCATTCTGTAAATTAACTCCAAGAGGTTAGAAAGCTACAAATTAATATGTACTGACGACTACGATGTATAGATAAACGCTGCAGAAATTGGTTGTAAATATCAGTCTGATGTCTGCCTAATGTTTTGAGTTCCGCATAAATTGCTCTGCGAGGAGCGTAGTACAATCACAAACTGGACTATCGCGTGCCGGCCGTTATGAATTCACGTTAAGTAGTAAATTTATATTTTAATTGTGTGAAGTGAGTGTTGTGTGTGTTATGAGAAAGTAAGCTGTATGTTTTACGTTTGAGAGAAACTGCTTAAAGCCAGTCAACTTGTGGAATGAATAAACTAATTAAAATAGTAAAAAATATTAGTATAAACTATTTTTAAATTTAATATCTTCCTGCCACTTTGATTTATACGATCAAAATTACTATTATATAGGTTGCTCTTGTTACCTTACAAGAGTGATATTTAGTAGAGTGGACAGTTCACTTTTTGCAGATTAGGGCTAATAAAATCCCTTAATTTAAAAATGTTTTCTTGCGTGATCGGAGTACGTTTAAGTCTTCATGAAACATGAATTACGTTACGTTAATGGCCCGCAGAATCATGAATTTCTGAATATATAACCTCATGTCTGTAACGTTTGGCTTCTGTAAGACAAACGCTTACCCAGTCTGTCTGTAATGTAGATTTTATGTCAGTCGATGAATTTATTCTTGAACTCCCAGGAAATTAATTTGAAGAGATTAATTAAAAAGATAATTTTTGTATTCACATAAAATGCAATAAATTCAGTTAAGACCCTTTACAAAAGTACATCTGTAGTCCTGGATCTGAATGGGAGGCTCAGGTGACATTCCAATAAATAAGGGAGTTAGGCAGGGATGCTGTGTTTCCCCAAACTTGTTTAATATATAATATATACTGAGAGCATCCCCAACACACGTTAAGAGCATGAAAATCCAGAGTGACTTCGGGACTACAGCTTAACAGATCAATTTGTCCGAGTTCCCTGCTATATGCGGATGACACAGTTCTTATTCAAGAAAATAACAATGATTTACAAAGAGCTATGTTACAGTTACAAGAAGTGGCAAGAGAGTACTCACTGGCAATTTCAGTAAGAAAGGCCATTACCATGGCCTCTAAAGGTAAATATCCAGTGAGGAGTAAGATAGTTATAAACAACAGCACTTTAGAACAAGTGAGCCGTTTCAAATATCTCGGCTGTGTAGTAAGCTATGAATCTGAATAAGATATAAGAGAGAAGATAAATAAATTTAGGAATACTTGTGGTACGATTCATAGAAATCTTAGAAATAAAACACGACACACCATAAGGATTAAATTTTATAAGATAATTGCAATACCTACATTGATTTATGCGAGTGAGGCGTGGATCATGATAATAAATGAATGCGGCAAGATTAACAGTGCTCAACTGCAGCTCCTTCGAAATACTTTAAATTATATATTGCAAGATAGAATAAGGAATGAGGACATCGGAGGAGAACTCGAAGTAAAGGACGTAAATGAAATTATTTCAGCTTACAGAAGACAATGCTGGGATCATCTGTAAAGGATGACAGAGGATTGATTGCCGAAAGCAGCACTGAACTATAAAGCAATTGGTAGAAGAGACGTGGGTCGTCCGAGAATGAGATGGGTGCCGGAACAGGTTTATATAACCTAATCCTTGAAGAGGGGAAGAAGAAGAAGACATAAGTAGCAAGAAAAACAGGCCTGTATTTTAGAAAAAGGTTCAAGTTGTTTCTCAAAACTAATTGAATTACATAATTAATTTTTAATAAATGAAGTGCAAAAGTATAATACTGATGAATATAATTGTTGAAATTAATGACGTGTCTGGAACAAACTAGTTAACTTTTAGAAAACGCTGAAAGCACAAGTAAAAGTATTTTGACTAATAAATGTAAAACTTTGTCGCATAACTATAAGCCAGACATTTGATGAAAACACAGGACTTAATTTAATTGTACACCACACACTGATAAATGTTGACTCTGTGGAGGAAGGGACGGAATACAAATTTCGTAATTCGTCAGCTATAAAATTGTAGGGTGAGGAATTGAACGAATTGACGAATTACAAAAGCCATAAATACAAGCTTGGACACATTCGAAAAACTAAACTATTAGTATTGCAGCGTAATATCAGTCTTGCGTAAAGTGTAAAATACCGTACAACTACCAAGCGACCGCGGTCAGTTGCGACCCAATCGAATACAACCCGGTCAATTGCGATCACTTGCATCTCATGTTATTATTATAACAATACAGCAAATTACCGTTACGACTTTATTCATTCGTAACATAACATAACCTAATCTAACGTAACGTAACTAAAATATTGGAAGAAAGGGAAAAACGAAAAATTGCAGAATTGAAATCTCATTGAAATTCAGAATACCAACGTTTCTAAATGACAGATTTGGTCGGTAAATGAAAGTGCGGGGTACAATTGACCGCGTAACAATAGGTAAAAACGTTGTTTCGTCGCAACTCACCGAGAATTATTTAATATATTATTTAATATATACTGTAACCAAGGCTTATGTGATTTTATCAACTGTAAAAATTACAATACTGAAAGTTTAATACAAGAAACTTTAAAATATAAGTATCTTGTAATCACACTAAAGAACATAAAACTGAAAATATTGAAAACATATAAATATAAAAAAAGGACACTATCCAAATATTAGAAAATCTAGGCTACAAACATTTGTTTTTCAATCTTTTTCTATAACTCAACAGTTTTGATTTTTTTAAGTGTCTGTTTTATTTTAATAAATAAATCTTTGGATATTCAAATATTACTAGTTAGTGTTGTGTTTATTTTACGCGACATTGTAAAGAGAAGAGTCATAAAAATTTATTAATTTTATGAAAAATAACGTCCTTTTACTCATTTTTATGTACAGGTATATTGTTAAGTTCATAGATACACGTGACAGCGAGGGCGCGCCTTATTACTGCTCTAGCATAGTTAATTCGGGATACAGTTAGGAATGTTTCAAAATCCTTCTTATTTGAATCAGCAGACAAGAATTGCGTCTAACACTAATTGCATTTAAATAACAGTTTTGACCGGTGCCCAGTTACTGACTTATTAATTTCTTCCCTCTCCTTGCTTCTCCTCTCACATTGCTTTACGTAACTAAAGTCAGAATTTTGTTCAAGTCCCGAGTGTTCCAAATGTGTTCCCACTTTACCATCATGTTGTGTCCTTTCACCTGTAAAAATGTGCGCTAAATAAACATTGGCTTTCTAAACTCCCATTGGAATATATTTTAATTTCTTTGTGCCTCAAACGGTTGCAAGAATAATGGGTTATTATTGTGTATAAAAATAAATTATGATGTAAAAAGGGAAAAACATGACCACAGGTAAGTAATGAGACGGCACACATATAATGTGGAAACTTTAGTTTTGTATACATGGTTTATAGAACTGTCCCATATATAAAGCGAGCACCCTAGACTTTTCTAAAAAAAAATTATTAAATTTTATTAAACGCTACAAATAACAATAGTAAAATTAGTCATAAGAAGTGACAAAAATAATAAACTTCACGATTTAGTTTCTTCGAATAGCTGTGTTAAATACCACAAGGTTTTCCAACAAATCCATTTCACAACAAAGATAAAGCACTTGAGGTACAGCCACATTGTCCACATTCTCTCTTTTGCTCTCTCTCTCTCTCTCTCTCTCTCTCTCTCTCTCTCTCTCTCTCTCTCTCTCTCTCTCTATCTATCTCTCTCTCTGTCTCCCTAGCTCCCGCAGGTTCTCCAATTCTTAATTACTGTGAGCAACTTATAGGCGCCAGAAACTTTGTTTAAACTTGGCAATTTCTGCTTTCACTTATTTGCTACTGTAAATTTCTACTTCTCACTTAATGAGTGTCTAAGTGTAAACAGCTGTTTGTTTCTAGAATATTTATTTTAAGTAAAAAATGTTAGTCGCTTATTTAACATTTTTCAAGGGTTGGTAAGCAAAACTTAGGCAGTTTCTACAGGCGGGAAAAATATGTTTATTCGATCTAAATTACATGAGTTAAATTCGTCATTTCAAATGTGTTCCTATGTGGTTTTGTGTAGGCCTGTATATTTTTTCATTTTAATATATATTACCTATTATTTTATTTTTGTAAAGAAATTTATGGAATGTTAGTTTATGAGATTTCGTATAAACGAAACCGAATGACATTTGAAATTAACTAAAACGGTTCATTAAATTTTACGTTTTGTATCAAATTTTTTGCTTTTCGGTTTAAAAGTTAAATTATTACTATATACACAGAAGAATAAATGACTTTATCAATTTTCTATAAATTAACCAAAAATTAATATCAGTACTATCATACGTCTCTCTCTCTCTCTCTCTCTCTCTCTCTCTCTCTCTCTCTCTCTCTCTCCCTCTCTCTCTATCACTTCTCTCTCTCCCTCACTTTGACTCTATCTTTTTCCCTCCGCCTCTCTCTCTCTCTCTCTCTCTCTCTCTCTCTCTCTCTCTCTCTCTCTCTCTCTCTCACTCTCTTTTTCTCTCTTTCCCTCTCCTCTATATTACATTCACCTTTTTTACTCATATACTAGGAGAGAAATAGTCATATGGGGGAGAAAAGGAGAGAGACATGCAGAGAAATCGGGGAAAGAAAATTAAGAGAAAAGTGAAGAACCTCTATAATAGAAAAGACTTTTACGGGAATGTCATATTTTATGTGGTGACATCATTAAAGTAGAAAGGTTTGAAAAAATGACAGGAGGACACAATGAGTAAGTTCCTGACAGCATAATCGACTTGTCGTAAGTGAGTTTTAAAAAGGATAGGTAAAACCAATAGGAAAACCTAACGACTTTATCTCAAAATTGACGATGTAAAAATGTCAGATACCGTTGAGTACATTTAAAAAAGTCTGCGCGGTTGTGTAATCTGTTATGTTATGTGCAATGTTTTCATAAGTTTTAGACAGGTGGTGGATTTAGTCTTCAATACACTGTTGTAATTAAAAAAAATATTAGAAATAAAGACTGGGAATGTTTCAACTGAGTTAGGAAGTGTCACTTACAAGGCGAGAAGCTACAGCTGAACCAGTGAATAGTGATAGTGTGACCCACATAGTTGAGTAACCTATCAACAGACTAAGTGGTAAACACATTTCATTATCCCTGTGTATGTGTGCGTGTTTATACAGAGAGAGAGAGAGAGCGAGAAGGCAGAGGCGGATTGTGTTGAATGAATACAACTCACATACTTTGTAGTCAGGCACTAACGTAGACAATAAACTGCATTATTTCACCCTTGGTAGTACAAAGGTGAGACAAAGGATAACGCAGTACCCTGATTTGTAGTGTTGTAAAATCTATGACGTCAGGACTTTGTGGAACGAAGCAAGTAAACTTGAATCCCTGTTTTATTTACATTACTGTTGTGTAACAAACAGAGTGTTGTTTCCTGATCTCCAAACATCTGGCAGTGTGGATGTGTGTGTCTAAAGTCTTATACGGATACCGTGTCGTACTAGTAACAGAACTGCAATACCCTGTCACACTCAACTAACCTGTATGTTGTGAGGACTTGCAAACAGTGTATAACGAATGATGAGGCGCATACAAATAACATTCTCCGTCACAAACACTTGGAAGATGGAGTTGTATATAATATAGTGTATAATACATGTTGTATGATGCCTAGTACATTTGTATATTTATTCTATACAAATGGGACCTTTATTGGATTTTCCGATTTCTAAAGCGTTCCTTCAACACAGGAAACCTACATTGAGGAGGCGATGGCAGATAACAATTGGTGTTTCGGAAAATCTAATCTCATGGAAGGTGAAAACACTAACCTCTTAAAGGAGAAGCTCAAAAAATAAAAAGGGAAAGATAATGAAGAGGCGGTATTCAAGGACTATACGAAATGTAAAAGGTAGATAAAACTACCTTGTATAAAGGCAGACAAAAGGCAGTTGTATAATGAATATACCACGCTCGTTCTTATGAGAATCGTAAGCTCTGCCGTTGTATCTGCTTTTGCAGGGACTAACTTCACGTTTAAAATTAATCCTTCTGAAACAAAATTTGTAAATGTCCTGGTATCATATTTTGTTTAGCACCATTACTACATGGCTTGCAGAGCAGTTTACCATGTAGTAAAGATTTAAAGGAAATATTATGTGCGAGTGCTTCATGGAATAGCAATAATGTCAACATTAGTATAAAGAAACAGCAGAAATCCCGCAAACCAATTGTAAACAGTCTTTTCTGATGGTGATTGATTGCCAAAAGTTGTACGAAGCGATTCGAGGCATTGTTGTTGAGTTAGGCCTTTATTAAAATCGTAAAAAATCATCCAACGAAAACCTTCACATGAAATTTCAATTTTTTCACAAACACTTTTGTTTTAAACGCTCACTGTAAACAAACTACTCGGCCAATATCTGAGCTGCAATTGTTTTACAAATAACATATGACAAATTTTTCAACAATGATAATGTCACATCTCACTAGCGCCATCTAGTGGTCGTTTGTAAAGACTTAAAAGGCAGCCCTCGTACATGGCTTGCAGAGCAGTTTTATATGTAGTAATGATTTTAAGGAAATATTATGTGCGATTGCTTCATGGAATAGCAATAATGTCAACATTAGTATAAAGGAACAGCAGAGCTGAAGAAAGGGTAAAACAAGACTGACGATATTAAAGTAAACTATGCGTATAGGTTTTGTCATAAATGGTTACAAAACTTTGATAATGTAAATGATGACTCGTTTTTACCATAAAAGTAGTTTATACCAAGCAGGTAATTGTTACTTCAGGTAAACTAAATACTACGTACTCCCTAAGCAAGTTGCCATACAACGAAAATAATGGAGAGCAAATGCTTTAGCCGACTATTATTAAGGTTATCACACGTTCTTATGTGTACCCAAACTACACACAATACTCAATAGCTTGAGTCAGCCTTTTCATTGGGGCTTAACTTCACTTTATGGTGCGCCCGAAGTTTGAACCCGGGACCCTAGTTTAGAAGCCGTGCGCCACTACTAAGTGATAAACTTTGATAAAAGCAAATTTTTTAGATAAATGTGAAGTTTACCGAAAGATAATCAGGAGGCATGGTGTGTTTTTTAACGGTCAGAGTTAACAAAAGTATGTATTCTCAGATTGCATAAAGGTCGCCACTACCGAATTAAATTGTCTGAAATGCCTTGATTTGACATTGTTCTGTAGCCTCCGTTCCAAATGGTAATGAAGCCATACATACACTAACCCATCAATTTGGGATTTCTTTTGCACTCTGTGTGTTAGGCAATATAGTATAACAATTTTAAATTGTATAGCCCCACGCTTTTGGGAGACAATTTATAACAAGACAAATAGCAAAACATATATAAATTAATTTGTGTTCTGCCAAAATGTATATAATATTACTGGTAAAGTGTACCAATTAATGCGGTTTGGGTGTAATGGTAATAAGAGTAGTCATTGATTGACTTGTAACGAGTTTTCATAATTTTATTCATAAATCACAAGCGTGTTTAAAAAATCTCATTTACTTCGCCATAAATATTCATTATTGTTTGCGTAAACGTTCAATTGTTGCAGTACGTTTATCATAAAATAAATCTTCTCTTCTATAGTAACAAAGGTATATTCTAAATATTTATTAGTTATCTTAAATCTCAACTGCTCAGTCTGACTGTGTGCTTTACTGCAGTTTTGTTTTATTTTCTATATATAACTTCCAACTACGTTACTTTATGCATTGCATACATCTTAATCATTGATTGCTTTACAAACTTCAAATAAAATTTAAATTGACTAAATTAATCATCAAATCATCAAATAAGTAAATCATCAAAGAAAATATTTATTGAATTTAAATTAGATTCTCTTATCTCTATATCTACATTTTACATAACTCTTATTTATTTTTAAATTTCAAAGTGTCTTTTCAATGTCTTTAGTCTCTCATTTACAAATTATAAATTGATTATTGTCACCTCGATTCTGTAGATCGTACCCATGTCCTCCGTTGATCCGTAGATCCTCTTCTGATGGAGTTCCCTGCACGTTCCCCCGGTTTCACTTGTCGTCCTCCAGTTACTCGTCCCTCATGGTTGCTGTAGTGTAGAGTGATATGTTGCTCTGCACCAGCTGCTGTTGCTCTATCAGACGCCTCTGCTGTTCAACATAGTGTTCCTCTGCATGACGTAACCTCGTAGCGTGTTTTGAGTGACGGACGTTTGTGTGTAGACATCGTCTAGTACGTTCTATAATCGTATTCGTAACCAGACTAAGAGTTAATGTTTGATACTAATATGAACATAGCGTCCATCCGCCTTTACTGTTCAAATTAAGAAAATTTAAAATTCGCGCGTCGATACTGGACCTAGTGTCCCGCCGCTACTGAAGACTGATTGAGAAGAAGGCTGGCTTCTTCCGTGCCCTTATTTATATTCGAGCATCGTACCGCACCTGTTGGGACAGAATTCTGCCTGTCTGAAATTGCTTGGTGTCGTCAGTGCCTCCACTATCGTCCAATTTCATATTTTCGCACATTTCTGCCAATGGCAATGTCTACTGTGCATTACAGGATGCTCTAACGATGGATAATTTTATTACACATGTTCAATGTAATTACCATCGTAATCGCATAATTCGTGTAATTACTACGCTTTTAAAATCGCACTGAATTCGCACTGCACGCCCTTTTCACGCCGTTTTCTCACTACACATGTGTATTAAGTTTATACGTATTTAGGAGTCTTTGAATTTTTTCTACCATTTATGGTTTTCTTATAATTAAATAAAAACTATAATTTAACACCTATTTAGGGTAAGACTGCAAACTTTCATGCTCGAACCGGCCTCACTCACACACATTATTTACTACTGTACACACTCTCAGCGATAATCGCGTGATCGTGCAGGTCGGTTCCTGCATGTCTATATGCCGTATTTTTAACATCAACTCAGCTTTCAATCTCAGACTTGCTTATTTATTACATATTTATTAATTTAATTTAAATATTTATATAATCTATTACATGCACAGTACAGCATATGATGTCCCAATAGGCTATCAATTACGGTACAAAGTACTCCCCCCCCCCGAGTATTTTTCCGTTTTGCGTTATACATTGACGTACTGCTAAACCATTCTTTTGTTTTACTTTGAACGTTGAAGATATTACACTTGCTCAAATTACAGTTACTTAATCAACCTGCAGATCAACGACCCGGCCCTTTACTGTAACAATTTTATCTATTCAGTCCTAATACATATTGCCGTTTCGTTAGGTGGATAGCGATCGTTAGCTTAATCGCATTAAGTTAATACCAGAAACGGGAAGACTGACGCAGTTTTTTCAAATATGGTAAACTTGGGTAAACTCGTGTTAAAGTATATAAAATACCAATTGTGCCAACAAAAATTTTAAATTCTTTTTTCTGTTTTAAACTTGGGAAAGAATGGTTTCTAAGGACTTTATCGCACTAAATTTTCTTTTGGATAAAACAAAATATATTTATTTTAATTAAATTTCGAAACAATGTTTTTGCTTGGTAAACTCGTGATATTCCAGGTAATCTCGTGACAACACTCCGCTATACTCGTGATATCAGGACTTTATACCCGGATTGAGGCAATCTCGTGATACGTCAAGCATACTCGTAACATCTAAAATCATAAATAAAATAAATCTAAAATTATTCGGTCAAAAAACATGAAAATTAAAAACGCCATTAATATTAAAATCGTACGGAGAAATCCAATTCAAGAAATAAAAACTATCGAAAAGTAGTAGAAAACAATTTAGAAGATTTATATTAAATGGAAGTCTTTTTCAGAAGTAAATGACAAAAATTAAATAAATTTGTACATTACTAGGAAGCGTCTCTACTTGGAAAACAACAAAAAACATTTAAGAATCTACGATTCGGCGACAAGGTCCTACAACGTATACGCCGTCCATAACCTATCAAAATATGTACCATCGTATTCAGTACGTATTAACTGACAATTTAAAACTAAATTTGATACTTAATATAGTGAATTACAATTATGGTAGAATTAAAATGCACGCCTTGTTAACAGATACAGACATATAATAAATATTCCTAACCTTTCACTTCAAAACTTACCTTATCCTGCAAAACAGTAAACACGTATCGCATTGGCGCCTGCAATATCTCAAACTGAACATTAGAATGTGTTGCGCTCAGCTGGAGAAACTAGGCATTTGTGGGAGCATTGGTTAACCCGTGACAAGTCCTGTAAAACGAAAAACCATTTAAAAGCAAAATATATAGCTTGCCAACAGTGTATCAAACACATGAAAACTGGAATGTAATTACAAATTTCGTTATGCGCAAGCTTAAATGCCATTGACTGCAACTATACAATAATTGTTAAAATTTCGTTTGTCCCTTGAAATAAGTTTAACAATGGCCACAGAACTGTAACAGGAGAAAAGAGGTTATTTATATTTGTCGGTAAACAACGTTCTGTCGAGAAGTAAATTCCTTTGGGCATTATAAACATCCGCTACTAAATTGGCGACAGTGTTGTATACTTGCCCAATTTAAATTAAATTAGTGTTTAGTGCGCGCGTACACACACACTCGTATTTTAGATACTCCTGTAATTACTGTAATTCTCACAAAATTAATTTTTTTCCATTTAGTAAATTGACAGCAGATCTACTAAATACGTGAGTGGGTAAATTACTTTTAATTATTTCCATGTTCCATAAGGAAATTACTATACAGTAATGGCAAAAAAATCGTGTTCGAGATAAGGACTGATTCTGATTGTACTACCCTCAAAACATGAAGGAAAGTCATTTTCCGAAAAGTGCCTGTGTGTGTGTCTGTCTGGGTGTAGAAATTTCTATGGCGAATGATAACTGCCGTAAATTCAAACAGAATTAAATAATTTATTGGATACCTTCCTGAGTTATAGAGAACTCAAGGTTTATTGATTTTGGTGAAGATCGGTTAAGGGGAAGGGGTAGTTTACCTACAACATTTTATGTTTTAACAAGAGTAAAGTACTTAATTTTGATAGATAAAGTATCCTGAAAAGAAGATCATAATAATCCACTGTACAAGATAGATGAAATATCTGCAAATGAAAAGGGTAGTTGAATGGGGAGGGGGCAACTTTCTATAAACGAAAATGATAGTTGAAAGGGGGAGGGGATAATTTTTGTATGTGTGTACTATTTATCGGCAACAAAGAAGTAGTTTGTTGTTAAAATTCATTCCCTGGTTGTTTGGCCGTGGTCTAATACTTTCTGCAAAACCAGACGTTCTGGCAGTGCCATCGACTGCCGTCATCAGTGAAAATCGAGTGCGCTAACGTGAGGTGGTTTACGGCTGAAGAAAGAAGTAGTTTCTATGGAAATATTTCATTTCGAAAATGATTTTAAATATAAATCTTAGAACATGGCAGTCATGTATAGTTCTCCATACCGATATTTTTAATTTCATATAATTTGTGTTTTTAAATTAACGATTTTCTTGTGAAAATGTTTTATTAATACTTGCACATGAAATAATTATTTTATAATTAGGCTATTATAAAAATCACAAATTAACTCATGAATTTTATAACTTAAGTATACAAGGATTGCCAAGAATACTATGTACGGGGAATTTCGGGACTATTAATTTTTAATAAATATAGAACACATTTATGATAGTAAAAAATACTTTTATTTCTCGATGTAATCCCCTGCTGCATTTATACATTCATCCCAGCGTTTCACTAGTGCCTGGATACCCACAGTGTAGAAAAATTTATCGTTACGTCGAAACCAAGATAAGACTGACTGCTTCACCTCATCGTCGCTGTTGGAATGCTGGCCTCCCAGGAACAACTTCAATGGTCCGAACACGTGAAAATCGCTGGGAACGAGGTCCGGACTGTAAGGGGGATGTAACAATAACTCCCAGCCAAGATCATGTGTCGTGCGGTGGGTGGTATGCGGGCGTGCATTGTCCTGCAGAAACAGAACGCCGTTAGTGAACGCACCAGGCCGTTTTTTCTTGAGAGCATTGTGCACATCTTGAAGAACTTAGTAGTACTTAGATTGCAGTAGTACTCACTGTTAATATTGACTCCACGGGGTAGAAAATCGACGTGAATGATGCCATTTTTATCCAAAAAAATTGAGGCCATAACTTTGCCTGCAGAAGCAATTGTTCGAAAATTTTTGGGAGGTGGTGAGTCCACATGCTTCCACTGTTTTGATACACGTTTTGATTCCAGGGTGAAATGATGAACCTACGTTTCATCGCAGGTAACAATTCGATCGAGAAAAAGCTGGCCTTCTTTGTCAAAACGTTGTTTTAACTGCTTGGAGATTTGCAATCGTCTTTGCTGGTCGAAAGCAGAAAGCTGTCTTGGTACCCAACGTGCACTTACCTTACTGAACTTCAGATGTTCGTGAATCATTTTGTTTACAGTTTCCACAGACACGTTTATTTCTTTTGTAATTTGCAGACAAGTTATCCGTCGATTATCAAGGAACAGTTCTTCCACTCGCTGAATGTTCATGGGAATGACTGCAGTAGGCTCCGAACCACCTCGACCGGGATCGTCACTCACCTATATACGGCCTTCTTTAAAACGTTTACACCACTCAAATGTTTTACTGCGGCTAAGAGTCTCATCACCGTACTGTGCAAGGAGTCGCGAATAAATCTCACCGGGCCTTACGCCTTCATTCACGAGAAATTTCATTACAACACACTGTTCCACATGTGCATTGGACGACATGTTCTATACGACTGACTGTTGTTATTGTTTAACATGTAAACAATACAGAGCGCCATGCAGTAGGTAATAGCTGACACTTGCACTTCATATGTATGACCAACAGAATGCGCAGAAATCTCCTTTTCACTCTAGTCTGACAAATGTCCCGGATTGACGAGAACGTCTCTTGTATATACGTACACCTTCATGCGTAAACCAGGAAGGACAATTATAAGTATATATTGCAATAGAGACAGAATGAGACAGAGGGAGCAGAGACAGACAAACACGTACCCGCGCGCACATCGTCACTCTCGCCGCTCACTCTCTCTCTCTTTCTTTCTCTGTCTTTGACTTTGTCTCTCCCCCCTCCTCTCTCTCTTTCCCTCTCTCTCCCTCTCTCTCTCTCTCTCTCTCTCTCTCTCTTTCTCATCTCGTTTACACACTACAAGGATAGTGTTTTTATTTCTGAATAAATACTCTTTTGATATTGCCAACTGAAATATATTAAGGTGTTAACATGTATTATATAACATTTAACACTGTACGCTCAATCATCCAAAGGCAATGGTGGAGTAACACATTGCGGACTACTTTAAAGGAATGCAACAGTCATATCTTATGTGATTGCCGATAATAAGTGTCGCGAGAACAGGAGTTCGCGTATGTAGGCTGGAAACCTTTTGACATCATCCTAGCGGAAATATGTCTGAAAACACTTACTCTCCTGTCTGTTTTCTCTACAGATTATAGCGCCTCACACTAGTTAATATGAGAAGGCTTTCTTATATCACGTTACTACATATCATAACGTTCATTTAATATAATTATATTCTTACGACGGTCTAACTGGTCAAAAGTGGAAAATAAAACACAAGACACCAATGAAGTCACTAATAACCAGCTTTAGTTATCACAGTTAACAGTTTATAATCAACTTGAACAATAACCCAAGTTAAACTTGTTCACACGCAATAATAATGTCAACTGTAAAGAATTCCGCAATAACTGTACCACAATAACACTTTACGCAAACACCACTCGATCCGCACTAAGGAAAGATCGCTCAACGAACTGACAACCCGGCTTTTCATAGCTAGCGCAGAGGTCCAGTATAGCTTTCCCTCCTTACTGTACGCCGACTTAATGCGTATCTCAAGTGTTCTTGAACACATTAGAACCTACTTGTGCGCGGTCTTGACTGAGGCAATACCTGGCACACTGGACGGGGGGAAGAATGGAGAATGTTCTGGGCTGATCGATACGCTTCTCCTTACAATGGTAAATAAATTATTTTGTATTTTAATTAATTTAGTTATATAAAAAGTATCATACGTTAGTTTATGACAATAACTGTACTTCCTTCGTGAATATTTGCTTGAATAAACCCATTAATCGCACCCAACAAATCATCTAGTGTAAAGATATTTTATGTAAACAAGAAAAATACCTATTCCGTGTTGCTACGAAAGCGATATAAAACGAATTTGCATTAAAGATCCAGAAAAGGGTAGAGTGAAATTTTGACGAGGAGAGAAAAGTCAAACAAACAGACTGGGGGAAAAATAAATTTGTGCTTCATGAGCTGAGACTTTCTTGAGAAACTGCTTCTTGAGAAAACTAAAACTTTATAAAAAAGGTTTTAACAATTAACATGGTAATATCTTATTACCTACTTTATGTAAACAATGTCACTAAAGTTTTCATAAGTTTCCATGGCTTTTGAAATTGTATTATTATTGTTCTTGTTCTTGTTATTATTATTATTATTATTATTATCATTATTAATATATGTAGTAGTAAGTAGTAGTAGTAGTAGTAGTAGTAGTAGTAGTAGTAGTAGTAGTAGTGGTGGTGGTGGTGGTGGTGGTGGTGGTGGTGGTGGTGGTGGTGGTGGTGGTGGTAGTAGTAGTAGTAGTAGTAGTAGTAGTAGTAGTAGTAGTAGTAGTAGTAGTAGTATTTATTAAACTGCTTACTAAGTCTAGTAATCCTAATTCGTCATTTCGACTGCAAGTTTTATAATGCTTTTCAGCTGAACGGTTTGGTACAATGCAGTTACTAAACCCTGTATAAAATTAACATATAAATATGCGTATTAACATATATAACGTAATTAACATATCCATAACGAATAAAAGGTTTTTATAAACTTATATAATTAGTATACTTTCTAGGTGTGGGAACTGGCATAGCTTAACAATATTCTACGTCAATTGAGCACTCCGTTTCAGAGTTACATATTCATTATCTCTTTGCTTTTGCATAAGCTCACCAAACATAAACGCGGTATCCAGTATGTTAAGTCTAGTTGCATGCACAACAAGTAATCTGACGTCTTATTGCAAAAGTAATCTGTATAGTGTATTTATTGTTGACCTTGACCCCCCTTTTTTAATAATTGAACATCATTCTACAATGCCTACGGATTTACAGTCACCCGTATACTGGACTTACTTCGCTGCTACGTTCTCCCTTGTGTGTGTATACGTTCATCGTTATGTTTTGTGTTGTGTTGTACTCTTTGATGCCTAATATTTGTGCATGTACGAGTATTACTTCGGTCTGATGTGCAAAACTTTATTACGGTGTGTAAAGTACGCGTGACATCGTCTGGCAAAGGTACAAAACTTGTAAACTACACTCAGCTAGACGAAATAAAAGGCAGAGTTCGCTACTCTCTGTTGTATACTATACTGTATGTGCAAATATGTTGGCGCGCTTCCCTTGTCGTGGGAATCTACAGCGGCCGTTATTACAAACTGCACAAGGATTTATTTTTACTGTCCTCGTAGCGTGCGAGGTTGTCGTTTACAAGTATACGAATATTTCTATATCTACAGTGCACGATATACCGTATGAAGATACAAACGTATGCACATTTGGTCAAAATTGTGTACTAACAAGCACAGCAATGATGATGCCCTTACTTCAAGTTTATTGAAACGTTTATTCTCATGACAAAGTGTTCAGCAAAATGATGAAAAAAATCATTGAAAGACATAAAATAAGTATAAGTTATGTGGCTTAATAAAGATTTTAAAAGTATTTAATAGCTCGCGAATGTTTACTTTTTTTTTCTTGTTTTAATCTTGTTAAAGTGTTTGTTCAAAGTTTATAAAAACATTTTTTTTTCACGATAGAAGATATTGATGGCAATGTGACATTCATCCCAGATATAATTATATGTTATTTCATTAATTTAAAAAATATGTATTTCAGTTTTGTGGTAATAGATTAAGTGCCATTATTAGTCTTACTATAGTATTTAACTTAATTCTGAAATTATACTATACGAGTTATAGGCCTATCTGATGTAATGTCAGTATCTATATAAAACAATTTCTTGTTTCAATTTGATTGTTTTCCCTTTATCGAGCGAAAGACTCGCGATATGAATATCCATAAAGCTACCTTACGAATATTTTGTAACAGTGCGTGTGTTATAATGGCAACAAAATAAAATACAGATACAACATACATTTCGTCTAGCAAATAAACACACGAAATCTAATCTCCGCATATGCTGGCAAATTGGCGATTATTCAGGGCACTTGTAGTAACAAGAATGATTACTTATATTACAAACAGATGTATTATAAACCTTTTTCGCTGTGCTTCGACTTGTTGTTGTTGTTGTTGTTGTTGTTGTTGTTGTTGTTGTTGTTGTTGTTGTTGTTGTTGTTGTTGTTGTTGTTGTTGTTGTTGTTGTTGTTGTTCTTCTTCTTCTTCTTCTTCTTCTTCTTCTTCTTCTTCTTCTTCTTCTTCTTCTTCTTCTTCTTCTTCTTCTTCTTCTTCTTCTTAAACCGCTAGTACTGTTCTTCTGATAAAGATGATAATAGCGACGACGACGACGCCGACGACGACGACGACGACGACGACGACGACGATGATGATGATGATGATGATGATGATGATGATGATGATGATGATGATGATGATGATGATGATGATGATGATGATCATGATTATGATGATGATGAATGCAAGCCTATTCTCCTTTATGAGCTAGCTTTCACAAAATTCACAATTCTCGGTTTTCCAAATTACCAACTAGCAGTTGTCAATCAGCCACCGCCAATTTTGATAAAATTCCCCCATCCAAATGGTTTTTCTCTCCTCCTTTTCCTGAACGGTTGCGATCCTAAACTTCCATTTCGTCATCTGTCTACCGGCTTCCTTCGAATACGTGTTAATAAATCCTCTCTCTCTCTCTCTCTCTCTCTCTCTCTCTCTCTCTCTCTCTCTCTCTCTCTCTTTCTCCCTCTTTGACTCTCTCTCTCTCCTCTCTCTGTCTCTCTGCCTAAGGTGCTTGACCGATCCTCCAACACCTCTTACTGGGTACCAATCTCTTCACATCTGAATACCTGCAATATGCATATTCTCAATGATCTGTCTCAGAAATTTCTGCCTTACCCTATAATATTCCCTTCCAGCATTAATTCTGGGTGTCTAATTAATGCCTCGCCAGGCTACAGTTCCCTACAAACGTCTGTTTTCTTGCTTTTAGAATCCTCTCTTTTGTTATTTTTCCACTCACTTTATTATTCTCTTATAGCACCATATTTCAAATGGTTCTACTGTTCGTTTGTTAGCATTTCCTATTCCCAAAATTTGCATGCACATAACGCGATGTTTCAGACATATAGCTTCTTAAAAGTGTTATTTCTCTGAGTCTCCATATTTGCTCATGTCTGATGTACGTTTTTCTACACTATCCCCAAATCTCAAGAAAACTGGGAAATAACAGCACATGACAGGAATAAACGGAAACGCATTGTCAGGAAGGCTAAACCCCCGTAAGGATTGTCTGACCATAGGAAATATATTAAACAGTAGTAGTTTGTAAATATTTTTTTAAACACGTGTTACTTGTAAATGACAGGATTCTGTAATTTGATATCGTTTTGATAGTGGTACATCACAGTATCTACATAAGACTTCACACACACACACACACACACACACACACACACACACACACACACACACACACACACACACACACACTATTCGATAGATGGAGTTCAGGGAACAGAATTTTACAGCATACAGTTGTGTCCAAAAAGTATGTTGACTCAACCTGCAACGCGTGGGTGACGATGAACAACTGTCATCTCCAGAAACGTTAAACCCCATTACCTTGCTGTAGCGCAAGTTCAGGAGCAAGAGTATCACTCCTTGTACGACAGATCTTTATCTCAATAGGTTTAATACAATCTTTTTGACTAACCTTACCGGGCGTTTACACTTACCAAATATGACTATTTCAACTAGCTATCAAACTGTTTAAACTGACTATCCAATCGTCTCCATTGCCGCCACATTAATCACAAATCTGCCAACCTCATCCAACAGGCATGCGATTAATAATAATAATAATAATGCATGTGATTCCAATACATCTCCTAATAAACAGTGAACTTATAATGTAAGTAATCCTTACGCCAACCGGTCTCTTAATTGTCCAGTTGTGGTTCAATAATAATGAAATAGCACGATATGAACACATGTAAAACCTATATGTCTATTTATTGATAGAAGTAAAATATCATTTACGCCTAGAAAATGCATGTAGTACTAGTAGCAATGTAGATTATAATTATAACAAATACTGAGCAACCCACACTGCATAAACATAATACGCAGTGTCAATGCTAATCATAAGGACCAATGTTTGTAATCTATACTTAAGACTTTCACGGCCGGCGCCAACTGTGTTAGGATGTCTCCGGGCTATCAGACCGTGGTTAATGCCACTGTTAACAGACAGTTCGGTCTCTCCGCTGTTTGCGGGTTTGCTCAAGACCCGTGCCACTTCCCGAATCATTCTTACACTGAAGATGGCCTCCAGCAGAGAGGTAATAGCGGCAGGAGTGGATTACGGTCTAACAGTCCGGAGACAAGTCAATTACATGCTAACAAATGTTTGTATGTTCTTTAACATATACGAGGTCTGTACAGAAATTATCAAGCTTTATGCAAAACCATTCCCGTGAAGAAATGTAGAAGGTAAGGAGGCAGTGCAGGGATCGAGACCATCAAAACTATAAAGAAAGGAAGGTCAAAATAAAACGGTAAGACAACATTAGAAGGGTTTTGTAAGAAGGAAGAGCAGCTGCAGAAGAGCAGCATAAGGAATTACGATTAAGTGGAGAAGAAGAGAAACGCGTCAAAATGAGAATGGCGTATTATAGGTGAAACGTTTTATTTTGTTAATAATAACATCCATATAACGTAGTTGCCAACCGGGAAGAGTTTCGTTTATTAAAAGTTTCGAGCACACAACGCTACGAGTGTACAATTCTTAAGACGTCCAATATAGTATCTTAACCTTCTCTGTTTCTGCATGTATGCTCGTTCATTTTTTAGAAATTTTGCTGAGCCAGCAAATATAAGGCTATACTGTACGTGATGTCTCGGATCAAACACACGCCGTGAATTGTTTTCAGCGTTATCTGGATTGTCTCTCGTCTGCCGGGCAAACGCTACTGACCACTTCGTGTCCACGCAAACAAACGCTCGTCTTGTCTTGACCGGGCCAGGTAACTTACGCCTTGATAACGCGGTAAACAATTAACCGTGACCTCTTAAATTACAGTTGCTCGTCACTGTGTGTCACGTGATCTACTTTTATGTAGTTTAGCTTTTCTCCGTTTGACGCCTTGCAGATTAATTTCGAAACTGTCAAAAACTGATCTGATTTTCAATCAACAGAAACTGATGATTGTTATAGAAAATCGTTTCAAGGGAGTCTTTAAATAGGTCCAGTTACAAAGTCACTTTATTCGAAAACTAGGACAAAATTGACTGTCAAGTGGAAATACCCATTAGGATAACAGCTGTACATTTACTATAATAATTAGCCTCCGTAGGACGCTGATTGAAACCATTGCGCAAGGAGGAAACAGTATAGTCAACTGCTAGGCCATTTAAACTGGACCACCGCCCCTGATCGAGGGAATGATGGTGGTGAGAGGGGAAAGCCCAGACAAGAGTACGTGGTTGAGATAAAACGGCGAAGAAGGTATGTGGTGATTAAGAGACTTGTCTACGGAAGGGTAATCCTACCAACCTTTAGGTTTAGGAGAAGAATTACAAGATCCAATTACGGTTTCAAAACGATTTAAAGAATATAAAAAGTTGGCCCTTTACACTTACTGCTGCAAATCACATTTTGTTGACGGTGTGAATGATGCTGTATTAGTTCAATACACGGGTGCAGAATACTCGTATTCAGTAAACAGAAAATGTTTCTTAGGCATTCTCTCTCTCTCCCCTCTCTCACTCTCTCTCTCTCTCTCTCACTCTCTTTCACTCATTCTCTCTTTCTCTCTCTCTCTCTCTCCCCCTCTTTCCCCCGTTTCTCTCTCTCGCTCTCACAGGCTCTCCAATTCTTAATTTTTGTGACCAACTCATAGACGTCAGAAACGTGTTTTTATAACTTGGCAATTTCTACTTTCACTTATTTGCTACTATAAATTTCTACTTCTCACTTAACGTGTGTCTAAATGTAAACAGCTGTTTGTTCCCAGAAAATTTATTTTCAGTAAAACAATTTTAGTTGCTCATTTAAGATTTTTTTTAAGAATTATTACATAAATCACAGGCAGTTTCTCCAGACGAAAAAATTTGTTTATATTCGAATTAGATTACATACATTAAATTCCTCATTTTAAATATGTTTCTCTGTGTAGACCCATACATTTTTTCACTTTAATATGTAATACATATTATTTTATTTTTGTAAAGAAATCATTGGAATTTTAATACATAAGAGATTTCTTAATCACGATAATGAATGATAAATTAACGAAAATGTTTCATTCAAATCTCAGTTTTGCATACAATTTATCTGTTTCCCAGTTTAAAAATTATTTACTGTATAGGCTACACAATATATGTATACACACACACACACACACACACACACACACACACAATTTATATATAGTATAGTTTCCTCCGTCAATTTCCTTTTTCTCTCTCCCTTTCTCATCTCTATCACACTCTCCTTTATCTAATTTACTTGTATATTGTGAGAGAGATAGAGATATGGGGAGAGGGGTAGACATACACACAGACGGAGAGAGACACAGAGAAAACAGGGCAAGACAGTTAAAAAATTGAAAACCCCCTATAATAGAAAAGACTTATATTGTCAAGGTATTATGGGAGAAAGGTGCTGAAGTAATGTCAGGAGAACCCAACGAGTAAGTTCCTGAGAGCAAAAATCGTCTTGGGGTGAGCTGTAAAGAGAATGGATGAAAAAATAGGAAAACATAACGACTTTCTCTCAATATTGACGATATAAAATTTTCAGAAACCGTTGAATATATTTGAAAAAGTGTTCGCAGTTGTGTAATCCATTACGTAAAATGCACTCCATGTGTCTGCATTTGAAATTGTTTCCTGGTTATCAAAGAAGCGGTGCAAAATTATAAACCGTAGTTGCATAGACCATACACTGACATAATTTTCTTCATGATTTTTACACATGTGGTTGACTTAAGTCTGCAATACACTGTTGCAATTAAAAAACAACGTTGGAAATAAATATGTTTCAACCGCGTTAGGAACTGTGTCACTCACAAGACGAGTAGCTACAGTGTACATAGTGTAAATACGAGTAGTAGTGTATAGTGATAGTGTGACCTATATAGTTGAGTAACATGTCAACAGACTAAATGGTAAACACATTTCATTATCCCTGTGTATGTGTGCGTGTGTATGTGAGGGAGAGAGAGAGGGACAGAGACAGAATGTGTTGAATGAACAAAGACTCGCACACCTTGGATTCAGACGCTAACGTAGACAATAAACTGCATTATTTCACCCTTGATAGTACAAAGGTGAGACAGAGGATAACGCAGTATCCTGATTTGTACTGTTGTAAAATCTATGACGTCAGAACCGTTGTCAAGACTTTGTGAACTTGAACCCTGTTTTATTACATTACTGTTCTGTAATAAACAGAATGTTGTTTCCTGATCTCCACACATTTGGCAGTGTCGATGTGCTTTTCTAAAGTAATATACGGATACGGTATCACACTAGTAACAGAACGTCTTAAATCTGCAATATCCTGCCTCACACACACAACTAATCTGTATGTTGTAAGGACTTGCAAACAGTGTATTAATAATTGTGAAGGCGCGTGGGAATGACATTCTCCGTCACAAACAATTGCCTAATAGCGGCAATATATTATATACAGATGGCACCGTTATTGCATCTTTTTCTCATTTTAAAAGTAAAATGAGAAAACTGGTGTTTTGGAAAACCTAATCTTATGGAAGTTGAAAACACTTACCTTGTAAAGGGTAAACTCAAGAAGCAGAAGAAAAAAAAATGAAAATAATGAAGAGTTTAGTTCACGGAAAAAATGAAAATAGTTCACGGACTATACGAAATGTAAAAGGCAGGGAAGATTGAGTTTTAGGCCTATAATGAATATACCATGTTTGTTGAAGTGTAGCGATCCTAGAGCTCTGGTGTATTATCTGCATTTTCAGTGAAGCAAAATCTGTAAACGTCCAGGTATCATATTTTTGTTTGCCGCCATAATAACGTGTAGCATAGATCGTAAGGAAATCATCATCATCTCCTCAACGGTTTTAGGCTTTAGCGGCCTGTTCCTATTCCACAGTCTACCTTTTCTTAGGTCTACCAACTTTTCTTCTGCCTCTAGGGTTGTAATCTTTCACCATCTTCGGTATTCTACTTTCTTTCATTCTATCCGTCTTTGTTTCCGAGGCTGCTGTTGGAATTGTGAGTCGTTGATTGGCTACAAACTTTGTAAGCTTTGCATACAGGGCAACCAACCTTATGCCGGCTAGATTTTTTATCGACCTTCTCTGGTCTAGATCCGTCTTGTTCTGTTACAGGACCACCTCGAAAAGGGTGTGGCTCTTCACCGCGCACGACGGTTTTGAGTAGGTTGAGGCTCCGGTCCAAACGGCTCTATATTCCGCATATCCTACTCCTGAATGTGATAACTTCCTAAGGTCCCAGGAAATATGGTATGTAATTGTAAGAAGATTTTAAGCTTCATGAAAAAGTAATAATGTCAAAATTACTCCAATGAAACAGTGGAATGGAAGAAAGGCTAAAACAAAACTGACGATATTAAAGTAAACAGTTTGCAAGAGTTATAGATTTACTTTGATAATGTAAATAATGGCTCTTTTTTACCATGCAAGTACTTTAAGAAAAGCAGGAGAATTAGGCATACAAGAAAAATAATATGGCCAGCGCTCCAACCGGCTAGTATTAATCCAGGACGTGGAAGTTATCCTACCTTCTTATTTAAATATCCTGAGTGTCGACCTTCACCTGACGGTGCTCCCGGAATTTTAACCTGCAACCCTAGTTAGTAGTCATGCGCCTCTACGAAGCACCATGAAACTTTGAAAAAGTAATTTTTTTAGATAAATATGAAGATTACCGAACGATAATCAGGAGGCATGGTGTTCTTTTTAACGGTCAGAATTAACAAAAGTGTGTATTCTCAGATTGTACGGAGGTTGGCACTATCGAGTTAAACTGTCTGAAATGCCTTCAGTTGGTACTGTTCTGTAGCCTCCGTTCCAAATGGCAATAAAGCCATACATACATACACCAGCCTATAAATCAGCTTCTTCTGCACTCTGTGTTTTAGGTAAAATATCAATGATGGTACAAAGTAGTTCCCCCTCCCCCTGTGCTTTTGCGTAGACCTATACGTTTACGTACTGCTAAACCAGTCGACAGTTTTGAGCCAATTCTTTATAATCTTTAATTTTACTTGCCACGAATCACAGTTAGGCCTACTCAGTCTAGCTGTACGTCAACAACCCGACCTTTTACTATACCAATTTATGACTACAATCCTAATACACATTGCTGTTTTGTAAGGTGGATAGCGATCGTTAGCTTAATAATATTCTGACTTAATGGTCGTTCCAAATTAAATGCATGCATGCACCGACCTACTAATCAGCTGTTTCTGCACTCTGTGTTTTAACCAGAACATCTGTTACAGTACCAAGAAGTTTTTTCAATTGTCTGCGTTACTGTTCTGATGTACCGATAACAGAGTATAGAGTTTCAACACAATTTTGTATATTATTTTATTTCACTTTGTACGTTGAAGATATTTCACTTGCCTCAAATCACAGTTTCGTTACGTGGATAGCGAGTGTTAGTTTATTGTTAATAAATTACGCCACAGATACGAAAAAACTGTCATATCCTTAAAAAATACAATAGAACAGGCTGAAATAAAACAATGGAGAAAGGAATTAAAGTCTGTCGGTAATGAAATAACTGAGGCATCAGAGTGGTGAAACTGATAAGAAACTTACATCAAATATGTACGATAAAAAACGAGAATTTATGAGGAAGGTACAAGAGGACCAGGGCAACTAAAACTGTACTCAAGTAGGGAAACTAGAAACTCACAATTAGACCCCAATGGAAGATTGGGAAAAGGATCGGAAAAATGTGGAAAGCTTTTATGAGAAAAAAGAAATAGAAAGCAGCAAACGAAACCTGGAGTACAATAGGACTGGGTTATCTATGTACGTACTTCGTGAAGACCGAGTACTGCAGTAGCCTATCAAATCCCCTGAAAATAAACACACCAAATCCTGGTTAATCAGATTACAGCTGTCATTCAATGGACAATGGACATTGTCGTTCAATGTCCTTAGTTTAGGAATACTAGCTGTACTTTGGCCGCCGTCGATCTTTCTTTAAGGGAAACTTTACTCTCAATCTTGTAGTTAAACAAGTTATCAGCAAGTATATTGTAGTTAAACATGACTAATTAACATGATTAGTATTTTAGTCATCGTACAGAACTACAAAACTTTTAGTTTGTATAAAATGTTATTGCCATCTAGAATCAGAAAACTAAGATATATGCAACACATAGCATAGGGGGAAATCTAAGATTAACACTGTTGTACGCCACTATAGAAAAATTATTCCGATTAGCGCTTTCAAGCTTCACAGCTCATCATCAGTCGGACTTGTAACGGGAAGAAGGACTTTTCTTGGGCTGTGGGCAGGCAGGAGCTCGGGGCCGAGCATCCGGTGTGCTTATCCCTTTTGTATTGTGTTTAGTTTTGCCTGCTCGCGGATATCGCGGAGGTGGCAGTAGTGGCGAGGCTACCTCTGGTTCAGAGGCGGGCGTTGGTGGTTCCGCGGAGGTGGAGGGTTGATTCTCCGGCTCCAATACCGAGATATTGGCTACAGGGCTTGTCTCTGGTACGGAAGGCGACGCGGTACGTTTTTGTGCTTTTGTAGGGGCTGGAGGTGGAGCCGGAGAGGGCGCGCGACGTGCCGGTGGTCCCTTTGGTTGCGGCTTAGCCTGTACTTTAGGCTGCCTCTGTGATTGGGGCTGCAATACTGGCTGCCTTGGCTTCGGGAGGGGCTCCTGCGGCTTTTGCTTCCGCAGTAGTTCCGCCCTGTAGACCGGGCAGTTACTATTATTTGCTGCATGGCCTTGGCCGCAATTGATGCAGCGATAATAGGACTTGTCTGCCACAGTGCAGGCCTGCATGGAATGTCCCAAGGAACAACGTAAACAGGCCGGGGCATTGTGACAGACGTCTGTATGATGGCCGAACCTCTGGCACCGATGGCACTGCGCGAGCTTGCCCGGGGGGCGACTGGATTCCACCCTGACGCGGAAGCCAAACAGCCGCGTCAGGTGGAATATCTTGTCTGCGGCCTCGCCCTTCTCGAGGTGGAGACGGACGATTGGGAGAGGGGCTCGGTTTTCAGAGTTGGTGAACAGCTGGAAAATTGCCTGCATCGGGTAACCGAATTCTCGGAGTTTCAAAAGGATCTCCTGGGAATCAGTGTGCGCGTCAAGCCCACGCAGAATTACAGACAATGGCTTGACTCGTCTGGGAGAAAAGGTATGATATTGCAGGTTGTTAGCCTGCAGAAAGGCCTCGACCAAGCGGTGGTCCTCGATCCGACGGACGACAAGCTTGACCGTGTCACCGCCAAGCAGCTTAAGATCTAGTTTGTCGGCCGACAGGCCGTGGGCCGCGATCAGCCGCCTGTATAAAGCGGCGACATTGGACACCCCGTGGACGAACAGGGGCGGCGCGCGACCAACAGCGGCAACAGCCGGTGCTGTTACCGAAGCAGTCGGAACCGCAGCCTGTTGGCCCTGAGAAGGACCGATGTCCGTGGCCGAGTTCCGAGAGGAAGCGGATCCGGTAGAGTGGTTCCTCTTCGGTTTCTTAGCCGGGCGTCTACGCCGACCAACGGTCGCGAAGTCGTCCGACTCGTCCACCGGGAGAGGGGGTAGGGGGTTAGGGAGAGGATCATCCGTCTCCATCGCCCGAGGCGATTCAGGCGAGCAAGGCAGAGCCGAGCGACTCGGCACTTGTCCTTACCAAGACTGGTGTCCACTGGTCCCTTTACCCCGGCGATATCCAAGCTCGCTTACCACTGTGGGTGGGGGCTCGCAAGGATCGTCCGGAGCAGCGCTACCTAACAGCCGTGGGCAGTTTAGGGATTATGCACTGATGCGGCACACCAAGAGCCCAGAGCAGTCCTCTTCTTTACTGTCCGGTGAGTTGTATGCCGGCGCAGGTGGTCCTAATAAGGTCTTCTGCCAGCTGCCACTTGTACCAGCTACTTAATTCACCGGCAGCAGCTGGCTCCTGGTTCTTCTTTCCGGGGAAAGATGGTCTCCTCGTCCCAGCGGAGAGGCAGGCGGTAACAGCAAGAAGCTGAAGCGGCGTCCAGAGTAGACCTGAACAGACCAGGTCCTGTTCAGTCCGAAGTCTGGAAGCAGAAGAGGGCGGCGTACCAAGAGTGTACGGGGGAAATAACAATAATAGGACTATCAAACTCCTTTATACACCAATAGTAGGACTAGAAAACTCCTTTATACCCCCACTTTCCCTACCACGCGTACACATTTTCGTAAAAAGCTATAAGTTAAATGTCCTTTCTGGCTGTTATTAACTAGCGAGTTCAGTCACCCTTGTCAGTACTTTTACATTTCTTGCTAGTACATTCTGTGTGTGTGTGTGTGTGTGTGTGTGTGTGTGTGTGGGTGTGTGTGTGTGTGTGTGTGTGTGTGTGTGTGTGTGTGTGTGTGTGTGTGTGTGTGTGTGTGTGTGTGTGTGTGTGTGTGTGTGTGTGTGTGTGTGTGTGTGTGTGTGTGTGTGTGTGTGTGTGTGTGTGTGTGTGTGTGTGTGTGTGTGTGTGTGTGTGTGTGTGTGTGTGTGTGTGTGTGTGTGTGTGTGTGTGTGTGTGTGTGTTGTGTGTACATTTTTTCAATATCTAACGGTTTAAAACCTTTCTCATTCACACTTTTAACTGAAAGTTCCTTTTCGGCACAGTTTTAGAATGCAATATATTGTTCAAAACCTTCCCTCTTTCTTTCTAAATTCAACGCAAACAACAACTTAGGTAAGCACCCTTTACGTCCCTTTCTATCACCGCCTATGGGCGCGGTCACTCACCCTTATTCAAAAAACATTCCATATATACAATTTAATTTCTTCCTTAATGTTCTCTATCCGCCCACTACCTTTTACTTCTTAATTATATTATAAAATATTTCTTCATTTTCAAATTTAGTTTTAGTATTCTTTAAATTATCTAATCCTTTTTCTCTTTCTTTCAATATTTCTAACTCCTCTCTAAGCTTTCTTTCAACTGTGTTACTCACTATTTTTAAAATTTCATAGTCTTCTAGAGGATTACCAACTTATGGTTCTCCTCTATGAAATGTGTTGCATATAACAAATTTGTTGTTCTATTACCTTCTCCACGTTTGTAGTCAGAAACCTGCATTCGAATTCTATAGTGGTGTGGAACAGTGTTAATTCTGTTTGTGATTATAACCACTAACATAATTTTCTTAATTAAATTTCTATTTCCATTTAATTGTTTTCATTCAATGAATTTCCAAAGACATGGCTAACAATTCAATTTTCCTTGCATATAAGAATCAATAAATGTATTAATTACGAATATTAATAATATTAATGTTAGGAATATTAATACTGCTTCCACTACGCTCGCTACCAAGAGTTCAGTTTCCCAATCAAAATATCCATTGAGGTAAGTTTCGTTCGTTGACAATGGGCCAATAAAAGTTAAATTGTACATGTTTGGACTTTACTCGCCATTGGGCTTAGAGGTAATACCTGCCTGAAATCTCCATGAAAAAAAAAATCACCAATTGGAAATGCAGTTAACAACAGTGTACGGGTAGTTGCAGTCATCTAGCACGTTTGCGAACAATCCTATCGCAGTGTTCCAGCTTTCAGAAATACGGATTTAAAAGAATACACTCTATGCACAGGAATTCGTAAGTCCTGTAAAATAAAAAAAATAAACATTTTAAAACATAGTATGTACCTTGCCAACAGTGTATCGAACACTTGAAAACTAGAATTTAATTTGCGAAATTGATTACGAGATCAAACGCAACTAAAATGTAATTGTTTCAATTTTGTGTGTGTCTTGAAAATGAATTTAAGATGGGAGATGGCACTCTTCAATCTTTTCTTTATTATTGATTGTCAGGCTTCGTACGTTGTTTACTGACGCGTCTATTTCCTCGCATCTCTCCCCTACGTCCGTTCATACCCGTTTTATTTCTTCTTGATTCATCCTCTTCAGAGATTCTATTCTGACTTCGTTAACTTCTTCGAGGCTGTTTATCCGTCCATCGACCTCTTCTCTAGTTTGCTGCAACTCTTGGTTGTACTGTTCACACCTCTCGTGTACTTCCGCGATCTCTCTTCTAACTACTGTTATTTCTCCGTCTATTTTCGTGTTTATCTTCGCGTTGTTGTCCTCTATTCTCTTGCTGATGTCGTCGAATTTCTGATTCAGTGATTCCATATTCTTCTGACTATCTTCCTTCAATGACTCGATATTTTTATTATTATCGTCTAATTTTTTATTTAATTTCTCATTTAATGACTCGATATTCTTCTGACTATCTTCCTTCAACTCTTCCTTTAATGATTCGATATTCTTCTGACTATCTTCCTTCAATGACTCGATATTTTTATTTAATTTCTCATTACTTTTGTTTAACGTTTCTTCCATCATCGCCCTCATCATTTCTAATAAGTTCACGTCCCCTGTATGTGTGGGCCTCTCGGGTTGTTCCTCTGGTCGTGCGATTTTGGTAGGTTCCGCGGGAGTTAATATCGCTTCGATATCTTCGACTGGTGTCGCCTCTTTGTCGTCCATATCTAATTCTTTTTCGGCTTCCGCCGCGCGTTTCTTCGAGGTGGCTCCCCGCATTTTCCGTTTGTTCGTATTGTAGCTGCCACTAGAAGTTAGGTTGTTCAAAATATTATTTTTTATTTATTTTTTTATTAGGTTTCACCTAATTCTAGCCTCTAACCTTGGTCGCCAATTCTACAAATAAACTTTCTACTGTGTAATTAATTATTTATAAGCCTTTTGGTTTGTTATTATTAGTGTTTCTGTTTAGGGATTTATTCAATCCAATTCAACTTTTTGTATTGAATCCAATATAAATAAATCTGTTCACTTACTCTTGAAGTTGCTTAGTAAATACGTTTAGATTTTTATGAGTAAATATTTAATTGTAGATCCGTTGATGAATGTACACAAGGTCGTAGATCTCTGGTTGTTAGTTCACTCTCCTGTTTAAAAGTCTCGTCTGTGTATGTCAGTGTATTGTCTTGACAAGATTATTATACATAAATTAAACTTTCACGTACCTGTGATGAAGTACTGGACGTTCAGTTGTTCACAGGTGGTTAATAAACTGTCAAGCTTTTGATTGAGCAGTCTATTAAGGCTGTAAAAGCTTTTATAAACACTTTTAATTTTTATTTGGGCTCACTTGACAGTTTATGTGGAAACTTATCTTGTCATTTTGTCTTTGTCATTCAGTTTATTTAAGTTGTAGTGTCATTTAGTACACGTAGTGGATTCATCACTGTTTACTTGAATTCCTTCTCTTCTTTTCTTCCTTGTAGGTTTATTATTTTCACTGTTACATTCTTTCTGTTTACTCATTTATAGTTCTTTTGGTATTATTCGCCCTTCTGGTGTTTATTATTGTTATGGAACATTTTGTGATGTTACAGTGTATATCATGAAACTTTTAATATAAGTATTATATAAATACCAAAAAAAAGTTTTCATTTTAATTAGTTGTGTTTATATAAAAGTAATATAAAAATATGTATCACATTACTTTCCAGTAATTTTACTTCCTTTGTGAATAATGGATTAAATAAACCTATCTTTTCACACTCAATCTCTCATTGCATGGGAGATATTTTATCAGGGGCGCATTTACGAGGGTGGACGAACGAACCCCCCCACCCGCCAAGAGGGTAAAAAATGTTGGCTAATTTTGTTAATCTTTTAGTTTTTAGACTATTTTATTATTCTTTCAGCTGTGTACTCTAATATAGTAGGAACTATTTTTTAAATATACGAACAGGTTTATTACACAGAACTTGCATATACGTTTGAAATATATATAGGAAAATCAATTAAGTCATTAAGTATCTCTTAAACAATGTTCCAATAACGCGTATTTTTATTGTGTTATTACTTTAATGGAATTGATTTCAGGATGTTATCATACGTTTTTCAATCACTTTAAAGATAGTAATGTTGATTAGTCTTCACTTGTTTTTTTTTTCTATTTTATGAAGTCGACTCGAACCAGTTAAAATTCCAGGTACGCCGCTGTATTTAATAGTAATAAGAAAACATCTACTCCTCGCTAGCTATAAAGAAAATATTGGCACTTAGTGGTTCTTAGGCGATATAATAACAATGGTCACCTTAACAACCGAAAGGGGGGGGAGAGAAAGTTTGACAAGGAAAGAGAAGGCAAGCAAACAAACTGACAGACAATAAATTTGTGCTACACGAGCTGAAACTTTCTTGAGAAACTGGTGGTCCTTGATAAAACTAAAACTTTATTGAAATAGTTTTCAACAATCAAGACGGTAATGTGTTATTAATACTTCATATAAACAATGTCACTAAACGGGGCTTGAAATGTATTATTATTGTTGTGGTTTGTTATCCTAGTTGTGTTATTGACTCTTGATGAATGGGCTTGCCGCCTCTAATATGTTTGCAACAGTTGCATAAACAACAGGAAACATGTTTTTAGTTTCCACAAAAGTATTCGACAGTATTTTAATATTCGTGTCAATCTACATCGTCTAGTTGACGCCCTACCGTTTATCTCTTCTCTTTACTCTAGAATAGGGTTTACTGTATAGAAATAGACATGTGTAAATTGTTTATTTGAGAGTGTTTCATAAAAGATGCTTACAGAACTCGGGTAAGTACCGTAAATACCGTGTTTTAACACACATCTACACACATCTACACACATCTACACATTATTTCACACTAAAGTTATTGTTACGACGGTTTTCCGGATCTCCCATCGTATTGTACAGTGGAAACAAAATACAGTCACCAATGAACTCACTAATTACCAACTTTAATTGGTCACAAATAACAATTTTAAATCAATAAGGTACTCTCATACAATAATGCAACTTAAATTTGTCCACACGAAATAATAATTAGAGTTCGGCACTAAATCTAACATAACAATCACTTGATCCGCACCCTACAATCTCGTTAGGCGTAACTAACTCCTAAGCCGTCCGCTGTTGCTTATATAAGTCCCTCAGGTGTATCAGAATAATTTTCGATTCTTTTGATGACATGCCGGTATAATTTGCATACTTAAGAGTTCTCGAACAGTCTCCAAGCTACTTGAGTACACGTCTTGACAGAGTCACTGCACCTGCTCGACTAGCCGAGAAACTTGGAAGAATTTTACGTAACTCCATTTGCCGACTTTTCGATAGCTTTACGTAAAGTCGTAGCATTATGTTAACTCGGTGTTCAACGCGGTATCCAGTACGTTACCTCTGATTGCATTCAGAATATGATCTATAAGTAATCTGGCATCTTATTGTAGGAGTATTCTGTGTAGTGTATTTATTGTTGCCCTTGACCCGGCATTTGTGATAATTAAATTCATTTTACAATGCCTAGTATTCCCCATATACGGTGATCCGTATAGGCTACTGCACTTCGCTGCTACATGCTTTTGTGTGAGTGTGCCCGCGCGAGTATGTGTATACGTTCATTGTTATGTTTTGTGTTGTGTTGTGTTGCACTCTTTGATGGCTAATATTTGTGCATGTACGAGTATTACTTCGGTCTGATGTGCAAAAGTTTATGACGCTGTGTAAAGGACGCGTGACATCATCTGACAAAGGTTCAAAGCTTGTAAACTACACTAGCTAGACGAAATAAAAGGCACCGTTTGCTACTGTCTGTTGTGAGAGAGAGAGAGATGCTATACTGTATGTGCAAATATGTTGGCGCGCTTTCCCTTGTCGTGGGAATCTACAGCGGCCGTTATTACGAACTGCAAAAGGATTTATTTTTACTGTCTTCGTAGCGTGTGATGTCGTTTACAAGAATACGCATGTCTCTAAATGTATACCTACAGTGCACGACATATGAAGATACAAAAGTATGCACATTTGGTCAAAATTGTGTACTAACGAGCACAACAATGATGATAATTGTGTACTAACGAGCACAACAATCATGATAATTTTATTTCAAGTTTTATTTAAACGTTTATTCTCAGTACAAATTGTTCAGCAGATGCTGAAAATATCTGTAAAAATAAAAATGTATAACTCAGGTCCGGTAATGGACATTTTAAAAAGTATCAATAGCCGGCGAATGCTATTGGATAATCTCATTAAAATTTTCGTTCAAAATTTAGGTAATACTTATTTACATAAAATCTTTAACCTGTATTCATATGGATTACAACATAAAAAGGTTATTGGTACCAAAACTTCTTCTTCTTCATTAGCACTACACCCCAACCTGAACTCTGTCCTCCAACAACGATATTCTCCTATGTCTAATATCCATTTCCCTCTCAGTGTAATCTCTCACGTCTACTCTTTTTAGATCTTCCAGCACATCATCCAACCAGCATTTCACCAGCAATTTCCTGCATCTTTCTTGCTGTCCTCATCGTCCTCACATTCGTAGCTACCATTAGCTTATGTTTTACTTTTTACTTTTTCCATGATTATTTCTCATGTCATCATTCCAATTCCAATTCGTTTTCCTAGAAGACAGTCTTTTCCGAGGCTTGGTTTCATAACAATTTTATTTTTACTTGGCCAGGATGTTAACCCGACCAAAAACCTCCAACCTGGAGAAAGAGACGTGGCTAACTCCACAAGTTATGGTCTTTAAAAGATGATGATGATGATGAGCCTTTGGAGACCCAACTCCTGGCTGCAAGGCAGTAGCCCAGGTACGTAGTATTAAATCCAACCAAATTCCAGGAATATTTATCGACCTTCCGGTCTAGATATGTACTGTTCTGCATCAACATGATCACCTCTAATTAGTAACAAAACTACACTCTAAAAAACCGTCTACAGTTGGAGAGATGTCAGGAAAACAGAGTTATTGTAGCCCATTGTTAATAACGTATGTAGCCTACGTGCAGTTTGTCATGTCCATCTGTGCAGTCAATGCGATACAGTCTATTTTAGAAGGTCAGAGTTCATGTGTTGGACAGCACTGGATACAGTGATACCGATCTCAAACGCTAATTAAACGTAAGGGACAACAACTAACTTGCTCCATTGGTTCACCAACGATTTGAGTTTTACTACTAGTAATAGCTGTTTCAATTATAATTTGAGTACTTTTAATTCTTCTAAAGACATTGTTCAAACCCCTTTTTTAACTTGGAGTGGTTAACATTAAGCTGCACTGATTCTGACGTACGCTACTTGTTGTAGCGTTATGTGACTACCAATCCGTTTACACAGTCTTCAACTTCGCTAGCTTATGACGACAGGCAATCGTTAGGGATGTTTAAGCCGAGATCATTGTTAAATCGATTCGTCTACAGATGATTCGAACGCTTGGCGACCAGCTTTGAAAGCCAGTATGCCTTTGGCTGACCAGTAGGCCTTCGCCAGTTAAAACTTAGTATTTATGATATTTTGTGAACTTACAATCGATGCGAGAGATTGATGAAAACACTATATTAGTCCGGTTTCTGCCTTTACTTGCAATTTTTCTCTTCACTCTACCCTGCATCACCAATAATCGTGGCTGTTTTAAGCAACGCCTTACCATTCCGTCTCGTGTTCTCGCTGTAGTGTCCGTAAACATCTCCTTTCTACCACTACGTCTCAAAACTGTATAGTGATATTAAAGTGTATTAAAGAATAAGAGGTTATTTTTTCGAAACCTCTTACGACACATATTGTCCTGTAAAACGTGCGTCAGGTATTTTTTATATATACTGATTTAAATTAAAATGTTTTTGCAGAAGTAATATATTCTTGAAAAATAACAGTAAATTACTGCAAATAATAAGAGTTACTTGAACATAAAAATTTAATAAAATTTTGTTTAATTCATTTTTGTCTATTATATTGGCATTATTTATCAAAAAATGTGAAGGATATACATTTTAGGTACGGTAATTGAAAATAAGTGGATTCTTAAACTTCGACTCTGAAGGTCCTTATAAATTCAAAGATCTTATACAATAAAATCATTCAGTCACGTATTTTTTCTAACTGTTGCTAGATTTATTACACAATACAAGGATGTATTTATAACTAAAATAGTGATCAATTTAGCCGTACGGTGTAAACAATTACGAACTTCAAAGTATACTGTTACAACGGTCTCACTATGGTACAGTGAAAACTAAATACAGACACCAGTTAACTCACTAATTACCAACTTTAATTAGTCACAAATAACAATTTCTGATCAACAAAGTACTGTCATACAATAATTCAAGTGAAATTTCTCCACACGCAATAACAACATCAAGTAATAAAGTTTCCCACTAAATATAACACAGTAATCACTTTCCACAATACTTCGACAACCACTCGATCCGCACTAAGGAAACCGCTCACTGTAACTGAACTGACAAAACCAGCCGCTATTGCTTATATAAGTGCGCTGAGGTTCCAAAATAACTTTCCATCCTTACTTCGGCATCCCAGCATAATGCGTATTTTCAAGTGCTTTCCACAACGTTTTGGAAGGTTCTTGAGTGCGACCTTGACTGAGACATGCACCTGCTCTGCTAACGGAGAAACGGTTGGAAGGACGCTCTTGCCTTTTCGAGAGGGTTCCATCGTTACAATACGATAAACATTTTTGTGCAAGAAATAATTTTGGGTAGATGATATGGATACATAAACATACGCTATTTAAGAATACGTAAATGCTCAAGTTTCAGAATATGTTAGAGTTTATTTCTAATATAAACAACATCTGTGGGGTAGAAGAACATAAAACATTGCTTGGGAGAGTTTCGTGGATCTTAGGGAAACCACAAGAGGGTTACTCACAGGAAAGCAAAGGTTTGGGCAATTGACTTTCTCCCAAGAGGCCTCTCTATACACAAAGGAAGAACTTTAACAACAGCTGGATAAAATGTGCTAATAGACACTCTAGAGTCTTGTGTGTCTCGTATCACTGCAAGCCGATTGCCAGATTTTTTTTCTGTCCCGTTGAAGCAGACTGACAGATGCCTTTCCACTTAAAACTAACTGATGGCTTCTCCCATTTACCTGAACTCTTTCGGCCACCTTTTGGGTTAAATTTTTTGGAGTGTATCTTATCTTAACATTTGTCGTTGGAATGCATTAGTAAAATGATTGTCAACTAAAGAAGATGACGATGATTTGACCACATCTTTTATAAATATGTAAAAAAGAAAAAATATACAAAAACTGGGAGAACAGATTGCATAACACTTACCGTCTGTTTTTCTCATGCTATGAAGCAGCTTGTAAAAATTGATGTGAACCATTCTAGCATTTACAATCTTATTAAAAAAACTTAATAAATTGACGATTGTTTATGGGTAAGCGAAAGTAACACTTTATTCACAATGATTAGGGTTACCGTCATTTAATATTATTTTCTATCTGCTTGAAATTAAAAAAAGTGAGAAAGAAAAACATAAAAGATGAAGAAGGAAAGAAAACCAAGGTTGCCTGACATTCAAAGGAAGAGAAGAAAAATATATTATTAATTTAAGTTAAATCCAAAACACTTACGTGAAATGTAGAACAATATTTAAACACACAAATGTATAAATGGCTAGAGAAATAAGTATACATTTTTTATAAGGTTGAAGCATTATTGATTTTTACATTACATATTACATGGGTCCGTAAAGAAAACCGTTTGAATTTACCTAATTTATGTTTTTCTACATTTTGTCTAATAATAATAAACTTGAGATATAGATTCAGCTAATCGCGATAATTATAGAAAATAGTTTTAAGTAGAGTTATAAGCATAATTCGCAATAATCAGTCACAAAATGTATTAAATTTTCTAATTATAGAAGTTTTTTTGTAAATTATGAAAGTGGCCAAATTTACGGAATTAAAAATAATTATTTTTACTCGTTACACAATCCACGAATGCAGTTCTACAAACAATTTCAATCATATGCTTCGTATTGTTTATTAATAGGTACAAGGAGCAAATTTCAACAAAAGAAATTTTATCCAGTTATGTGTAACACACACTTTCTGTTCCTCCCTATATGTACGAAGTGAAGTGAGATGATAAAAAAATGAACACGAAAAGTCAACATTGACACTGGTAACGAACTACAGTGTCGACCTGTCAAGGGAGGTCACTGGTAAACACACTGAACTCTACAAACACGCTGTGATATAGTTAGTTAATTTATAATTTGCATGTTTGTACAAGAACGTTAATTAATACTGTGTATTCATATCGAGTGATTAAAAAAAAAAGTTATTTAAACAGAAACGTCTCTTCATTCTCGCTCCCGTTTGGACTTGGTAAAACGTATGACTAACAGAAATAGATCATCGAACAAACGTAGAATTTATTACCGTGTTAGTATTGTAAAGTATAATGACGTGATCATACGCTGCGCCACCTTGAAAACAATTAAACTACAACGTTTTGACCATTAATAGGCTGTTGTTTATTTTAAAAAATTAATTTTAGAAGTTCATGAATATAAATTATTTTAAAATGCGTTTCGACGAATATCTTTCGTCTTTACTTTATATCACGTTGGTTTCTAACAATACTAATACACCGATTTTAAGTCTTGTGAAATATCTGTACCGTGGTTGGTTTCTGCTTTTGCTCGTGTTAGCTTTTGTTTGGTTATATTGATCAATTACGAGATGAAATGAAGATATAAGAACCGAGGGAAATGTATATTTCTAAGGCCAGCAGCATAAGGGAAGGACAAATAAAATGAAGGCAGCATATCGAGAGAATGGAAGCCTATACCTTGACTTGGAGAAGAAGAAGAAGAAGAAGAAGAAGAAGAAGAAGAAGAAGAAGAAGAAGAAGAAGAAGAAGAAGAAGAAGAAGAAGAAGAAGAAGAAGAAGTTGTTATAAAATGTGCTTGTATATTCGTGTTTGATCTTCATCCGCGTTGATGTCGTTCTACTATTTTTATTAAATTTGGTTTTCCACCGCTTTACAGTCTCGTTTAGTAGAGTTACAACCTTATTTATGAAACCCACAATACATAATGGCTGCAGCTTTCACACGTCATTCTCCTAAATCAATCCATCGGCAGTGGTCTGGTCACTTGTGTTACCGTTGCATCACCATGGCTTTATATTACAGTTTCTGTAAGACTAGTATTATACATTTGTACCAAAAATCGATTTTTCTTGTGTGCTGGTTTTTTAAACAGTTAAAACTCAGACAATTTTGGATGTATCAATGTTGTAATAAAACACAACGTTAAGATTGCTTTTATATTTTATGATTATTATTATAATTGATTATTAAAATCGTAAGTTAATGTTGTAGTTTAAAGTTTGTGGTTAAAAGAGTATTAGGCTTGCTATCACTTCACTGTGTTAACCTCCCCACTTACCATCCGTGGATATCTTCACTATTCTCGATGGCGACTTCTCTTACTGTAAACACACTTGACATACATACATAGATATGCCTTTTGAATATCGAGAAGAATGCACATAAACAATAAAATAAATCAAGTGTTCAATTGTAAGTTGAATGATATCAGTAATTCAAATACTACCGCCACCTTATGAGATAACTGTTTATGAAAAATTAAACTACCGCTTCTATTTATAGAAATTAAACTCTGGTTCCACTGATAATAAACTGAGGATTTATTGACAATGATTAAATTCAGTAAACTCTTTTAAAACAATTAATAAGATATTTTTACAAACAATAACAAATTTAAACAAATATTGAGATCTCTGTATCTCAAGGTTGGTAACACTGTTGTAATGTACAATATTATTGTGAACGAGGTTAGGTTCACTTTAGTTAATTATATTACCAATTTAGTGAGTTCTTTGAAGACACATGATACCAGATATAAAGATGTGAGTTTGAATAACAATATTTAATTATCTATTGTTATAAAAAAGAACAAAAATTTAAAATTATTAAACTCGGTACGATAGCCGATAATATCGTACTATCCTATGTTATGCAGAGGTTTAGAAAAACTAAGGTTAACACGTGCTTTGAACGTTGCACTGTTAAAATATTATTATTATTAATTCATTAGTTATCAGAACCATGTAATGGAAAGAGAAAAAATCTAAACAAAAAAACTCTTATTATTGCTTTCATTTCATTGAAATCATTCAAGAACAGAATTGTTTCTTTGTGACAAAAATATATGCTTCGGTTCTAGGTTAGTTTGCCTAGTAACACGTAAGTGGTTATTCAGAATAAGTAATGTTATTTATAAAATTCTTAATAATATAGTTACAAACATTTTATTTATAATTCATTTGATGTGTAATTATCAGTCATGAAAATATTCGCACAATAAAATCATTATTTATTAATTCAAAAGTTATAGTCAAGTAAGCGACTATATTTACATACTGATGAGCGGTATCTAAGTTTAATTCCGCCGTGCTCAATTATTCTTAAAATATAAAATAATTATTTTTGAATTAATTATTGTCATTGGATTGTGCTACAACTTGTTTATTAACTTCTGATAATTGTCCATCATTACCCATTAAAGCACTCAAGCGTTATGACTAGTGCAGTCAAACAATAATTCTCGTTCATCAACGAGAATTATTTCTTTTATTATTTTCTTTAAAATAATTAAAATATTGTACTCCCTGATTATATACACAGAACATGACCCTTATTATACACTGGTCATGTTAATTCACTGTTCACTTAATTCACTGGACACTCGGTAATGTTGTGTTGTGTACAGGTTAATGTCTGTTTGTGTATTACTGTAGGTGACGCGCACATTTCAAAAAATATCTTGCTGATTTTAACATAGACCTCTCGCCGTGAGTGATGCAGAACGAATGTCACATTTCGCTAAAGCGTCTCTTTTCGTCTGGTCATTTTAAGCTATTTGGTTGGTTCAAAAGGTCATACTCTCAATCCCAAAACACTCTGGTAAAATAAAACTTTTAATTTTTCGCATCTCTAAGCGTGGGTTCGAGATTATCTGTGACGTATACATGGATACTCAAAATGATTGAAAAATTTATAATGGTCATAAGTTTCTTATTTTTTGTCATAGCGTCATTTGGATAGTGGCATTAAATCGCGGACACTTGTGGCTTTATTTTAAGTCTAAACAAGCACTAAATCCGTCCATTATTAATTCACTTGAAAACTCATATGGTGATTCTTAATATAAATAAGTCTTTTTCACCATATTTCGTTATAATTACACTGTAATACTTATTACTAAATATTTCGAGTCCATTTCTCCTTCATGTTAGTACATAAAATGGTTATATTTATAATTTAAACAAAATCTGTTAATGGCGTCTATACCAACCATGTTCGATTGTTTATATTTACTTGTAACGCCATTATTCCTTATTCTACTACATATTGTTGACATCATAACACTGATAGGTATATTTATTTACATGTATTTACACTTTATTTTGATAAAAACGTTATTTTGTATACTCATATAGTATGATCAAAATACTTTCTGTTCTCATCTCTCCATTTTGTCACTTATTTAGTTATTTTAGTACACAAGGGATATATTGTTAGTAATTAAAATAGTGTACAATTGTTGTACATTGTTGGTTCAACGTATTCATTAACTTTTTGTTATTTGAAAGCTCTCTAAGTTATAGTATGGTGTTTATTTACATCTGGTTTTACAATTGCAGGTAGTTAGTTTATAATAATTCAATTATTAAACTACTAGTATTACATTTGTGAGGTGTTCTCATAGCAGTATTAGACATTTCTCTAACTACTGGTAACATTTGTCACATTCTTTTGATAAGTTTTGATAATGTTTTTTGACTAACTCTCTTGTCACATTGGGGTTCTGTCTATTTAACTTTATGATATTATATTCAATCTGATTCATTTGCTGTGTCCTTCAGTACATATGGTATTCATTGGTTTGCACTTTTATTCTTAGCTAGTCTCTGTTTGAAACAATTGTGGATAATTGCTTGGTTTAACTAATGTACATGATTTTATGTTATAGGTTCAAATCTTGTGAGGTTATGTGTCAGTTGTCTGACAACAATGTTCTACATACTTTTATGCAGTATTTAACTCAACTATTGCCATCTCATTATGGCATTCTACTACAATGGTTTATTATTAAGTTATACACATTTTTACACTATTTGTTGAAACAATAATACAGGTATTCTTAGTCTAGTTATGTTACATATTTTGGTGGGTTGTACCTAGTCTTTGGTACATGGATTGGTTTATACTCAACAAATTAGCTTATTTGCTACTATCTGCTCTGGTATTCATTTACATTTTGTCCTGTCTTGCTATGGCATTCAGGCACATTTCATATCAAGGCTTGCCAAGCTTTTATTATTAATCCTTATGAACAATTAATTTACTGTTCTGTCTCATATTTTTTGGTGGTCTTACTGATTATCTATGTGATTTTACAATCTTGATTAAACTTGTTACACTAATTGTCTGTGCATTTCACTAGTTAATCGTGGATTCTTTCACTTATAATGGTTAATCAAGTTTCTCCGTTATAAACATTTTCACTGGTATTGTTTGTGCTGTTTACTTGGGGTAAAATGGTTAACATATCACATGTTGTTACACTTATTTTAAGTACTCACTGTCATTGTTCGTGATCACTTATTGATGCTCAACACCGATTTCTTTGTTATTGGTATTCGAATAATCATTATACTTTTTCTGGTCACTATACTGATTTCAATTCCTGGTATATTTTGTGAATGTTGATGTCTTGTACTGTTCATACTTAATCTTCATTCTTCATGGTACATTTCTTTTCCTCTTCTTCTCCTTTCCTTCTTCTGGTTAGTTGTTTCTCACTGTCGGTGTTCTCCTTGTTTACATTTTATTTGCAATAATCCATGTTCCCTTAACATCGTCATACTCTTCCATATTTTTTATTCATGGTTGTGGTAGTCATTGTCCCATATTATTTCACACTAATAAACAAATTCGTTTGTTTTATCACCATTGTGATTGTACTTGATTCGTCTCCTTTTTATGTTAATAATTATCTTCGGCATATCCCCTCACTATTTTGGATCTATTGGCCCTGGATGCTAACGTATTATATTGGCTCGTTGGTATTTTCTCTCTCTTTGTTATACTCGATGATATCCTTATTACTCTTCTTTCTTCTTTGTTGGGTTGTTTCAATAATATTCATTCGTAGATACACACTTTATTTATATTCTCCTGTTCCTTCTTTTATGCACGATGAAATATTTTCATGATATCCTTTTATTTGACGTATTAGATAGTTATTTTATGTAACTGCTAATTTGGTACGTTACAATGTATACAATAAAGAATCTTATCTGCTTAACTTTTTACCCATAATTTATTTACAGAATAGATACAAATATTTCTTCTAGCTTGCTGTAGGCAGGTATATACAGACTTTTTTTTCTTCTTCTTCTTCTTCTTCTTCTTCTTCTTCTTCTTCTTCTCCTTCTTCTCCTTCTTTATAACTACAGCCCAACCTAAGCACTGTCTTCAAACACTAATCTTCTCCAATGCCTTCTAGCCATTGGCTTCTCAGTGTAACTCTTCACGTCATGTCATTTCTTCTGAGATCTTCCAGCACATCATCCAACCTTCTTATCCTATGTCGTCTCCTCTTTCTGCTTTTAAACACTTGTGCCCTCAGGACTTTCTTTGGCATACGCTGATCATCCATCCGGTCTAGGATACCTAGCCATTGTATTCGTTGAGCCTCTACTAACAAGTAGTACAATTTTTCTTTCAAACCTTCTCAGTTTTCCTTGTTTCTTTTTGGCCAATGTCCACGTCTCGTCTCCATAAGCAACAACCCGTCTAATAAGTGTCTTTTATATAGCCTATATACAGACACAAAATCCGGAAGGCTGAGGATGGGTACAAAACGGTACCCGAAACATGTACCTAATAAGGAAAGAAACATCTTGAGGTAAATTCAATATAAAAATTAAATATTATATATATATATATATATATATTGCCTTTTCTGTTGTCATTAATGAGCTTGCTTCTCAAAAGTCTAGTGTTAGCATAGTGTGCCCTGTTTCCTATTTGTATCCTGCCATGTATTGTTGTGTTTATGGACCCTTCATTATGTATCACGTTACTCAGGTGTCCGAACTTTAACCACATCAAATGAATTATCCTCTATGCATTTTATAGATTTTATTCTTCTTCCTAGCACCTATTTAGTTTTTCTAATGATTGCATTCAGTCCCATTCTAGTGGATTTTTGATTTAGCTCCTTGTAAATCTCAAGACCTAGATCAAAGCTAAAACAAAACAACTGCTGGTTGAGGTTTACAAGTTGTATACAGACAGTTGTACATTAATGATAACGTTCAGTTTCCAATCTACATTATACACTCAAATACTCAATGTCTGGCACAAATGCTGAATGAACTCCTCTGTTTTCAATAAACAGATTACACATTACAGCATACACAGAATTACTATTGCTGTATAACGATTGTTTGAATTCATTGTTATTACACGCCTTTAAGTGATCAAGATACCGCCACTTAAATGATTAAGATTCCGTCATTTACTTATGCTTATCGAGACGAGGTATAGTGTTAAGAAAATGATCTCAAATAAACCAATTTCATTGCTATGAGCCATTGTTTCTGACCACTTAACCACTACATTTTCGATAAAAGGGCATAATAATTGGCGCTTGGGAGAAATTTAAAATCTACATGGCCTTGGAAATTCACAGTGACCAGATATTAAATGAAGACCTGCACAACTCGCACGCGGAAGGAAGAATACACGGAATCTCGCGCTCTCTCTCTCTCTCTCTCTCTCTCTCTCCCCCCTACACACACGCGCGTGCGCATAAATAATTTCGACGAAACCGAAACATCGAAGCATGATAATGTTTTGTAAACAAAAGATTTCTAGACTGTGGGGAATCGAAAGTGTGGAAGCGTCACATTTTTCGATGTCGCTTCACGCATTTTGTGGAATGACCCCCAGCCTAAAAACATTACCATGTTAAAAACAAACAGTATATTGGACAACATAACAGCTAATCGTAACCAAAGTACAGACACTAGACTTGCAGTTATTAGCGATGTGTACTGTGTGGTATCATATCGTATATCGATAGTATGTTTCTAAGTGACTTCTATTTTTATCATCTGTCAGAACCATTATTACAGATCTTTGTTTTACGAACTTGTTGATAGGGTTATAAGTCTCGAAACGCATCGTACAAATAAAAGGTGGAAATTGCAAGGGAGTCTACTGTTACACAAAGTAAGAATAGATTACTTGGTTTAATTGGTTTTACTACCCCTGACATAATTTCGGAAACACAAAACTGATAATCCAGTCGGATGTCATTGTGTGTTTCCGCCAAACCAGATAACACCCACAAATATATTCTATTTTTCCGTAATATAATATTACCCTCGCCAACGTATTGTTAACAATAATTACGAACGTTTATAGAGTATAGTATCGGGTTCGTCGGAAGCGGAGACCGTCCACATTTGTTTCATTTACGATCTGTCGCACGCAATTATATTTCCTTATCATTCGGCGGTGAGGTGGAATTGAAATTTCCAACCCAGTTGTCTTCAAATTATTTTAAACTCTTGTAGTCGATATTTAATTACACTCGCAACAATTTTTAATAAGCGTCTAAAATGCAAACTACTTCACGTTAAAAATAGACCTGAATCTAGTAATATTTTTCGGGCTGTTAGGCCGTGGACCTCTTCTTGTAGAGCCAAACGTTTCGATTGCAGCTGCGGCAGTCATCTTCAGTCGGTCTTCTGTTTTGCTTCACTTGGCAGACCCTAAACCGCACTTACATAGCCGTCTGGGTGCGGGCTGCTATCTGATTGGCCGAGAACTTATTCTGGCCACATTATCTAACATTCTGGTGCATTTATCGTGTAACAAATATTGTAAACGCAATTCCTCGCAAGAAATGAAGAAGAAGACACAAAAGCGATACGTACACAAGAAACATTAATTGTTACAATTGGGGTTTTGTAAATTTATTGATTTTGTACCAACATATGTGTTGTGGATGATGGCGGGACTCAAATCGTACAACAAAATTTTATAAAGATGCTGATGATTTTAATTATTTACTTGATAACCGATTATTTAGTTCACAAACGACGAACGACCTGAAGTGTGATCTCTGATTTCTGACACATTTTCATCCATTTGTCCTGTGTCCGGTGATCTGCAGAAGACGGTTCACACTACGTAGCATCACTGTAGCCCAAAAATTATTGCACCTCCTAAAAATCTTCGTAATCATGTTTTAACTTATTACATGTTTTTGTTCCACTATTTTCTTAAGTTTTACACAAAATTGTATTTTTTTAATTATGCGCAATGAAGTGTTATTGGCTTCTTTTTTCAGAATTTACAGTCTTCCTATTTTCTAACCGTCATATAACCGTTGAAATCCGACCTTATCACGGTTATAACTTTGTGGCGAATTACAAAGCTTATATTGTGTTAGTAAATGTGAACATTACTAAGTCAAATATGATTGCATATCGCTGCTAACTGTCACTGAACGTTTGTGTCATGAGACAAAATAAATACCTAACAATCGTATCTGGTAATCGTATCTGCTATCTAGTTCTTCTTCTTTACCACTAGAACCCAACGTGAGGCGTGGCTTCCAACACCAAACTTCACCAAAGTCTTCTACCCGTTGCCATCTCAGTGTAATCCCTCGCATCCATTTTTCTGAGATATTCTAGCACATCATCCAACCATCTTATCCTAGGTCGACCCCCCTTTCTGCTTTTATAGACTTGCGCCCTCAGGATTTTCATTCGCATACGATGATCATCCGTCCGCTCTAGGTGACCTAGCCATTGTGTTCGCTGAACCTTCACGAATCTTACGATACCCTCATGCTTCAATAGCTCATCTCTTTCCTGGTTACTTTTTATTCTCCATTCGTCATCTTCTTTAACCGGGCCATAAACACGTCTTACGATCTTTCTTTCATCTGGTAAGGTTAAGAAGTCGAAAGTTTTCATCACGTTATATCTATTGCATTCTTGACCTCACAATGTTGCCGCTGCGTGGGGAAAATCAGTCTCATTATTTTTTTTTTTTGCAAACGTCATACGATAATTCCAGAAATAGTATACAATATACAGGTTATTTTCGTTTTCCATAAAGTAAATAGACAACTAACCATGATATTCCCGCGACCGTGCTTCCCGGTCAAGAATCACATTTGTATAAGTACGAATGCCGACACTGTATGTACGTATATTGTACTGTTATGTAATTGCAAATATAATCTTTCTATATTCCACACATTGTGGATGCCATTTAATGTGCTGATATTTAAATCGAGTTTCCTTTCCGTACTTGGTTTAAATAAACTGTTTAAGATTGATTAAATGCCACACTTTGGTAGCGTCATTTAATATACTGTTCTCTTTTTATATTAGTTATATTTGTTTCTATTTGCAATAGTAATTTCCCTTTATTTGGGCTATCAGTACGAGTTGTCTATATTATTTTAATATTTGAATAATTTTATGTCTTGTTTATGTTTAACATATGCTCATGAAAAAACTCTATCTCAGGGTCGACAATTACTAATTTGATTTATATTATTTAATACTGGGAATGATTTATTATTTTCTTTAAGAAGGACCAAATAACGTTAGGTCATAAATTTTTTGAAGAAATAACAAGGTAATAATATCTACCGTGTAAATGTGAATAGTTTGAATCTGAGCTCTTCACAACTGCAATGGGTTCAATTCTCGCTGATGTTTATCATCTTAAATGTAATGTTAGGCTTCGTGGTTTCTCCTTCTCTGGGATTTTTTATTAGATTGAATGTTGAATTATATTTTCTTCTTTGATTACTAAATTGATGCTTCTTCTAAATATCGAATTTTATTGTGTTGACTATCAAATTATATTCCAGGACAGGCTTCATCTTTTAGATCGGCGTTCTATAAATGATATACTCAGACTTCTTGAAAATATTGATGTTTATTAAGTTGAATAAAATTGTAATTCTTTCAGTGTTACAGGTTTATATTCTGATATTTATTCTATTAGATATAAATTTCAATTCTCTTCTTTTTTGTGATTACAATATTGAATATAAATTTAAAACTCTTTTACAGGATCACTCTTAAATGTTTATTAGATTAAATATAAATGTTAACTCCCTTCTCTTTTAGATGTTTCCGATATTAAATACAAAATTAAACTCCATTTACAGAATCACTCTCTTTGACCTTTTTCCTATTGAATATAAAATTAAACTAAACTAATTTTCTTCCATTTCAATACAATTCAATTATAACAATTTACAATTTGCCATATAGATACCTAACTAAATTCGTCACATCTTTTCATCATATTACTCTTAAAACATATATAATTTTACTAATTATACATTATATAATTACTAATTAATTACATTGATTTGATTTTTTACATTATCCATTCTAATTAGTATATATTAGATTACAATCTTATTAATCCTTCATTTTATTTTAATGTTTATTTCAAATTTAATATAATAATTATCAACATATATTTCTTAATGCTGTTCTGCATTATACAATTCCAATATTGGAGTCTACCTCTATGTTGGTCGTGACTAACAAATCAGTTTTTTTGTTTACAATTCTAACATATGTTCACAATACTATAAAATTTATACCTTGGCTTCTTCTAAAATTATTATTTTATTCTTATGTACTGTGGTTTATTTTTACAGCAGTACAATATATACGTAACGTGTACATACACGGGCTGCTGCTATTGACCCGAGTTAATGAATTTCGTGCGCCGGGTACAGACGCAAACAAACAAACACACAAATGAACAAACGCCGGCCGGTAGGAAGGTATGCGGAACAATAGACTCTTCTCGGATTACTTTTTCCCCTGCTTTACATTTTCCAGCTCGGTAAATTGTTCCGCTTTCCGTTTCCACCCAACCGCCTCCCAATACTGATTTCGTCTTGTTTTTTATATTGATATTTTGTTGTTGTAGTAACAAACTGGCCCTGTTCTTGAGGTGCGTGTTTTCCCCCTTTGAAAAGCTGAAATGTAAATTCATAATATTTAAAATTAACTGTAGGTGAAAACCATCGACATATTTATATGAACGTAACGTGCCAATGCACAACCACCCACCTGTCACGGTACCAATTAAACGACACCAGGCAAAGTAAAAAGACACATTTTTTATAATGTTATCCAAATTTCGCTCCTATCATTAAGCTATCATAATCACATACTCCACTTCGTGCTATTCACAATATCACTAACAATCGGTAAAGGTGTCGCATTGAATAAATCGCAGTTAAAAACAAATAAAAGTACTGGATATGACTTGCACTAATTGCAACGCACGATTATGACCCTGTGAAATAAATCGGTAACTAAACTTTCCTGCGCTCTGATTTTCGATATTTGAGAGTACATGTATACAAATAAAAACGATTCTACTCGCCGGGCGTTTTTTTTTTTTTTAATAAGACGTTTAATTGTTGGGAGTTGTGAGAGCAAAAACAAAACAGAAAACTAAAATCCACTTATTGCACGAATTAATAAAATTTTGTTTACATTTAAAACTAATTCCACAGAAACTTGCAAAAACATAAATTGGTATAAGTTACAGCTGTAATTATAATGATGTATAGATCCTCAGTTTTACATTTGAGCTTCCATTGAAATAATACTCCACGCTATATTGAGTAACATGTTCACTCATAGTTTCAAACAAAGTGGTGAGTCGCATTTTTAAAATTGATTTACTAGTAATCAGAATATGTATTCTATAATTCAATCTGTTTACAAACAAAAGTAATCTACAATTGAATGAAGCATTCCATCCAAAAATGTCACCTCGTGGTTCTTAAACGTCGTATGGCCAACGTCTTCTCAGCCTTCTGTAAATTGCGGGCTGTAGATTTGGCACGAGTAATCGGTTCAGACGGTTCGTCAAGTCTCGCATTGTGACTAGTGTCTCTTCGTGAATGACTTCACTGATCTGGAAACTGAGAAACTGAAATCTGTGTGATACAGTCGGGGGGCATCTTACTTAGTCCCTTATAATATTTAATTGACATTTCCGAATGATGACTATATGAGTGACAGCTTGGATTTCATAACTGCATACGTGTCTGAAGAAAGTGTTGGTAGACGGATAGCTTATTGTCACGAGATAGGTAACGTTTTCTACCTATATCGGTTAGCTGATTTGGTTACATCTTAGATTCAATTGTCTTCTTTCCTCTTTTTCATTTTTTCGGTTTATTTTCGAGTATAGATACTTGATTACTGCTTGTCACGGTACTTGGACATGCCGGGCGTGGCTGCGTGGTGAACCTAATATGTAATGACTTGTAACCGTAGTTGATCCCACGCGGCGGTGACGTTTGTGAACCTTTGCTTGTATCGCCAATGAAAGACGTTTCGTGACGCTACAATACAGAGTTGGGTGTACGTAGCTTGTTGTGAAGCGTCTCATGGCCCACTCTACGCGTCGAAAAGCTGTGAAGTATTATCATTACACATTTTATACGCTTTGAGTGTAAAACAAAATACCGTCAGCTTCTAAAAGTGTTACATAATCACAGGTAAAAATCTGGCAAACACAAAACTTATGTAAAAAAATATTAAATAATTAGTGGAGTAAGGCGAGGCGAATTAGAAATGTATTGCTTCGAGGAGCAAAACAAAGTGTTATTTTGTAAAAGTTGTAAGGAAATATTCCAGAAAGTATTTGGGGAGTTCTCTCACATAATTTACCAGACGATCTCAACATAAATTAATGTAGAAAGTGGAGTTTGTTTTTCCGTTAAGTGTTGCCGGGGCAGGGGTAAAAGCTCAACAACCGAGGACAAGGCCGAATGATTTATATATAGCCTACCCTATACTATCCTTTGTGTTTCCTGCTACAAAAATTACAGCTTTATTTTGAAGTACATGAGCTTAACTATGCCCAAGATCTAACACCTTAATTATCACTTCGATGTAATACTTGGAAACTAATTTCCAATCTGATGCGCACAATTGAATAAAATTAAAGTCTGAGTGCTGATATTTCTACTATACATATAAAAACGTCATAATTGTGCAATTTGCCTGGGGCAGATATTGTTTGATGTAGTAAACCCGATGTAACTGTATCCTTCAAGAAGTTTCTGAGAGGTGAGAAACTTAAAGTTTAACAAACGTTTCACGTTAATTTGTTACATTTTAAAATTATAAAATACAATGACTGAAACAGAGATTGTTTTTGTTACATATTATAAAATTTCATAATAATTAAGCCTACAACATTTTTATTATTTATGGAATTTGTATAAGTTATATTACTTATATAAGTCCTTATAATAATTCTTAGAATATTCCCTATAACATTTCCTTCTTAATAGTAGTATGTTATTGTTAAACTCATGTCTGTAAAGTGTAACAATTAAAAAAACATATTTTTGTATTACTAAAACTATTCTGTACCGAGCTGTTGAGCCGTGGTCGATTGCTTAAATTTTCGTCTCTATTTAAATTATGTAAATTAGAGACGAAATTCGGTTGCTAAAATTTCAACTCTTATTTAGAGTCGAAAATTTAAGCAATCGACCACGGCCAAATAGCCCGGTACAAAATAGTTTTAGTAATGCTAACTCAATCCTTGATAGCCTTTGTAATAAATATATTTTTAAAAATTTGTCTATTTGTACTTTAGTAATGTAGTTGTCAGATATAATACGACTTAATAGATAAAACTTTCGAAATATTGGATTTTTTAGGCCTTTGATGTTTTTAATTATTTTCTTCGGTTGTTGTACTTAGTGGGGATGGGTTAGTTTAGAGGGAAATAGTTAGATTTTTTTAAATTTAGAAAACCAGTGCTCTGGAATAGAGGGAATTCCACCATACCACCACTTCTCTTTGTAGTTGTAATCTGTAAACTAAATAACAGTTTATAATATTATATATATATATATATATATATATATATTGCAACGTAATAAATTGCAAATTTAATTTAATTTAAATTTGTGGAGCCCCACGATCTTGGAGCACCAAATTTATGCAACGTTACATACACATAAATAGGTGTGAACGATCTCACGTTCAAGATTGACAAATTCTTTAAACAATATAACATTTAAATTGGGGGTCAGGTGTATCTGCAATAAGAACTCTATGTAACTTGAAACGGTAATTAAAATTTATTTGATACTATAAAAAAATATGTGCACATGGCACTGACTTCGATTTTAAAACATTAGTTATTATTTGTTATTATGCCGTAAGGCTTAAGATATATACATCCTTACTGACTAAATATTCTATGCTACTAATTATTATATAAAAGATAAATCTCATTTTCAGACTACTCAGTCTATTAATATGTTTCAAAATCAATTTTTAAATCTTTTTTTCTATATTGTAACGTACTCAAAATATTAATAGTTATTGTTTCTCAGTACTGTTTTCTCAAATACTAATTGTTATTATTTAAATGCTTTGTAATCATTTTATATCATATTAATTTGAGCTCTTGTTACGTTAATCGTATTTCTAAAACATCTATGATTTTAACTCTACTATACAAGAAACATTGATCTTATTTTTTAAATAAAATATTAATGTCTTTAACTGTCTTTGAATTCTTTGTATGATTAAGATATGAATAAGTTGTCTATCACCTTATTGTCGTCAATCATACTCGATCATTTTTGTTCCATCGGTATTCGTCTTCGTCTCGTCTCCAGCGTCGGCTGTCTCTCTTCTCCTCTTGTCCAGCGTCGGCTGTCTCTCTCTCTCTGGAACTCTCCTCTTGTCCAGCGTCGTATCTCTCTCTGGATCTCTCCTCTTGTCCAGCGTCGTATCTCTCTCTGGAACTCTTCTCTTGTCCAGCGTCGTATCTCTCTCTGGAACTCTTCTCTTGTCCAGCGTCGTATCTCTCTCTGGAACTCTTCTCTTGTCTAGTGTCGAATCATTAATGGCTCTTCTTAAGTAGTGCTTTTATTAATTAAAATGATTGTCTTTACAGCTTAGTTACGTATTTGTACGTAACTGGCAAATTTAAACTGTTTACGGAAAAAAAATAAATACGCCGTGCTGACGGGCATAAGCTCCCGCTGCATCGTGGATGATTCAAGAAAGAGAACCACTGTAGCTTGCGTGTCCTATTTATACCCATGTCTTGGTCGACACCCTGCAGTGATCCGAAATCGACATGTTAGAAACTGTCTCTGGCTTCAGTTCCCCCACTCTTTGTCAAATTCGCTATTTTTTATATTTCTGCGAATTGCAGAGTCCTGTAAGTATACTCTTATACTTATCTTATAACTAATTTTACAACACATGTTCACTGTAATTTTGGACATTGCAACTTAACCCTTTCGATTTGTACACAGTTATTTCACTATTACACTCGTACGGTGTGTCACTTTCGCGTGGTTTTCGTACACAGTATTTAGTAAATTTATTTACATTTTATTGTGCTTTTGGATTTTAATTCTTAATTCTAGTTTATGAATAATTACGGAAAAACAGTAATTGTGCAATTATTCATCTTGGGGTGGCAAACTCGCCTGCAGAGACCTGCGTTCACACACACTAGCAAAATACTGGTGTACACACTTTCAGTTACATTTGTGTGTGTGTGCACGTTGATTCAGGTCGAAACACCTGTTCATATTTTTGTCTGAGCCAAGCTTGCAATCCCTAACATGCTTATTTCTAATATATTATTAATTATTTACAGTTTATTAAGTAAATTAAAATTTTTATATTCCATGCTCAGTACATCACTTATTTGTACTGTCGCAATATATATATATATATATATATATATATATATATATATCATTTTCTATATAGGTAACTCGAAGTTTCTTGCAGCAATTATATCATGTGATATTATTCAATATGTTTGTTTCTTCTGCATGTAGTGTAATTTCGTATATTCTATATTGAATAACATCACAACATTATATATGCACAGTATATAGTATACATATGCAGCAAAGGTAGCAATAGTTTGGTATTTTCTTGATCCATTGTCAACAAACTGGACTTAATATACACTACTCAAGATATTATTACACACACTACAGACTTTATTATTCCTCAAGATAGCCTACATACGTTTTGTAGATTAATACGGACATCTTCAGCACTAACACTCACTTAAATATAAATAATATATTGTTGGAGGTCTGTAAATTAAGTAATGAAACTAATCATGTAGCAGTCAATATGGCAACACTGTGAGGTCTCCATTAACACAGATGATTAGATAAACAGCTGATTGATATTGAGTATTAATATTTATTGTCAATTGTTGCCAAGTGAAACGTAAACCATCTTTTCATGAACTGAGTTTTTGTTGTGAATTATAAAAATGAGTGTCGTCAATTACGAGCAACGTTGTGCAATCAAGTTTTATGTTAAACTCGGCCAAAGTGCTACTGGGACTTTTCCAAAACTGACAAAGGTGAAACTTTGTCAAGAGCACAGGTTTTCGTATAGTTTAAAGCATTTTGCTATTGCCAGAAATTAATTAAGGATGATCTACGCTCTGGAAGACCGTTAACGTCAAGGACTGACAACAATGTTGATCGAGTCAGGAGATTTGTGCTATCTGACCATCGATTGACCAAAATAATCAAAAGATAAACTAATATAAATTAATACTTACCACGATAAAACACAACACTCACAAAACACAAGCATAAATCGCATGAACACTTGTACACCAACAAGTCAATAAAACACTGCGACAAAGACGCAACGTTTCCAGTTTTGTTAGTTTATTAGCACCCACCTTAACACCAACTGTGTCATTACTTATTGCCACACTGCTAAATACTTCGTTCTTGACGAGGTCTATCGGTGTCTCCACTATCTTCAGGTCTTAAGGTCGTTTAAGACCTGAAGATGGTGGAGACACAGAAAGACCTCGTCAAGAACGAAGTATTTAGCAGTGTGGCAATAAGTAGTGACAAAGTTGGTGAAAGACGGAACGGAACAAACACCGCCTACGCAAATACCGCTAAGGCACAACAACTAAAGTGCTTTACGAATGCAACAAAGTCAGGTATTCGGAATTTCGCTGCTAACCTGACTATTGCAGTTATTCCTTGTAACAATGAAGACAGCTTCCTTAAATCTTCGTTCAAACCGTTTCTTCTCTTTACCAATAATGTTTGCTTCTGTCTGCTAAACGTCGCACTAATATTTTTTCTGCGATGCTAAAAGACAGTCAGTTAAATTCAAACTCAAATATCCACAATCCATCACAGCCATCTTTTAAAGAAGATTCAGTTAAACTACTTACTTAAGAACTTCTCCTGTGAGCAATTGAACACGAGCAAGGATGCCAGCAGAAAACTGGCTGATCAACGCAGAAACTGGATAGCTGATCAGTGATCAAAGCCGATAAGCCGATGTTGTTAACTAAATTAGTCGACAAACATTAGAGAAGTACATTAGCAAGATTTCGTGGTAAACAGATTTATTTCCTTACAGAGTGTGCCGAAAGAAACGAAGTGATCTGCTAAACTTTAGTGGTACAACAGTACTACATGAAAAGTTTGGCGTTGCAAACAAAACTTATGCTACGCCACTGAAAGAAACAATCCCAAACATGAAATGATGTGGACACAGGATAACAATGATTAATCATAAAACATAAAACACTGACGAATTACATTTTCCAAATCGTTTATTCCGTTAGTAGAGAGTTTTTGTTTAGTCAAATTTTGTTGTATTGTGGCATCATCGAGCTGCTTCTACAGTTAGAGTGAGACAGTATATCAGATTCTTAAATGAATTAATGCTTTTAAGTTATATCACAGAGACTGCTCAGTGATTACCCTACAACGTGAGATTGTATTATTCTTTGTGTCTTTGTACGCGGTACAGTCCCCCCTCTTGCAAAGGAAATGGTTTAAAATATCAAAGAAACGAAAGAGACTTTAATCTGAAGGGAAGTGGACACGCACACAGCTATCCCTTTGATGTATAAAACACACATACACATACGGCGAAAGAATATCTGACGGTCCACACAGGATCCAATACTTGTAGGGGAACGTTAGATGTAATAATCATTTTTGGTGTTTAAGAACGTCATTCAGTGGTAACATCAGAAGTTAAGTTGTAATTGATTAATCGGACAACGGGAAGCTGTAGTATTACAGGCATTAGATATATCCCTACATTTCCATTGATACATTTATATCCTGTCCGATTACTCCATAACTATCGATTAGGTGACGCAAATGTCCAATTTGTGTTAATGGCATTCAAATCCCTCGATTTTAAGTCTCTAGTGGTTCCAGTGTGCTGAATATTCTGAACAGGTCTTTCCAATAGTGTTGTTGTTGTTTACCACCTAGTAATATATTCCTTGGATTTTGTTGTCCATGACGTGTCCGTTGGATTAATTAAGTGTGATGGTGATATACTTATATTTAATATATTTCCTATCCTTCGAGTTCACTTTTCTATACTTTTAATTATCTTCTTCTTCTTCTTCTTCTTCTTCTTCTTCTTCTTCTTCTTCTTCTTCTTCTTCTTCTTCTTCTTCTTCTTCTTCTATCAGGGACTAGACGAATCAGCTGCTCCGGTCCCGGAGAAACATATCCACTTCACCAACGCTTCCTAGGTCTTCCCATACTGCGTTGCCCAATAGGCTTATATTGCCAAACTTCCTTGGACAACCTACTATCAGGTTTCAGATGCGAAATCCATCTCTCTTTGTTTTCTGCAATACAATCTTTGTTATTAAAAATGTTGAACTCTTTACGAATGTTTTCTTTGTAGAGTCTATTCTTCGTATGCACCCTTTAACAGATCGCAAAAATCTCATTTCCGATGCCTATATCCTTCTCAGATGTTTTTTCGCAGGAACCTAAGTTTCAGAACCACAGAATAACACTGGCAGAACCAATACCTTATAAAATTTTAGTCCAGGCTCCTTCCTTATTTTCCTCGATACAAATCGACGAATTTTGACACATATTGACTGAAACTTATCCACGTTGTGAACAACATCATAATCCACATTATAAGCGATGTCACAGTCAATATAGCGGAAATATGGCACCTGCTCTATACTCTTACTATCCGATACAATCTTAGTTCACAAGCGGTAATTGCCCATTAAAAAAGCCATAATGTTTCTCTTGCACACAGATATTTTCATGTTGTAATTTGAACGACTTGCGATAACTTGAACATCGATTTCTTGAGTTCGCATTCATTCATTTGGACGGTTACTTGACCATCCGCAAACATCATTGAATTCACGTTTTGTTCTATTATTTACTTTTTTATTCCCGCTTTTTCAATCATTTTTTCGAAGAAAGCCGCACAAATCGTAATTTTCCTTGATGACATCTTTATATAATTTGTATACCCACAGCTGATCTTACAAAAACTGCACATATTCGAATGTGTTGGAAGTCAACAATGTTTTTAGTTCTTTGTTGGCCAGCATATAATGTTGTTTATAATCATCCGTACACAAATACTGTTCCTTTTCTGCCTATTCCTTTGTATCTTGGACAAACGTATTGTATTGAGTGTGGATCTGTATGGATCGGAGACTTGTGCAATCGGTAAGAGAGAGCAGTCTGGAGGCTTTTCAGGCTTAGTACTCCAGACGGTTTCAGAATATTTCACAGAAAGAGAAAGCCTCGAATGAAGAGATCCTGAAGAAACACTAAATGAGAAACTAGTAATGTGTAAGCACTGAGTAATGATGGCAACACACTTTTATAGATAGGCTATATTTCACCACACCGATCTGCATCTGCATCACCACTGCATTCAATCCGCAAGCGCCCTTTTTGCGTCTCCCCACACTTCCGATCAGACGGTGTGAGTAACACCTTGTTTTGTTCAAAATTGTACAATTTCTCTTCTGATATACGGTTTTATTGGAATTCTATGTATTTTCGGTTCATACACTTCATCATTTTGGACTGATATACTTTTTCCAATAAATCTGTATGTTGCTCAGTGTTAATACTATCGTATATATTCGTACACGTACACGTATATCAAACGGTCAATTCAACAAAAACTGCTGACGTGTCTCTGACGCTTGTGGCTTACTTCATTCCGTAGTTATATCTGTTCAATGTAGGTGAGAAAATAAGTCTATTTTTCCGCGCTTCTGATACCGTATAAAGGTCACTGCTCACAGCACGTGTACGTTATCGCCGTACCGCGTAATTTCCTACCAGGACGTTGAGCGCTAAGCTACAAGCGTTTAAAATCTCACTTTTTATCATCACCTGGTCCGCCGGCTCGAAACCCCATACGCTCCATAGAAGCCGACGTATTCTATATTAAAATAATTAGAGGCGAGCGTAGACGCCTCTTGTTGGCACCTTGGCACCTCGACGCTCTGACAGAAGCGTCCCCTGCCAGCGCCAGAAGGTGGAATGCAAGCCGATGCGGACATCGGACCCGCAACCATTCTGGGGTTAGGGAATGATCGTATGGTACCACAATGGTACCAGCCTAACCGGATTTCAGTCTTCCGACGTTCATGAGTTGAGGGAATGGTTTCGTTGTGGTTGTGGTTTCATTCAAAGCTAGAGTAGACTCGTACATTGTTTTTCTGAAGCTTTGGAGGTCGTAGTGAGGTTACAAAACTCGGGTATACTACTCCCGGATACATTGGGATCAAAACCCCTAAATAAGTACCCTTCTTTGAGTACATATACGCAAACTGTTGACCCTTCACTACAAGATTTGCTGCCCTATCATATGCTAAATTCGCAGATAGTCATCTATTCATAACTGCTGTATCATTTCATGTACTACTCCGAAATCACTTTATCCGAGGCTCAATTTTTCTTGGCTACTCCTTCTCTACTATTTCTTCCACAAGTCCTTCACTATGATTACTGTCATAAACCTGTAGCTATTGACAGCCAAACCGAGTGTCTAAGCCACCAGCATTAAATTCTAAAGAGGGTTTTCCACAGTATAGTTCTCGCCAAACGTCTACTTTCAGTTGTTTACATGAGGTTTCGAATTAAATGTAATTTGTGGGTCATTAATGGAAACATTATAAGAAAGCTTTGCCATCTTCTGAACAGTTAGAGATAAAGTTAAATCTCGTTCTGTTATTTAAATTTACCAGAAAAGTTAAGTACATTAAACTCCCGATTACCCGCGAAATTGGATAGCGCAATCTCCGTGGATAACCGAATTCCGCGGATAATCCACAATATACAAAAATATATACAATAAAAAGGCACAATGTATCCATACCATGTACACAACAAAGGACAGAAGGTAATGAAAATATTGTGTAACCATTAATCGCATTTTCTATGCAGTTTAAGCACTAATTCAAACATTTTTCGTCAGAAGAAGTTGTACTGATAAATTTTCACCTGTGTACCACGGGTGTATCATCTACACTGAGTATTTCTGAAGTTACTACCTGTATACGTACAAAAGTTACGTCGGCCTATACAAAATGTAACTAAACGTCTCCCACGCTTTCACGCGCAGAAGGGATTAGATTCGTGAATGAATTACCGCAAATGTATGAATTAAAAAACGTCAGAAATATATATGTCAGTAAAGTTATTGCTGACCTATCGGCAACCATCACAGGTGGCGTTCAACATCAATATATAATTTTTTACATACGTTAATTAGGCTAGTAGACTACAACGGCTAACAATTATACAGTGTAAACATAAGCGTGAACATAAGTTACTGAGAAAATTCAGTTTTCCCACAGTCTCAGTAAAGTACATACGACCCGGATGACTCATGTTAGCAAGAGCTGTCGAGCGACAAACAATAGTGTACCCGTTGCTGAGCGGTGACACAGTCCCTTGGACGAACCTTTAAACAAATAATATAAATCTAAAACAATATTGTTTACGGTAGCTAATAAAATAGTGCACTAAGATTAGTGCAACAGAAGCTTTATCATTCAGTTGAAATTTAAATCCGTTTATACACAACAAAAATCCGATGGTTGCCGCGGATAGTCGGGAGTTTACTGTATAGGCTATGTCAACTCAATCAAATTATATGATCAAGCAAGGAAGATTAAAACATCAAAGAGATTTTCTCCCCGCTGGGACCGGTGATTACAAAAGCAAGAAAGTAACAGGTGTGAAATTAGACAAGTGTAATGTTACCCAACAGGTGCTTTACACCTGCTCGCGATAACCTCTCCCGTTCATATCTTTTCTGATATTAACTTGCCACGTGCAAGTTTGTCTCCACAACGCTTCCTCTACCTTTATCTCTTTCACATTTACTTACACGGTGTCCAAGAGTAACAGATAACACCCTTCACCTACCTATATCTGTGTGAATGTGTACATTTGTAAAAACGGTGGTTACAAAAAATCTGTTGAATTGCCAAATATTTATTTTTATGTTTATACTGAATAAATTTAATTTTTAAAACTCAATATAAACACATCAAAATTGTCCAAAAATCTTTTTAAAGAAAAAGCGTGAATTTCCTAAAGTTAGAAACTTAACATTTATTAAATACTAGCAAAATACCCGTGCTTCGCTATGGAGTTTCACGTTGTACGTAATGAAAATCTTATTTAATTAATAAAGTTCAATTAAAGTAGGTTTCTTATAAATAAATAATTAAAACCTCTTATGTATTTTATTTAAAATAAACATTAAACATTTTTGTTATATGAAGTTGTGTTGAGTATGAAAACATTTCAGATTTTTCTTCAATTTATGAACTTGTAATGAAGAACTAATCATCGGATCCTTAAAGAACTTCTTTGTACACAAAGTTTTTAGTTTTTCCTTCTGGCTGAAGAATAACCAGACTGTCAGGAGTGCTAACTCTTGAACAGGCAACGTACAACTGGCCATGAGAGAAACAGTCTTCCCTCAGAAGACTGCCAGCCATTTTCAAAGACTGTCCTTGAGCTTTGTTGATTGTCATTGCAAAACAGACTTTGATGGGAAATTGTAGTCTTTTAAACTGAAAATGGTAGTCTGACGGGATCAAAGGAATGCGAGGTATGAAAACTGTTTCTCCAGAACCACAGCCAGTGCATATAGTTGCCTCAACAGCGCGCGAGGTTCGTTATTTGTGTATTAAATAATGACTAATTATTTATTGTATTTTAATTATTTATTTTAAAACTTCCATGTAAACAATATTTTTGGTTTTTGTTTTCTGGCTGGAGCATAACTAAGCCGTTAGGTGAGGTAACCCTGGAACACGCCACATATAACTGGCCATGTGAAAAACAATCATTCCTGAGATCAACATCAACTATTTTCAATGTTTGACCTTGCGCTTTTATTAATTGTCATTGCGTAACATAACTTAACTGGATATTGCAAACGTTTAAATTCAAACTGGTAATCCGAAGGTATCAAAGGAATTCGCGGAATGAAAACCGTTTCTCCTTGATAAATACCAGTAAAAATGGTGACTTCGATTACGTGTTTATGTAAAGCCTTCACCTGTAGCCTAGTGCCGTTGCATAATTTCGGAGGGTTGAGATTGCGCAATAAAATAATTGGAGCGCCAACTTTGAGGTACAATATGTGAGGCGGTATTCCTGGTGGGTGGAGGGTGTTAAGGAACTCTACGGGATAATTTACAGCATCATCGACCTGCAGTACAGTGTCCACGGATTCATATTTTACCTCAGCAGTGAGCAACTTTTTAAGTAAAATGTTGTTGATGCTGTTGGCGTCATCGTTTCTTGCAGTAAGAATTGCTCTTTCTCGCAGCCATGATGCACAATTTTCTTCAGTTTGGTGAACGTTAGGGTAAATTCTATCAGTTAAACTGTTTAGATCTACCACGACATCGCCCCGATTATTAGGAATGTTAAACATGTCCATTACCTATATCGAGCAACAATTTAGAGAACTGTTTTGCCCTTGAATCATGTTGGACGCGCATATTGACTCTCAATGTCAGAATATTAACTTTCGGCCATAGAAATTACGACTTTAAGCAGGCTTTCACTTCGTCTGCACGTGTCCCTCGCGGTACAACAGGCAATGTTTGTCTGAAGTCACCTGCTAACAAAATTGTTACTCCACCCATCAATCGGTTGCAACTTCGAATGTCTTGGAGCGTTCTATCTAAAGCCTCAATACATTTTTTGTGAGCCATTGTGCACTCGTCCCAAACTATAATTTTGGCTTTTCGAAGCACTTCCGCCATGTCACTCTGTTTAGATATATTACACAATGGAGTTTCGGAATAATTTAGATTCAAAGGTAATCTGAAAACAGAGTGAGCAGTTTTGCCTCCATCGATTAAAGTAGCTGCAATTCCTGAGGAAGCTACTGCAATGGCAACATTTCTCCTACTTCTAATAGTAGCCAACAACAAATTAATTAAAAACGTTTTGCCAGTTCCACCTGGGGCATCCAGAAAGAACAACTTGCCAGATTCAGTAGTAACACTGTTCATTATATCTTCGTAGGCTTTCTTCTGGTCGTCATTTAATTTCGGAAGATTTGCTGCCGCTTCTTTGTTGAGATGAACGGTGTCGTAAGATATTTCACTATGGTATATTCGGTTCCTGACAACAGGTTCCTGCTCTCGTGTAGGTGACGGTAGTCCAAATTGCGTGAGTGTTTTTCCTGACATAGATATGACAATATCCTCAATAAGAATGAGACATCGGTTAAAAACATAGTCTTGTACCAGTTGTACGTTACCGCGCTCTCTCTCAATTTGCCTCTTAATGTCCTCTGCAAGACTACCACGGTGTTTCTTCCACAGATTCTCTGGATCACCAACTTGACAGAAAACCAATATTACGGCGAATAGGTCACGAATTCTATTAGGAGAGTGAAACAATGAGGCTTCCTCCAACGTGTGGTCCCAGTTCGCATCATCTTCTAGCAAGCCAAGCGATTTGCATGCCGAATGAAACGTCGGATGAACAATTCCTGCAACAGTTTTAAGAGTAGTGAAGGACGTGGGGCCACGAACTTCGTGCAAGAGCAGACGTAGGTAGTAGCACTCGGAGTTGTTGGGATGTACAGTGTAAAATCGACCTAATACTTTATCTTTCTTCACACCTGGATAACCTGTCACAGGTTGCCCTTGCTTCCTGCGATGAAATTTTTGGTTTTTCCAAATGTAGTAAGCCGGAACCTCACAATACAAAAGCGTCCTTGCGAAAGCATTGACTTGGCACAGCTCGAAAAAGCCGAGAAGAGTTGTATTTGAAGGATTAATTATTTTATCAACAACGTTGCTTTCTGTGAAATAAACTCTTTGGCCATTTTCAAGGTGCACTGCCAGCTGCACAATAGGAGGGTACCTTTCGTGTATAGAGAAGCAGAAAATACGCCAAGCCGCCTCAGAGCTACTTATGTAACGTCCTGTCTCGTACCTGGTCACTTCATCTAGATCTCCAACTTTAAAAGTTGCTTGGTCAGAACCTTTGTTTACGTACTTGCAGATGTATTTTATTAATTTTACAGAATTGCATAGTTCAACGTTTATATGGGGCGAGAAGATGCGAGACAGAACGGGACTATAAGGCACTACCCAACGATTCTCAAGATCAAGTCCACCAACTTTGGCAGTAAACCCACCGTCTGCCACAGACCTCCTACGATACTGAGGATAGCCGTCATCTCCTGTTTGTGTCTCCTTTAAGAGAGGTCGTGGGTATTTCTTTGAGCATGCTTCATTCACCATGCACGGCGAGTTCCTGTTAAGAGTTCCACATGGGCCATGTATCATAGTTGTCTTAACAATCTCATGAAGGGCTGGATCTAACTCAGGATCTGGTATTTCTGCGCTTATGACTTTGTCGATTGATTCTGGTCTTATTTTTTGTTCAAGCCACAGAAGAATATGAATGTGAGGGAGACCACGTTTCTGCCACTCTACGGTGTACATTTGGCAGTGGACATTTCCAAATATACAACTTTTAGTGAGGAGCTTCATAATATTTTTAACCTTTAGATGGAAAACACGCGCTATCAGGTCATGTCGGTCATGAGATTTTTGGCCTTGTTTCAAAAGCTCTACGATTTCTGTCCATTTCGGGTTGCAAGTAAACGTTATGAATAGATCTGGTCGCCCAAAATGGCGGACTACGTCATTGCGTCCTGAGTCCGTTCGTGCATATACCGAGCTCCTCCAGTAAAAGAGGACGGTAATACAACCATTTTGTCAAAATCTTTAATTTGTGTGTCAGCTCTTGACATAGCATCCTTTAAATGAACATAATCTTCGCTTCTTAGCTTTTTCTGATTGTTTCGTATCCAATTAAGTCGCTCCGTTTCTATTTTTGCGTACATGTCGACCAAATATTGATTGAGTAGGTTGCGAAATGACAGTATGTAGTTTTCTCCGCTGTCACGCTTCATTAATCTGTAGCTGTAGAAGTTAGCAGCAGACACGGTCTTTTTAAGAGGCGCATTAGTCTTTGGGTCACCTTGAGGGATATCAATTTGATAGCCATCTTCCCCGCGGCAAAACATCAGAGGGTATTGAAGTGCGTCATAAGCACGGTGTGTCTCACTGATTCGTACCACTCTGTTATTTCTGCTATGGAGAACGATGTCTCTCTTTTCAAACTCCTGACCTACAATCAGAACTGCGACCTCCTTACACGTTGGAGCGTTGAAACGACCTTGGTGTTCCCCAAACGGCTTTCTATTTGCATTGATAATTACTTTGTAATCCTTTTGACCCTTAGGTACAGAGTCAATAGCGGCTTTAAAACCTAAAATATATTTATTATTTTCATGCAGTAACTTTTGCAATTGGTCAACCAGTTCTCGATTGACGCCAGAGTAAATTCCACAGCGAATGTTCCTCTCACTTTCATCATCACCGACAAAATATATTTGTAAAAACGAAGGTTCATGTTGAGGGGCAACCGTAATGCTCCCTATCTGGTGGTATACCTGGCCTTGTACTTTAAAAGTTGGCATAAAGTTACCCTCATTTACCTTTTTAGCTCCAAAAGATGTCATTTGAAAACATCCGTTATATTTTCGTATGGAAGGCAGAAAATGCTCGCCTTTTACATGCTGATTCGTCAAAAGACTGTGTAATGGTTCCGGGAACCGTTCAATGGAATCGAGCTGTACTTTCCCGCCACTGCAACAAGTTCCATTAGCTCTTCCCGCCATTTCAAAGCATGACACCAGGTACACGGTAACCATATTCCGAGATCAACAATCACAACAAGGACAATTTTGTCCTTGGAATAATCAATATTAGGATTGTACTCAAAACCAGACATATGTTTAATTTTCCAAGCCAGCAACCTCATTTCAGTTCTCTTTTTATTATACTTAGTTGCAGATGCCTGATTAACATGGGGATTATTAGTTGAATATTTTTTGACAGCCTTTCTATTGACCTCGGGATGATTCTTAGTGTATTTCTTAACAGCAACTCTATGGCTTTTGGGATTATTTTTTGTGTGTTTTTGAACAGCTTCCTTTACTTGTTTTTTTCTAATCACGTCCGTGAACCTTTTTCGACGCTTTTTTCCTCTTTTAGTGGTGAGTTGCGACTCAATACCAGAAGAGGATGAATCTAGTTCACTATTTATTGTCTCAGAGATTGTCGGTGTATGCTGAAAATTATCGTTCTCATCTGTATTTGTCGTTTCAACCAACGGAATCAAAGCATCAAAATGTCCTCCGCTAAAAGATCCTGAGAATCGGATTCTTTTTATCTCCTGTTCTGCCTCTCCAAATGTTGCAATAAGTATACCGTCTTGGAACAGTTGAAACTCAAACGGAAATATTTCTCCAGCTGCTTTGAGTTCGCACGTAGTCCCATAGGTATACGGTCTAGACATTTCTGCAATGTACAGCCTCTTAGTACCGTAAGCAGCTCCATGACGATCCATACTGAAATATTTGAATCTCTGCCATTCGTTCGATACATGTCGTACAATGTCTGCTCGAATTTGAGCAGCCATTGACACGTCGCCGTGCACCAAATAAGCCAGAGACGAAAATAAACAGGCCCCATCTCCTGGTATTGTAATTACTCGGCATAGGATGTCTGACCCGTTTGCGGTTATAATTTCTTCGCCCATAATTTTTATGAAGTATACTATATCTGTGAACAAAAAGCTATTACAATATTGACATGATAATAACTGTAATTGTTCTAGCTCTTGCTCGCTGCTTTGTTTGCATTAACTCCATAACTGCTAGAAAACAAAAGAAATATGTAGATACCTACCTGAAAATAATTGAGCACAACTGCAATTAACTTGAATAAGAACATAAATAAAATATCTAGGTACCTTGAGAAAATCAAGAACAACTAACTAAAGCATTGTTGTCAAAGAAAATGACACTATTGAAAATGTTATTACTTACTTACTTAAATACTATTGTTATTATTATTACAATAACTAATGACACTCACATATCACATTTATAATATTGAGTATATAGTAGGGATAATATCTGGCTTATGCCCCATGAAATTTTAATCACCTCAGTTTTACATAGGAATTAACCAAAATATTTGAATGAAGCTATTTTATTTCAAACTCATAAAGTTTATTTATTAACTGTTTAAGTTACTTAATTAAATAAAATTTCGTACATAGATTTCTATTTTCTTATTTACAGCTATATACTAAAATGACGGGCCATAGAAAAACTTTATATAATGTTTACCACCAGCAGGTAAATAATAAAATTTCGAAAAACTTTGGATGCGATTTTTTTATATAGGCCTAATATCAAGTGCCTTAATATGAATTTTCATGTTTGTAACTTTACAAACGACGATCCATTTAAACATCATCTCCTATTTTTCACCTTCAGGGGACAAATTTCCAAAAACTTTGAATGACTTAATTCAAAATTTGATCTTACAAAATTCCAACCCCTTTTTTACCCCTTTAATACCCGTGCTTCGCTACGGAGTTTTACGTTGTACATAATGAAAATCTTATTTAATTAATAAAGTTCAATTAAAGTAGGTTTCTTATAAATAAATAATTAAAACCTCTTATATATTTTATTTAAAATAAACATTAAACATTTTTGTTATATGAAGTTGTGTTGAGTATGAAAACATTTAAGATTTTTCTTCAATTTATGAACTTGTAATGAAGAACTAATCCCGGATCATTAAAGAACTTCTTTTGTACACAAAGTTTTTATTTTTTCCTTCTGGGTGAAGAATAACCAGACTGTCAGAAGTGCTAACTCTTGAACAGGCAACGTACAACTGGCCATGAGAGAAACAGTCTTCCCTCAGAAGGCTGTGGAGAGGTTCCGTTGCTACAACATAACCCAGGACTTTCCTCTTTCCACTTTTTAGCATTACACCTTTTACACTGTATAAAATCACCAATAGATAAAATCTTGTCATTGTTGTAGTCAGCATTACAGTCATATTTAAAGCCCGACAAAGATTTTATCTTCCAGGGAATAAGTGACCTCTTTTCATTGTATTTTCTCACCACTTTCCATACACCACCTTTGATATCATAACCTATATCTTTATTTATAAGAACCGTGGACTCTGGCCCCGACGCCTTTCGTGGGATCCGACCTAAGACTCCCAGGGTTCCGTGGATAGACTCCCTGAAAGGCCCGTCGGACGACTCCCGCACTACTTCCTACGCGGGAGACTTCCACCGATGCTATGGTAGCCAGAATCTATTCTATTGGGTTGCCATAGTAACCAGATCTAATAGATTTTTAAGACCCAAAGGACCCCCCAGAGGATCGTATCGAAGAAAACACCTATCCTATGTTGGTTCTCCCGTTGCGTAAAATATTTGTGCCAAGTTTTGTTGAAATCGGTCCAGTGGTTTAGGAGGAGATGTGAAAGACCCCAAAGAACCCCCCAAAGGACCCCATCGAAAAAAACACCTATCCTATGTTGGTTCTCCCGTTGCGTAAAATATTTGTGCCAAGGTTGGTTGAAATCGGTCCAGTGATTTAGGAGGAGATGTAGAAGACCCCAAAGAACCCCCCAAGGAACCCCATCGAAAAAAGCACCTCTCCTATGTTGGTTCTCCCGTCGCGTAAAATATTTGTGCCAAGTTTGGTTGAAATCGGTCCAGTGGTTTAGGAGGAGATGTGGAACATACATACATACATAGATACAAACATACAATGGGGGGGGGTTTGCCCCTTAGGAGTGAAAGTTTTTAAAATCGTTTCTTATTGAGCACCTAAGACCTATGATGAAGCTATGTTCAAAGTTTCATTGATATCCATTCAGTAGTTTTTGCTCTACGTTGATTCTATGTCAGTCAGTCAGGCAAACTTTCCCCCCCCTTTTTCCACCTTTAAAGGTCGAATTTCCAAAAATCCCTTCTTAGCGGATACCTACTCCCTATGAGGAATCTACCTGCCAAATTTCAAGTTTGTAGCATTTATACTTTCTGAGATTTCGTGATTAATCAGTGAGTGGTATTTCGCTTTTATATATATAGATTAAATATTCCATACTCAATAAAATAGCGTCGTAATAAACTGTTCAGTGCAACAGTTCAGGGATAATAAAAACTCTCTTCTTTATGACTTTTATTTTGGTTGTTATTATATTGATTTATGTGTCAATCATAACTAGTTGACTAGCTAGTTTTGGTGCCTTGCTAACAAACCTAGAGATAAATCCTCTACTACCACTGCCTCCATCGTAATATTTTTCGCTTGACGTTTCGATCCCTGGAATCCACCCAGACTTCATTGTCCTCGGAGGCTAAAATAACATAAAAAAAATTAAGCATTATCAAACAAAATATTTGCAAAATATAAATAATTACGATTAAAATCTTAGCGTAACATTAGAAGCCTTGCAAACATTAGATTTGTCTGCTGATATAGATCTCACCAATTGTCCCATGTACATTTCAAACCAGGATTCTAGCCATAGTTGCATTTTGACATTCACCAACTACATTCTAGTTGTCTTTACTCCTTGAATCCAGGTTACGCACGGAAATCAGCGTCACTCAGAGTTGCTTTACCCTCTCAGAATGATCACTCCAACTTCCAAAGCATTTCAGTTTTACCTTATGAAATATACTTTATAAATTTTACCTTATGGTCATACTCCCTCCATTAAATAAACTGCGAAGATTCTTCATCAGTTCTTTGTCTCCAATTTCATTTATTGTATATCTCGAATAATCTAGAGTGTTACGTAATTCTTCCGTGCAGAATTATTCCATACGACTGGAACAGCTACGTGCATCGCACTTTTGAGAGTCAGGTAGGTATTTTTTATATTTTTCCGCTCAGCGTAGAATAGTTTTATTAAAATGTAAAATTTAGTAATGAGAAAGATAATTTGATAAGCATTTGATAAAATTTTTAGACTTTGGACATACTTTTGCAACGTAGTTTTTACTTAATATTCTGTATAGTATTACTTGGATGCAGTTAGCGTACGTGACATTAAAAAAACGACAAAATGAGTGCTCTTATATTTTAATTAAATTAGTCAAAACATCTCTCTTGTAGTTTACGGCTGTCTACTCTGTTAATACACAATGACTTTACGTTGCCTTCTTCCTCCATCTTAAAACTGGTTCATAATTCTTCACTCTCTCTCTCGTATTTATTAATTCCTTCTCTCATTTTTGGAATTTTAGAATTTTTACCTTATTTCCCAACAGCATGACGTTTGTCTGATTAGAAGATAAGAAAGAATATGGGTTTGTTAACCAATATTACTACACGTGTACGCAACATAACTCACAGATAGGTTTCCTTGACAACTTGCTGGATTGTTCTTACTGTCGGGACATCCTGTTATATTTTTTCTGTTTGATAATACTACATTTATAGTTTTTGTAAGAGCATTTGTGTTATAGCAGGTGTTTGGCATTTAATTTCAGGAATTTGACAGTCCTTAAATCTGAATTTTCTCACAGTCTTCAGTAATCTTGTACAACATGGACGTATTCTAATTATTTTGTAAGAAATAATAAATTATATCCCAGGCCATCAAGAGGTCGAAATGGCATTTCTCAGACACGTGGCATGGTACACTCTTCAAGATCGTACAAGAAATGCACATATATACGGAATGTACTGAATATTATAAGTATATTAGATAGGATTGTCCAATATCGACGAAAATGTTTGGGATATCTTAACTGAATGTCAGTGTGCTTCAACCACATAAGAAGCAGGCACAATTTTTAAAACCAATCGAAGACAGGATCCCGTTTAACACTAAACGTATCTACATAATTCCATGCAGCTGCGGAAAGTTCTACATTGGCCAGACGGGCCTCCTGATTTCCACAAGAATCCAAGAACATGTCGGACATACGAAGAACTTAGTAGTTGAAAAGCCGCCAATTGCTGAGCATTCAGCTTCAGAATCTGTTATAAGGTCGTGTAATAGGTATTATGACAGAATGGTCCTAGAAGCAGTATAAATTAATAAACACAAGGGTAACATCAACAGAGAATCTGTCACGCTCAGCAACACTTGGCACCTTTTACTTTCTGGTTTGACTGTACGTGAGTTGACTGACCGCACAAATAATGCATGCGGCGTAACACCTACAGGGCAGGCTCTACTTACCGGACCACCCACCGCCACGTCTACACTATATCAGGTCTGTCGTCACATAGACCTGACAATACGTATTGTTATGTGAATGAAACGTTGTCACACAAGACATTTTTGACGCGGTCCATACCAGAAGAAGACTTCAGAAAACATAATGGACCCGGACGCGGAAGCCTACGTAAGAATATATTAATTTATTGTTCGAAATATGTGGAAGCGTATGATTAAAAACAGAACCATTGTGATGTCGATCGGTTTAAAAGATGATCATTTGTTTCCTTAGAATGTGTCCCAGTTGCACGTACTTTGAGCTGTAAGTTGAGTGTCTGCGTGTTACTTGTTGATATTCTTCAATAACTGAGTCGAAGAAAACACATTCACCGTGTGAAGACGAAGAAGACATGTTGATACAGCGCGAGGTAAACAATGTAGTATGTCTGCATTAACAAATTAATGTTTTAACGTCACCGTTACCGTACATTCCTTTACACCGTCAGTAAAGCTGTAAGTTGCGCATCTTTTCTTGTTACGCCGTTTTAGCGATTCCACAAACTTTACCCATTATTGCGCTCGGAATATAAATGTGTGTTCCCTCCGACTCGCCGTTCTGCTGTTTCTGCACTTTGTCCGTACGTTTACCTGAACTGGCGGTTAAGATTCGTAAAATACAACGCCGTCTTAAAATTAGCATTGTTCTAATTCATTAGGTCAAACTAATCCTGTCATGCATCAATCTTATATTGGAGTCTTTAAATTTTATTCAAAAGTAACTTAACATTGTTTACAAGTTAAAATTGCCCGTTGAACCTCATCTCTGGGGGTAAGCAGGCATAATCTTCATCACCATCGTCGCCATCTTCAATAACGATTAAACAAAAAATTGTTTGTTCCGATTCCAAGCAGATAGACGTATGTTGTTTGTGTGGTTGTTTTAATGACATATTTTCTCAACATACCCTAACCACTTACCGGACCACTTCTACGTTATATAATTGAGTTCGCTTGCCAGCCTCATCGTCACATAGACCTGACGATACTCATTGCAATATGAGTGAAGCGTTGGCATACAAGATATATTTGACGCGGTCCATACTGGAATAAGACTACAGAAACATAAAAAATAATAGTACGATATTCAAAGTAGCCACTTAAAACATCAGATATCATCATAATACTATGCGGAAACGATAGTATATAGTATATATATATATATATATATATATATTATAACTACACTACTATGCGTTATTGTAATGTAATGTTGTGTGTGAGTACCCACCTGCTGTCTGATCTTGCAGATTCTTCCGACTAGGGCGTGTGGATTTTGGATTTGAAGTTCGCAAGCTAGTAATCTCAAATTATTACAACAACACACAAAATGGGTTACTTTAAAGGGGGAGAGTTTTGTGAGACTGGTAGGCTTTATCGTACAACAATAAAACACTGTTATATGGGGTAATAAAACGTTGTTTATTACACCAACAACACACAAGAATAGAATGGTTATAATCTTATGAATTTTCTTATAGTCTATACAATGAATCGATGTTTTTCGATTGATTAATAGTTGAAAGAAACTGAACTCGTTCTTTGCGAGTTAATTGCAATTTAAATTTGACTTTATTAATTTGATTTGAATTTAATTAAATTTATTTAATTAATTTGAATCTAAGTGTTCATGAAACAAAATATAAAACTCTGAAATTAATTAGAATAATTAATTAAAATAAATTAGACGTGACAGTCTAGTTCACGTTATTTCATTTCTAGTGATTCTACTTCTGATCTACTGCAGTAGGATCTAAGATTAGATAGTCAGTTAAGATTTGTATAGCGCTTTTATACTACTTCTATTTCTTAACTATAACTTACTAAAACCTTACTGCTATACAGATTATCACAACGAATTTACTTTTTAATTACTAGAGTCTTTGCTTTTTGTTTGGCACCTGAATTATTTGAATTACAATGTTTTAATTGAAAAATAGAAAATTTGATCTGAAAAATAAATAAGTGGATTTTGCTTTCCTGTTACTGAAGAGGATGTTGTCCCGATTTGTCCCTCGTCGATTCGAGTCCTTGGTTAGAGAAAGTAATCTGCTTAGAACTGCTGGATTCGGTCGTGGAGTTCAAAATTCGGCAACACTCTGCTTCCTTGCTGTTTGTGAATATTTTAACGTCTGCTGTTGTCTGCTGGAAGTGCTTCCTGTCCCTCGTCGATTCGCACGTTGCACGTCAGCGTGTGTGTGTGTGCTTCGTTCGGGTGGTCGCTCTGCTCGTCCGCTGTTAACCAATAATTTAGACGGCCTCTCTGCTGTATTCTTGAAGTCTGGTCTTGAAGTCGGGTGGATCTCTTGCGTGCTTATGACTAACTGGTAGTACACAATAAGCTTGGTTGATGTCTTGAAGAGTATCTCGCCTTTACGCAACAATTACGAGCTATACAGATGATCTGTACTTAGTGTGTTCGTAATTGCGTGTGTGTTGACCACGTAGAGTCTTCTTGTTGATCTTCACCACTTTGGCTACTAGACGATCGAAGGACTACGTCTTAACTTCGTGAGTACTGACAGAAGAGTGATTTTTCCACCAGAAAACACCGCACTAGCCGGGGCTGCATGAAATGATTTCATTGGTCGAAACACTCTCCCTACCACATAAAATTTAGAATTCCCTTGGTCCGTGAGAATGAAGTCTGGTTCCCACAGACGGAGAATAGAATTATTATGTAACATAATTATCCGGCGGAACCAATTTGTCGCTAAGGATATCCTGTACTTATTTAATTTTGCAATAACTTGGTTGCAAACCAAGTTGTGTGAAATCTAAAATATACAATCTGTCAGAAATTATTATCTTTATAATATAGTAAAATCTCTTTACTGTAACTCTATTTTAACAGAAGTTATTCAATTATTTTAATTAACTCCTTCATTTGTTAATTATATTGCATCAAATTTGCACACGTCATTATTAATATCTCGGCAAACATTTTGGCTATATTGGATTTCGCCTTTATTTATTAGTTTCCGAGATATTAATAATTAACAGTTTGGGTGTGGTCGCTTCCTTGTACAGCGAACTGATTACATAACGACCACGTGTGCGTTGCTTTACACAGCATTATTTTCAATGCGCTACATTCAAATGGAGTTTTGACTGTTACTTTTATTTAAATCTGCTTTCAGTATGCGGTAAACATATAACCCCAAATAGTTAATATTTGGTTCCGTTATAATATATATAGTAAATAGTATATAGTACTATGCGAATACTATACCACTTAAGTGTCAGGTAGTCATCATTACCTATTGATAATTTTTTTTCCTCTACACCGCACACGGCTGCGACGGACGATAACAATGGAAACACCCCAAGACACACAGCATCATCATCATCGTGGCTTTACACTGATAGCCGCTCATTCATTTGAAAGTGACGAGTTCGCTGCAGCCGCTGCCCCAACCATCCCTTTCCATTAAAGTTTCACAATCTTGTTTGTCTCCTCAACTACTTCCCTTCACTCCTTCCCGTTTCTCAATCCACCCATCACTTTCTTAACCTTCAACTTCTCAGTACTTCGTCTTCCATCTCGTCCTTAGTTCCTCTTAAGCTCTCTTTCCTTTTCCTTTCTAAATAATATATAACATTAAATCAATACTAAGAATATCATCTTCATCATTATCACCCTTTCCCTTCCTTCTTTTTTGTTATCTTTATCTTCTTTTCCCTACTTTTCTTTTACTCGTTGAATACTAGAAAAGTCTTCTTGTCCTTTAGTAAAACTGTCTTAGGACAGGTTTCAACTGAATGCTCTCATTCTTTCTCTGTCTGTAACTTCTTCCGTTTCTGATGCACTCCATACTTCCTTCTTCCCCGTCCCCTCTTTCCTTCCATCTTCGGAACAGGTCGGTGCATATTAAGTAAGGACATCTAAAAATAGGTGGCTACAAATTTAATGTATACGCTACTTAAATTGATTATATCTGTAGATTTGTTTCTTTTTATAGCGCAATGGTAATTGCTTTATAAAGCAACATGTGATTGCAATCGCCGTCCACCAATAAATCAGAATGTCGGAAAGTATTGTATTGATTTTATAGGTTAAACTAATACATATGTATATATTCATGAATGATATATATTAATAATTTTTTTTTATATTTTGCACGATAATTTTTCTTCTGCTTTAAATAGCGTGCATCTGTTTTTATACATATTTCAAACGCATTCCTTGCTAATTTGAATTGTGATTTCTGAAAGAAACCAAATAAACTAAGACATTTACATACCAAAATAAAAAAAATATATATATTACAGCCATACCGTTACGTATGCGCATATGTATATACAATGTTCTTTATGTTTTTTAATTACATTTAATTACCATCAGCATCGTCTTTGTAGACCCATAATCGCATGAAAGATAACGATTAGATAAGATAAGAGAAGAAGACAAGATTTCGTGAGGCGGTTAGAGTATTGCTCTGAACTGTGTGATGTATAATTGCTTTGTAAATAATAAGTCGTGTAACTCAGTCGATCAACTGTAATTTCATTGTCGTCAATGTTTAAGCCATCATGAGTAATTCAGTTTTCTCAAGTTGCTCGACTGTTTAGTTCAACTCTTCATTAATCTTCCGATATCACTTCGGATTGTACACTAAAATGAGTTTTGCTGCCTGGTATCCGTCGTTAATAAAATGTGAGTCTCTAATTTTTCATCTAGTTTATAATCTCATCGTATTACTTAACGTTTTAAGAGACAAATCTTATCTTCCTTTTAATGTGAACATTGTCATTTTTTTAAATTGCAGATAAAGTTAAATCCAGTTACACTCCTGATGATGACTTTCCCTTCCTGATGATTTAATTCCAAGTCTTTAATTCATACAGTTTTAGTACTGGATATCATTGATTAATTATAAAAAATTCCGCCACAGAAACGTTTCATCTATTATAACACAATATGTCTCTTATACTTCTGGTAATATGGTGGACATTAATTAATTATTGATAATCCTTATCTGTACCAATTACAGTATTAAAAGTACAATTATTTAAAGTATTTTGCCAGGCCAGTTGTATCCGAGCGGCTGAAATGAGATTTCTCAGGCACGTGGCAGTGTATACTCTCCATGATCATAGAAGATACACAGATATACGGTAGGAAGTAAATATTATGAATATACTCGACAGGATTGCTCACTATCGGTTGCGTTGGTGGGAACATCTTTGCCGAATGGATGACTGCCGCATTCCCAAACAACTATGGAACTATAAGCCGAGGGGACGGAGAGGTGTGGTACGTCCGAGGAAGCGCCGGAGTGACCAGCTCTAGACTTTGGCTGTTTGAGACCGGAACAAACTATCCTTGGTTTAATCCTTGCAGATAATAATGGTGATGAAAAGTACAATTCGAAATAGGCCTACCTAGTACCTTAATACAATTATTTTAAAGAAAAATCAAACTTATAAATTGAGGTTCCTCGGTCTATGGTTACATTAAATTGAAAACAAGTGTGAAATGTTTATCAAATATAATTCTTACTTTCTTTGTCGATCTGAAGTAGGCCTATTTCAGGAAAAACAGATAAAGAATTACATAATTCTGGGCGTAACATTACTGAGTATCTCCATCTACTGGTTCACCAAACGCACTATTTAATTGTCAATCTAACGCGTGCTGCTTTGTAGTTGAGCCTCATGTTAGTTCAATATTTCAGACGTCTCATAACGGTCAACAACCGGTAGGCAGAGAGTCAAGTCTGGCAAACGACTCCAACCAGACAGCTATTCTGTTCTTGTTGCGCTGTGAAAATGACGCAAAACAAATAGGCCTATAAGCACAACGATACAAGCCTACTTTCCCTTTGTTATCTAACTACATATCTCGGCACTTATAGCGTACATTGTTGTCGGCTGTTAGACGATTTACGACACCTACATGTCTGCCGTATTATTTTTTATTTTCCGTATACACGTGTGTAGCTTCACACACGCACGTGCGTAACTGAGCACACGTCTTAGAAGGGACGTGATTAGTCCATAGGGCTATCGTTTATGACAAAAATAGCGCACTAAACACAAATACAAAACCCCCGAGCGCGCAGACGAAATTAACTTGACATAATCTTACATTGAAAAAGTTATTTTCATTTTATTCGTTATGAATATTAAATTCATGCATTTTGAGTCAATATTCATGTCAACAACTTCTATATTGTGACTTTTAATAAGTGAAATTGATACGGGTGGATTCAGAGGGATGTTTTGGTGATGAAATTTTTTAGGAGTAGAGGACAAATTTAAGACTAAGAAAGTGTTTTTACAACTTACTTTCGGGATTTGGCTGTGCGGTAGTTGCTGTATTCTGCTGGAAGACTCAACACGTTTTGGAAGACGATATTTACGTATTCTTCGAACATCTCTTTACTTGAAATTCGCAACTCACGGGGCTCAGTCTCTGCACGCACAACATTAGACATTACAAATTGTATTTTCTCGAACAAAATCTTAGACTTTTGAAATTTCTGCAAACACATTATTACGAAAGAAAAGGTTAGTGGGGCACTCAAGATTAATGAGTTTGATGGTGTAGGGTGCGGTAAAGGGGATGTTGTAGGGGAAGTTACAGACTGGAGACTTGAGTTGAGTCATATTTTTCAGACAACCATTGTCGGGTTGCCCAGGTTTAGGCATTTTTTCCTGTTCCAAACTTCACCGTCTCAGCCTCAGGCGACCCACATTGGGGCACACTCCACTGTTGCCCTGGTATTCTATCTGAAGATATCATCTCTCTTTTTGAGAATGCGGGATGTTATAGTTGTTGACTGACAATGGAAGGAGCAACAAACCAGTCAGCCACGTGATGAAACAAGGAAGGAAGGAAGAAGACGTGGTAGATAATAAAAATATATCCCGTCTTGTATATTTGAAACGACGAAATAAAGTTAGGAGCTTAGTTAACCGGTAGATATGGCGCCTGGCTACTAATCTAAAAGCACCGGGTCAGAATCCTGGACGGACCAAGTTGCGTTTTCAGCACACAACTCGATTCAGCCCGTAGAAATGAGTAGCTGGGATAACGTCCCAGTGGTAGCCACACTGCTTTCCTTATATAGGGAACGGCTCACATGAGCAGGGGGGAATCTAGAGGGGCTATGAGGGATATATATCCCCAGAAATCCGAAAAAATTAAAGGATGTAGAAACCAAATTTTAACTGGTTACGTGTTTTTTTTTTTTTAATGTCATTAATTGACTTCCAAGTTTTGTCAATTTTAACAATGAATATTAAAGTGAATGACAAGTTTAAATAATCTACAATAATAGGAGTTATACTCAATAATAAATATGACAGATGTTGAAAAAGTGGTGAAAATGAAAAGACGTCGACTTGAAAGAGAGTAAGAGGACACTATTTTCCGCTGGGAATAACCAACTTGAAACACATGATTCATGTGACGACGTGCGTTACACTATGCTTGAGCAGTCAGCTGATTTATTTAATTCCGTAACGAAGGAGCTGTTTGCTTTTACTCGCTAGTTGGCCGTAAACCGAGGCCTACGAAAAATACAGGTCATGGTGCTTACGAATTCCTCCAGTGTTTTCCTATATATTCGCGTAATTAACGCACTTTATTTGACCAAATTTACTTAAATATGAAACGTGCAATGAAACACATAATCCACATATTTTTTTAAATATCAAGAAAGATAAATAAAACACTTATTTAACAAAGTATATAGTAATATTTATTTCTTCAGTTTTTTAGCATTTCCTTTTCTTTGTCCCTTTTGAAAAAGACTGGCAATCATTATATTTTTTTAACAAAATTATTTAACATTTTTACATGCTGTAAAATTTATATCCACAACCCTGTTATATATACATTTATATCCACAGCATTTATATACATGCTGTTAACCCTCACTTTCTTATTTTTAACGTCCTCTTTAAAGTATTTATATTGCACATAAAGGTAATATTAGGTTTTCAAGACAAACTGTAAGCCTATCTGATGTAAGTTTTCAATTGATTTTAATGAAATTAATGAATTACAGGTATTATTTGCTTATTAATTTGTTGGTTCGATTTTCATTATAATATGAGAAAAACAATACTCTAAGAAAACGGTAGGTGGTTGAAAAATCACCCTCCGGAATGAATTCCCCTGCACATGAGGCAGCCTAACTCCTAGTTTGCCTAAGCGGAGAGAAAGAAGTCATTAACATAATTAAACAAAACTAGAATAATGAAAAGAGGAAAAATTGATAACGCTGTAAAGAGAGCGATGAAGCGTGAGATATGATATGAGCGCGGGGCGTACATTTGTTACGGCGGGCAAGAACTACTTGTCGCCAGCGCCCTCACATTCATATCTGATCCAACACGCGATCCGGACGAAACGAAGCACTGCTTTAATGGTCGCCTGCTGCCTTATCGACCCGGCCAGATTGCTGTGAAATATTCTACAGAAATAATGAAATAAAAACGATGTAAAATATGACAAAAATTAATCAAGCAGAAATGTTTAAAACTCGAAACGCGTTACGAACTGTAGTGATTCTCTTTCTATTTTCGTCCTATAATGTTCCGTTTAGAAACTGTTTCTTTTTTTTTACATACTAGATATTTCTTTGTAGTGAACATTTAATTATAAATTTAAAAATATTTTTTTGTTTTTAGAAGCTTTAATTTTAAAATGTCAGTCATAAACGGAAACAGTGAAACAGTATAATTTCTTGTTGTTCTGTAAAATGTGAAGGATCGAAATTCTTGAATTTTTTTTTTGCTTACTGCGATTCCAGGACTGGTGGCAGTGTTCAGCGATCTCTGTTCGGTAGACGTATAAGTCGAAAGAGGCCGTAACTTATTGATATCTTCATCACCTCGTTTTACGCATCAACACAAATATTCTACTGCTGCTGCTGCTGCTGCTGCCACTATTGCTACTACATTTACAACAACCTTTACTACTACTACTACTACTACTATGGCAATACAACACTCTTTACATTGTGACCTCCTGAAATTTTTCTCTATCAATTGCTGTCCGCTGCCTTCCATCCTCTCAAGCCCAATAATGCAGGGTAATAAGGCGACTAACAAATGTTTCCCCTGGTTTCCGAGCCTACTGCTGGAATTGTGAGTTGTTGATTGAGACCACCGTATAGGGCAACCAACCCTATGCCGGCTAGATTTTTTGTCGACCTTCTCCGGGCTAGATCCGTCGTGTTCTGTTATAGGACAACCTCGAAAAGGGTGAGGCTCTTCACCACGCACGACGGTCTTGAGTAGGTAGAGGCTCTGGTCCAAACGGCTCTATATTCCGCATATCCTACTCCTAGATGTGAAAACAATTTTTTTTTTTTTTTTTGTCAATGACAAAAGTAACGGCCTTTATAGGAGGTGAACCGGTTCAGACCAAAATATCCGTAGACAACCATGCACAGAATAAGTAAGGCATTTCAATTATCTTGGACATGACGTTACTTATGATCAAGATAGAGATATAGAAAATAAAGTAACGAATTTCACAAGAATGTGTGTAACGATTTTGAGAACGTTAGGAAATAAATATAGAAAAGAAACCCAAATAAAATTTTATAAAACAATGGCAATACCTACACTACTGTATGGTTCTGAAAATTGGATCATAAAGAAAAAAAGATGAACAGAAGAACAAACATCAGAAATGACATTTCTGAGATCAGTTAAAAGATGTAATAGACGAGATCGTATAAGAAATAAGGAGATAAGAAGTGATTTAGATATTTTTGCAGTTAATGAAAGGATTAAAGAATACAGAAGAAAATAGATTCAACACATAGATAGAATGGAAGGAAGTAGAATACCAAAGATAGCGGAAGATTACAACCTTAGAGGCAGTAGAATAGTTGGTAGACCTAATAAAAGGTAGACCGTAGAACAGAAACAGGCCGCTAGAGCCTAAACCGTTAAGAAGATGATGATGATGACAAATTTTTGTAACCACTCACTAATCTACGACTATTATGATTACAAGCTATTTCTACGATATTTTATGTCAGAAAAGTGTAATGTCTTGTGTATACTTGAAATGCCAGTAGTACTTACTCCTCCCACAGCGGGTTCCAGATTGCAAAACCTCTAAGGGGAGGATGTCGACAAGAAAATTACATTAACAGATTTACTGACAGAGAAGAAGCGTAGCAGTTTGTCAAAGTTTGCTTCCTGAAGAGATGTCGGGATAGTAACATTTTGCCAAATGGTGAAATTTGAAATGTCATAAGACAGCTAACACACCGGAAAGAATTCTAAGGAAGGCGGCTTCTAACCTGTCTTTACACCATGGAGACACCAGATTTAATGTGAAGAACGACTGGATGACTGTACAGACGTTGGTCGAGTTTTGACGCGTAAAGGAGAGAGAACGCTACAGTTGTCTACAGGAAAACATATGAAGAAGTTCCAGCGATTACCGTCTGACTGAGCAGTCGTGGAGAAAATCTGGGCCAACGGACAGTGAGCATACGGTTGTTTCAGGGAAAGCGTGGAATACGGTTTGCAGCCGAAACGGAGTTACAACGGCAGAAGGAAATAATGAGGGGAAAACCTAGTGAGCCGAAAAAAGTTCACTATTTTGTCATCAATTTATAGAACAAAAGAATGGACCAGCCCATGTTATCGTTGCTTAACAGAGGCTCAAGTTGTGTGTGGTGTTGAAGATGCGGTGATGAGTTTACCGACAACGATTGCGAGGAAGTACGTCAAGACACATCATTTTGAGTGAGGCGGGACCACCAAAGGTTAACTTTAAAGGTCTCAGTCAAGTCACTGAGGATGCCCCATCGTAGCAAGGGAAAAATTTGGTGAAAAAGTAAAAAATAAAACAAAGTGTGTTAAACCGAAAAACACTTTTATTTTTAACGAAATCTACGACAGTTTCCGACCGAGACACTCCGATACTGCATAAAACTTGTGAATCATCCCAGAACTTATATAAATTTAGATTTCTTATTAATTAATCTGGATTTATGGACGGTTATATAAATTAAAACCAAATGTTGAAAAAAAATTTTAGCCGATATAGCGACCATGTAAGTATTAACCATGACTAGAAACGACTCTAATCAGGCATAAATATATACTACAAACGGGCAGCGGCCCAACTCGACCGTTTCTGCAATGCAGACTACCGGTTCTCCGGAAATATAACCTTGAACTCGTTTCGTTACTATAAATATATACACCATACGAGACATTAATTTTCATTTACAGTGAAACTGTTGTAGCCCTTCTTGTTTCTTAACATAAATTTAATATGACCGAGTGAAATAAATCCAGCGTAGAGTAAGTCACTAGGTGCTGTAATTCTCTAGGCACTGTGGATATGGTTGTGTCGTTTCCCGGACAATATCAGCATCACATCGTCGTGAAGAACTTTGCAAATCGTATCATCAATACACTGAATGAATACCATACGTTCGTATGCCTATGTTTGTGTACGATAACTTGAAAATTAAGAACGGATTTAAGTTTAGTAATTTTATACATTATTCAGCATATAACTACCTGAAAATATTTACAAGAGATAACTCCCTGGAACAAGTTTCTGACATTCATTATCTAAGCTGTGATGTCTTTTATGAATATTCTAACGATCTTCTCAACAAAATTAGTAAGAATCAAGTCGTATGCGGAGTACTAGCATAGACGTTTAGAGATGAAACTAGATTGGAAGCTACATAACAAACTCAAACAAACGGAATGAGTTAAATGTGAAACCACTAAAAGAGAAAGTGGAGCGACATAAGGTGAACTGGGAATAATCCCTGCGCAGAATGGATATGAACCTCATACCAGAAGGGTGGCGTTAGTGTAAGTCTCAGGGATGTCATACTGTGGGACATCAATTCATTCGTTTGTGAAGCGACAACCTTATCCGGATAAGGGCACTGCGACTACTACGTCCTGACTAAGTAACTGATTGGATCAACAAACAACCCAATAAATGTTAAAATAATAAAATACATATTATTCCTATATGTACAAGGGTTGCATAGAATAAGTGTTGCATAGAATAAGAGTTGCATAGAATAAGTGTTGCATAGGTGTTATTGCAATAAAACGGAAATATTAATGATGTAATTAATTTTTCTGACAATCTACTGTGCCTTTAATACAGTTCACAAAAAGTAATTAATTTGTCTCTCGATTTTCTATTGTAGTCTATTTATTGAAAATAGAATAATTGAGATTATAATTGAAACTACAATACAAAATTGAGATTATAGGTACCATTAGTAAACAATAAGTGTGTGTATATTATAAATACATCACATTATCATTAATTTGTCTCTGTTGACCGTAACAGACATGTTGTCTTTCGTAACAACATTTAATTTTTCTACAATGAAATAAATGAATATTTAAAAGGCTCTTTTTGCCTTTCTATCTAAACTATAAAGTGTTTACTGATCTAATTTGTAATAAATCTTTCTTTTAAGTAAGTTTTTATAAGTTTGTATCAATAATATAAGTTCACTTCCCTTTAATTTCGACTGCACCTCCTTCAGACAACGAATTGATCAAATCTGGACGTCGTTTTTCATGAATATCCCACAAAATAATTACGTACCCTTCCACACGTGCACTACACATGCGGCTACCTATCCTTACGCAACATTTTACTGCACTTAAAGTTGTTTTACAAGTCTAAAAATACTTAAAACTAATATTTTTCACAATTAATTTACAGTGTTCAAATATTCAATCTCGATTTACGGATAGCGTCTTTATATATGCTTTATGAACGTTGCACGGATTGCCGTGTTTTACAGTAGAAACAGAATAATTAATGCCAGATGAAGTCGCTGATTACAGCCTTAGTTACAGTTAAAAATGAACAAAGACATTCAAATACAATTCTTCAAACTGAAGATCGTTCAACGCACAGCAAAGCAACAATTTATAAATGCCACCTTATTAATAGTGTCGTAGTAAGGAATACACAATAATCACTTTCCACTAAACTGCAAGCCACAATAACTCTGATGTAGCAGGTCCTAAACGAGAACTCTCTGCTTCGGAAGCGGTGTTTTTATACTTCGCTTCACATGGATGCCGGGAGAATAATAGACAGACGTCGGGAACGCGTGTCTGGAAGAGTCGAGAGCGTTGCGTATTGCGTAATCACAACGGCAGTGAAGTGGCACACAGTCACAGTCAATCGCTGCGCGGCTGGAAATACTAAAGGCGACCCACAGCACCGTTACAGCTCTTATGCGGCAACCCTCAGAAATTGTCCATTCGGAGACCCGACCGTCTATGAAAACGGACAAGACAGTGTGCGCAGTCCCTTTAAACTACACTAATACAGGCCAACTAAATCCCTGGGTGGGTGGCCGACCCGTGGTTGGTGGCGCCCGTGTCAAGAGTTTACTCCTGGCCCGTCCAAATCAACTACTCGGGGGTCGGGCAGCCCCGCAATCAGGGTATGCCCTGTTCGTGGGACGTCGCCCCCGTCCGCCTTGAGTGGTGGAGTTGGATGCTCTTTCTGCTGTTAAAGCCTTTGTAAATTTTCCCTAAGCCGCCTAGGGTTATAGCTGCACCTCTAAAACACAAAGACACTGACCATAACATTGTCAGGTGCCGGGTCAGAGTTCAGAACAATCGACCTCCCGCTCGATGGTGATCCGGGGATGGTATAAACTACTAGCTTCGAACATCTCCGTTATCCTTTGAGTGTCTGTCACATAGCCAAGTATGTTAACTATCACCTTAACGTAGGACTATATAAATGTAGTGAGTGAGTGAGTGAGTGAGTGAGTGAGTGAGTGAGTGAGACAGAGAGAGAGAGAGAGAGAGAGAGAGAGAGAGAGAGAGAGAGAGAGAGAGAGAGAGAGAGAGAGAGAGAGAGAGAGAGAGAGAGAGAGAGAGACAGACAGACAGACAGATAAATATCGTGTATTTGGGAGCTTGTTTGGAACCAATGGGTTATCGGCATGAAATGAATAGAAACCGGTATTGAAGCAATATGAACCGGTATAATATTCAATACACTCCGTTAAACGCGGTAATGAGTCCCTTGTTAGCAACGGATTTAATTCCCATTATTGTTAAACTACTTGTTTGAATGCAAATATGCTCGTAAATACTTTCCGATGCGTAAATAAAAAGTGATGTACTTAAGTCATTTATCGACAACTTAGATTCCTGAAAATGAACTGAAGATTAAAAAAAAGAAAAGGTATAGTTCCGAGTGATAATCTGCGCTCTGGCAGCCACAAAACTTGCAAAAAACGCATTTTTGTTGTTTCCACGTAAACTACATGTGAAAACTAGGTGTGGACGCGAAAAATTCGCACAAAACTATGAGGTCCAAATAATTGTTTTCTCCATTTAAATCGTAATAATTGTTAAAACGCCGTTTTTTTTCCATTTTCTAAGTGGAACCCACGTCTAATTTAGCTGCGTATGCTGTAAATTAGGTAGTGTTTGATGTAAATAAAATAAAATTGACGTTGTTAGGTTAACACGAAAACTAATCTAACTACTAACCTTTCTTCCTTTTTGTGAAATCAACGTAAAAAAACAACTCGAAGTAAAGCGTTACTATACATGTCTCATTTTTTTGTAACAGAACTCGTTTTATACTAATACCGGCTTTTGTCCAGATCACTGGAAAAGTAACCAACTCGAACAGCAGTGTGTTTCAGTGCTGTATTGCTAAAAGCAATTATGCATTTTATTTCGTAATTTACGCGAATTTTTCTCGTCCACACCTACTTTTGATCTGTAATTTACGTAGAAACACAAAAAACCCGGTTTGTCCAAGTTTTGTGGCTGCCATAGCTCAGGTTGTCACTCTTAACTATTACCAAAATAAATTTTTTCTTACGCATGATAACGATATACTCACGTAAGTCGTACAAAAAAGAACACAAGTTCAAAAAAAAAAATGATGTTTTCTACTACTTGAAGCCTTAAACACGTGTCTCTCGCCGTCAATCTTAACTCGTCTCCCAGTTATCTGTAACACCCGGTTCTCACGCTCGCAATTTCCAGTAATCACATTTGTATGCGACGCAAAAGTAAACCTCTATAGCGTAATGAGTTATTTTAAAGCATAACTCGATTAAAATTATTTTCATTGGAACACCAAAAAATAGCTTGTCTTTTGTTATTTTTTTTCATTCGTACCAAATGTTAAACAATCAATATACGTTCGCTGTCAAAAACAATAATTTTTAAACCGAATTATTGAAACAATCATTGTTTGAAGCATGGGACGCTATTGATTTCGCACAAGGGAGAGTGATCCGTTCGCAGGAGAAAAGTTATTGGAGTCTGACGGAAAAGAATGCAATAAGAGGAAGGGTACCTCGCTGTGGACGACGTACAAAGGATTTTATTTCTTTGATCTGTAAAGACGATCGCATGTGTCCTGCCGTATGTCGATCTTTAAAAAATTTGTTATCAATTTTTTTGTACAATAATAACGATACTACGACGCAGATACTAAATATTAAACAACTAGTGCCAACAAAGACCTGTCACAAGTGTCAGTAAGATAAACAGATGGTATCTGGAACACAATGGTATAATCAAAAACAAAACAAAACGAGGATTCAGGAGAATATCCAAATACTAAATAATAGATTCAAACCCTATCTTTCTCCGAAAAAATTAATGAGACATACAAGCTATACAACCTAAACCGACATATTACCCATAACAACACAACAAACTCTTGGGTAGACATGGAAAATTAACCAACGAGAGGCAAGTAATAAAAACTCAAAGAAATTAGACAAAATGTTGATCGCACTACTTACAATGGGTCAACGCGAAATATAAATCAAGCATTCAGTAAATAAAGGCAAATAAAAGTTTATAACATCTGTATGTGAAGACATCGAACAACACTCACGAATCAAGAGATCCTTTCAATTATAGAAAGTTGTTCTGTAAATATATACAAGCTCTTACCTGTCCGTTAAAAAGTATTGAAACAAAAGCTGACGGACAGATTGAAGCTTAATAAAAGAACCGATAATATTGTGAAAATTCATACTCAGCTAATGTATGTACTCCGGAACTCTTACGCTGGGTTCACACATGCCGTTTTTTGACGGCCGTTGCTGCGGTGCGGTAACGGAGCAGAAGAGTCAACACGGTTATTGCAGGGTGACGGTTCCCACATGCACCGGAGTGTTTTCACCGGCCGTTGGAAATTTCCAACGGAGGGTTGTTGCGGCGTCAAGGTCAACAGCACCTTTGCAGGGAAGGGCAGAACACAAAGAAACAGACGGAGCCGGTCCCACAGTACTCCGTCGGTGACACGCCTCCTACACATTTTAAACGTTTTTTTCGCCATGAATTGTGATAAATAGCATTAATGCAACACCAACCTCCTCTTTGGGACAAAGGACAACCAACCTTTTTAAAGACCTCACTGTAAAAGAAAAGCGCTGGTTGGAAGTAGCTGGAGGACTTGTGGAAAAATGGGAATAATTGTCTGCATTGCAGAAAAAGAACCAACGTAATACATTCATCAACTGATTTAACGGACATTCGATAGTATTAAAGAATAAAGAATTTATCTTCGTGCTTCCGTATTTCTTCATAAACTTTCCAGAATCTTTTTGAAGCTTCTCTCTCTCTGTTGTACGGATGCGCCCAGAATCTTCTTACTGGCCGTGGTTCATCTGGAAAACCTGATGTCTCCGCTATGCACACTACTAATAAGCATTTTCTACACGCGTTCATAACTGCCTTCAAACGAAAGCACAGGAATATACAGACTGACTGGTTGTAAGACGAGACTAGGTAGGGGGAGTTTCTCCCACCGCACTCCGGTATCCCAGTACGTGGGAACGAGGAGAAAAATCAACGGCCGTTAGCCCTACCGCAGCACCGGCCGTCGAAAAACGGCATGTGTAAACCCAGCTTTAGAGTTCTACTTGTTACTCGGAACAATGGAGCAATTAAGAGCAGCTCCTGAGGAAGGGATAAGACTAGCTTTTAGGGGTGGTTCAAACTAGCTTAAACATTGACCTCTCAGTTTTACTCAGAACAAATTAGAAAATCAGGATTCTTAACATATAATTTCATAAATATATTTTATAAATTCTTACATGAAATACAAGGGTTGAAAAATATGGAAAATCGCTTATTTTAAAATATTCTGCCTTGATTAATTATTATTCTAATTAAATGTAATAAATTACATGTCATTAGGAATCACTTTATTTCTAAAAGTGTATTCTTAGCAGATCTTGTAAAAATCTGTCTTTCTGAAGATATTTTTAAAAACCCAGTTTATTTCCCCTTTGCAGTTTAATTTAAGAATGTTTACCAATAATGTTTTAAGCATCTTATAGTTCGGGTTAAAGTAACTTTTTTTACGTAAAGTCCAGCAGTAAAATCTTTTCATTTTTCCGAATTAAAGTAAAGAAACTGCTTTTATATCTGTGCAAAGGCGACGGTTCAAACCACAGAGATAAATGTTGAGTAAATATTGGGGCAGGCGGCATCGGTAAATTTTCGGTAAAATATGTAGACCTACCTTAGTGGTCAAATGTCTGACTGAATCCATGTATATTCGAATACACAAACGGATGAGATAGAGAAAACTGCATAATATCAAAACTATTTCTCTTATCAAAGTCATACATTAACGTTCATGCTCTATGTACTGCAGAAACACCTGAAAAATTATTTTTTACCACAAATCCCTCCTTGTACAGGAACTCGCGGTCTACTTACTAGTGTTCCACGAATAAGTAGAATACTTATTACTTACTACTTGTTCCACAAATAGAATTTTATTAAAAAATTCTATATTTTTAGAGTTCAACGTACCGTCTACTGTCTGCTTTCCCAACTACACGAAATTATTTGACACACAGTTATATGGAGCATATTAAATATAAATATTTGCGAAAATAAGTGTCCCAGAACACATGACATGTCCAATAAGAAGTATTCATGCTCACAGCATAACCTATGTACATGTGGACAAGGAATTGTCTAAAGGTTTACCGTTTATGTGTAAATCTTACTTTTACAGACGCAACTTTAGAAATAGGCTTACGTTAAGTGTTTATGGAATTTTGCTGAACTTTTTAATATCGCTGAAGGAGGTATTATACTATAGTAGCGAAATATATATATATATATATATATATATATATATATTGTAACGAGATCTAAAATTTTCGTTCCTGCTTTTGTAATAATCGTAGAGTTAAACTCACCCGTTCTACCGTTCCAATTCGAATTCTCTGCCAAACAGGTATTACCAACCCTTCTTGGTCATCCAAAATTTTTAACGTTTATTATGTTAGAAATAATACCAAAATTATCGTGAAGATGATAAAAAAATCAAACATAAAGTGAGAAGTTCAATAATATTTTTTATTAGCAATTCTTATGTTCCTTATTATATTACAAATCCTTCCAAATTATATAACGAAATCTGTGCCGGCATGTTCAATTATTCGCGGTTGGCTATTCTGTTCCAATATGGGAGTTTCTCTTGTTTATACTGTATTGTATTAATATCTCTGGTCGTGAAGTTCTTGAGGCTACAGAAAATGTCATTAATTATACTAATAAAAGTACAAAATTTTACAATCAACACACAAATATTATACAAGTTGTGCAATAATTACAATTATTATAACCTATATTTATTGAAAATGTGTTTATAGGTTTTTTTTTTAACTAATATTTAATCTTAAAGTTTCTTCATATAAGTAATTATTATAACACTGAGATTACTTTTCAGTTCTAAGTGTTCATTAAATAATAAGGAGTTCAAGTGTTTGATCAGTGAGTGATAAGTAGTACTAATAGGGTAGTTCACTTATTACTTTTTCACAAGCAGAATTATCACTGTTGCACACCACTATATAAAAATTATTCCGATTAGCGCTTTCAAGCCTCACAGCGCATCGTCAGATCGGAAATGAACAAATTAACCTGAAAACAAGCCCTTCACCCGCACCCTGGTCTCACACAACAAGCTATAATTCAAATGTCCCTTCCCCACCCTCTGAGCACTGTCCCTCCATCTGGACAGTTACATATTTTTCTAGCAAATTCCTTGTGTTTCCGTGTAGTGTGTGTGTGTGTGTGTGTGTGTGTGTGTGTGTGTGTGTGTGTGTGTGTGTGTGTGTGTGTGTGTGTGTGTGTGTGTACATTCCTTCTAAATCTAACCGTCTTTCTCATGCACACCTGTGGGCCAGTCACACACCCTTATTTTAAAACCATCCAATTAGTCCTATGCAATTTAATTTTTAATCTTATCTATCTGTCCTCTATCATTTACTTCTTAATTATGTTATAAAATATTTCTTCATTATCAAATTTAATTTTAGTATTAATTAAATTGTCTAACCCTTTTTCTCTTTCTTTCAATATTTCTAACTCCTTCCTAAGCTTCCTTTCAACTGTGTTATTTACTACTTTTACAATGTCGTAGTCTTCCAAAGGATTAACAAACTTATGGTTGTCTTCTATGAAATGTCTTGCATATAACGAATTCGTTGTTCTATTACATTCTCCACGTTTGTGGTCAGACAACCTGCATACGAATTTTCGTCCTGTCTCACCTAGGTACACTTTGTTGCAGTCTTTACATTTTAATTTATAAATTCCGCTTTTCTGTATTACTGGGATTTTTTCTATACTTTTATTCCTTATCTTATCATAATCTGTAATAAATCCCAGTATTACCTATTGAATATACTTACAGTATACAGTACATTTATGATGCTTAGTATAATAGATTATGGGTTTGCCATTAAGCTTAATAGTTTTGAACTCTAAATCCCTTAATACAAATAACTGAAATATAACACTGGATTGTTTACTATCCATATAACACAACATAATTCTTCCTTTAAACATTTAAGGAATTATCAGTATTTTATATTTAACAAACATTTCTTTTATACTGATGATAAACATTTTATTTTTTTTATAAAACTATTCAATTACTCCTAACTATAATTATTCTGGTAATATATAGTTTGTTTATTATCTCTGGGTTTTATTCATGGTTTATTAGTTATTATAATATTCACATTTCTTATCTTTCTCGATTATCACTAGTTTATTTCACTTTGCAACATTGTATCTTTATTTTATCAACACTATTCCGTTATTATTATTATTATATTTGTTCTTATCTTTGATTTTCACTTTAAATTATCTAATGTTTACTTACTATTTTTATTTCACAATTCAACTTTGTACTTTTATTATTGGTAATATTTATGATAATTCTTTCTGAAATAAGGCATTTGGACTCATTATGTTAACTATATTCTTTTATCACTTTTCCAATCTGTTGGGTATTGTCATAGTCATTGTCTTTGTCTGTGTCAGATTTAGTTTATTGGTCTTGTTATATTAATTCTGATTATTAGCTTTTCAGTTAACAGCTTTTCTTCATTCATTTAAACTTGCAAATCTTGTGCTATCTTCTGTCACGTTACATAATGCCTCGCCACCAAAATTGATTATTTCTCAAAATAATTTTTTTTTTTTTTTGCTGAAATCATCAATTAAATTATCTTCTACTTGCCATTTATTTACTTCATATTTTATTATTCTTGATCTGATATTTTTTTTCTTTTTCTTTTTCTTTTCCTATTAGTGTTTTATCCCTGGAATATTTTACTTCCCTAATTATTTTCCTTCTGTTCATATAAATTGGCACAAGTCGGAGGGCACTTTTTGCTCCATTATTCCGCTGTCCATAATACACATTCTGAGTTCAGAGAGACATACCGTCTGCTCGATAAAAATGATTGCTGAAACTTATTTCTACATACAATCACCATTTAGTAATAATAATAAGTAGTCTATTTGCGACTAATATAATATAAAAATTCAAATAAATACACTCTTGGGATTATTTACTCTGTTGTTATTCAGATCAGATTATTTTCCTTCTTATTGATTCATTCAGATTTTCTTTATCAACATGTGTGGCGATGGTGTTGACATATATATTCTGTAGTTCTTTTATCTTCCTTCTTGCAACAGATTCTTCCATGTTTTTCTTTCCTTTATCATTTCCAATTAAAAAATTCTACTTTGTAGCTATATCAATGGTTATCATTATAATTATTGTCATTAAGTTATTCATTGTCCTTCTTACTTGATTGTCTTGTCTTATTATATTACTGTTAATTGTCTTGTTTGTTCTCTTCTCGTAGTCCTCAAAAAATGTTATTTTTTACTCTTATTCCATTCAAAACTAGGTTATGCAAATATTTCCTGCAAGCTGTCCTCACTTCTTTTAACTTTTGTGGCTTATCTCGGTTTTTATTATTTTGATTATTGTTTCTTCAAAATTATTTTGTTTCAAATATCTTGTGTAAGCTGTTCTTACCTCTCTTTGAATTTTGTGTATAATTTCTCTTCAAAATTATGTTGTTTCAAATATTTTGTGTAAGTTGTTCTTACGTCTTTTTGAATTTTGATATATGTTCTCTTAAAAATTATTTTGCTTTGAATATCTGGTGTAAACTGTTCTTACTTCTTTTTGAATTTTGATATTTTTTTTCTCTTCAAAATTATTTTGCTTTAAATATCTGGTGTAAGCTGTTCTTACTTCTTTTTGAATTTTGTGTAAAAATTACCATTAATTGTCTTATTTCGCCTCATAATAATTTTTTTAAATGAAGACTGGTTATAGGTTCCCTTAACCCTTTTTGTGATTAATTCACTTATCATGTATGTGTTGTTATTGTTGTTCCTTGTTATTACATACGGACCATTATAAAGTAATAACAACTTTTTCGTTATTCCTTCCCTAGAGTTGGGCAATTTTCTCTGTTTTTTATTAATACTTTGTCTCCAAATTGGTATTGTATTATTTTCTGTTGAGCCATCCGATATTTATTTCTTCTTTTCTCTGCTCGTTCCGCCACTTTACTGTAAAATCTCACATTGTCGAATTGGTAATCATGGTTAATTGGAAAGTTAATCAATTCTGTAATTTCTCGAGGCGGTGGCCTTTCATACATTACTGTATAAGGGGTATCTCCGATGGACTCATAGTAAGCTCAGTTAATAAAAATTTTGCGTTGCACTAATATAGTCATTCCACTTTCGCTGTTTGTCGAAACAGTAAGTTCTAAGGATCCTTCCGACTTCCCTCAGTACCCTTTCCGCTGGGTTGCTATTTGGATGATAGACAGAAGTTTTATAAGATCTGACACATAGGTCCATTAAAGTTTCCTTCCATTTTGTTCCCCTAAATTGGGCACCGTGGTCTGTGATAATGGATTTTGGAATTCCCAATTCTGGTATGTACTGTTGGGTAACGATATTTAATATTTTTTTGATGGTTGCCCGATTAATTGGGTACAGTTTTGTGAATTTAGAGTAGTGATCGAAGATTATTACAATAAATTTATATTGCCTTCTTCCTCCACTGCGTGGTAGGGGTCCACATATGTCTAAGAAGACTCTTTCTAGTTTACTGGTCGAAGTGATGGGCTGCATAACTCCTTCCTTTCTGTCATTATTGCATTTCACCAGCTGACAGATATGACACTGCTGAATATAGTTTCTCATCCTTCTATTGATATCTTTTATATAGGTGTGTTCTTCCAGCGCCTTTATCACTTTTAGTGCCCCCATGTGACCGTATCTGACGTGATAATCAAGTACGAGTTCCTTTTCAATTACTCGGGGTATTATTAATTTCCATGAATTCTGGTTATGATTTGTCTTGACAAACAATGTATCCTCATGGATGCAGTAGAATGGTATTATTGTCTCATCTTGTTGAATTAATCTTTGTTTGATGTTGTTTATTTTTTAGTCATCCTTTTGATGTTGTTTAACTTCCTTGATTATGTTTTATAAATTAGATTTGCTCTGAATTATGTTATATACCTTCGCTATGGTCTCCTTCTCACCCTCAAACGTTTGTTGTTCCAGATTAATCCGGGATAATACATCAGCAGCAACATTTTTACTCTCTGGAATATATTCCCAGTTGATGTGGTATTCTTGGAGAGCAAGTATCCACCTCATTAACCTACCATGACTAAGTTTACAATTCTTTAAAAGGGATATGGATTTATGATCGGTTCTCACCGTTATCGGATAACCCAGGATACAAGTTCTGAACTTATCACATGAAAAACAACACTCAACAAATCTTTCTCGGTCACACTATAATTGCGCTCGCAAAGGTTCAGTATTCTACTTGCGAAGCTAACGACCCGATGGTTTTCATCATCATCTTCCTGGTATAACACGGATCCCAAGCTTATATCACTCGCATCACAATTCAAATAGAATGGTCGGTTGAAGTTGGGGTGTCGCAACAAAATTGATTTTAGAATGTTTTCCTTAATTAACTGGAAGATTGTATCCTGTTCCGGGCCCCACATCCACTTATTCTTGGACGATAATTGTGGTGGAAACCTGGCTGTCAATTCGGAATACTTTCTCTGGAATTTGCTGTAATAATTACAGATGCCCAGGAACGACTGTAATTGTTTTTTATTCTTTGGGGTTGGGAACCGTTGAATAGACTCTATTTTGTCGTTAGATGGTGATATGCCTTGTCTAGATAAATCAAAATCAAGGATTTAAACCTCGTTGGCTATAAATTTAGATTTTTCAAGTTTTAACGTGATATTATTGTCAGACAACTTCTGCGGTACTTGCTTTAACCTGTCACAATGATCTTCCCAGCTCGATGACGTTATTAACAAATCGTCGACATAAATGGTGGTATATTGTATTGTTTCTGGACCCAATATTTGGTCCATACATCTGACGAATACTGCCACGGAATTTACCAGTCCAAATGGTAGTCGCTTGAACTGGTAGTTCCGCCCTTCGAAAATAAAGGCAACATATTTCCAACTATCTGGGTGTAACTCCACCTGCCAGTACCCACAAACAGTATCCCAGGTACTGATAAACTGGATACCGTGAAATTTCTTGAGTATCTCCTCAATTTCCCCAGGAGATGTTCTATCATTTATTAAGAGCTTATTTATTTCCCTTGCATCTAGACAAAGCCGTACCTTTCCGTCCTTCTTTGCAATGGCTACTATAGGGACTGGTGTATTGTGAGCAACTATATTCAATTATGACTTCTTTGATCATCCTATTAATTTCAGTTCTTACTGCTTCTTTTAACGAATACGCGATCGGATATGATTTTCTATTGAAATTTACTGATTCTTTAAATTTTAACTCGCACTGATAACCCTTTACCTTTCCTGGTATGTCGGAGAATACGTGACTATATTGGTTGTAAACAGATATCAAATTTTCTACCTGCTGAGTGGTTAACTTAATTTCTTTTTGTTCATACTGAAATTGTCGGATTTCTTCCAATTTTTTGTACCATAAACTTGTATTACTGCCTTGGTATTCTGTTCTTACCTCCAATATGTTATCTTGAGGATTATTAATTTTTCTAATATTATAAATGTTATTAATTAGAGAGACACTTTTGCTTCCGACTAGTTCAGCTACCCATTCTGTATTTTCTGACTTCATTGACACCCTTGCTCGTCTCATGTCAATGACTGCGGAATATTTTCTTAAAATGTCGCAACCGATTAATATATTGAAAGGTAAACCATGAGCGATTAAAAAGATCATGGGAAGGGTTACATCGTTACTGATTACTTCCAATGATACTTGTTTCCTTATGGTTTTGTTTTGCCTCCCAGTGGCTCCAATTAAAATTATATTATTTACAGGTAGGGTAGGTAAGATGATCTTACTTTCTTTTTGAATTTTGTGGTACTCTGTACTGTCAACCAAAGACACATTCGCGCCAGTATCTATCATTAGTCTTGTTGCTATTCCATTTATCCTAGCTGTGACATAGGCAATCTCATTATCTGAATTGGTATTTTCGGTAGATTTCTCTTCGAGTAGTTCTTCTCTAATACTTTTTAGGTAGTAATTTTGAATAATGGTTATATTATTGTCATTCGTCTGGTCTGTTTCCCCTTGTCTGTACCCAATGGATTGGTTCAGTGATGGGTCCTGGTAGATTTTCACTGCCGCTACTCGTTTAAATGTTGATTTACTCCTTCTGTACGGTCATCTTGGTTATTTGACCTGTTACTGGTCTGTTATGTCTAGTAAAACGACCGGGTCGTTGTTAAAAGTTACGTGATTCCTGTTTCTTCGATCATCTTTGCCGCTCCTACTTCTTCGTCCTCGGTACTAATGTCTTCCGTAATCCCTATCGTCCGTCCTCACGTAGTTCACCCGTCGCCTGTATGTTTGATTTTGGTTATTATTATTATTATTATTCTGTCTAGAATGATTATCAATAATATTATTATTATTATTATTAAATCGATTATTATTATAAATATGATTCGGGTTATTTGAACGATGATTATTGTTGTTGTTGTTTGGTTGAGGGTTATAGTAGTGATTATTATTATTATTATTATTATTATTATTATTATTATTACCATGGGGATTATTACCATTGGTGTTATATTGATTATTGCGATGTTCATTAAATTCGATTATAATTATTATTTCTTTGTCTGTTTTGTTGGTAATGTCTATCTCGTTCGTACTCTCCCAATAAGTCTGCCATATCTTGGATGGTCTTAATCCGTCCGCTCAATCTGCTCTTCGTGATCTCCCCGTCGTAATGGTATGCTAGCTGCGTTACCAAACATTCTTAAGGGATAAACTTCCAAGTTTCTCGTCACCTTGCCTAAAAAATATGCTGTTGGAGACTGTACTGAGTACGGATCAAATCTGCCGTTACCTAGGTTGTTCCTCACCATGTGTTGGGTAGCCTCAGACCAATACTTCGCTTTAAACTGGTTCTTGAACTCTTGGAGGTTTTGAGTGTCAGGCCGTGTCGCCGTCCACCAGTTATCATGGACATCTTTAAACATTTCGTCCAGCATATTCCTAATCACAGTCCATCTTGTCTCCCTGTTTCTTGATAGATTTTATTCTAGTCTCTTCACATTTCTAATTTTTTCCGCAATCTGTTGTTTCATGCTCATTGTATTTTCCTCCATTTGATCCTTCATTTCTTTACGGAATTCTGTCATTTGTTCCTCTATCTTCTTACTCATCTGAGTATTGTCCTCTTCCAACTGTTGTTGTAATGTTTCATGGTTGTTTTCGATTTTATTATTTAGTGTTTCATTATCTTCCCTCATTTTTTCTTTAATTCCTCATTATTTTGTTTTAATAATGTTTCATTATCTTCCCTCATTTGTTTCTTTAATTCCTCATTATTCTGTTTTGATGTTTCTCTGCCCTCCTTTCTTTGTTCTTCCATTTGATTTATTATTGATTCTGTGTTTCGTCTTGATTCTTCCTTGTCTTCTTTACTCTGTTTTTTTCAACGCTTTCTGTAGCATTTCCATTATGTTACTCATGTTGATACTCTCAATGGTTCTGTTGGGGTTAAAATTGTTTCAATATCTTCCACCGCTGTGGCCACCTTTTCTAACATATCTATTTCTTCTTCAGCCTCTGCTGTCCGTCTTACTGGCGTTGCTCTTCTCCTTGACATTTTCGTTTATTTTTCTGTAGCCGCCGCTAGAATCCAATGAATATAAGAATAGAATTTATTTCTCAATTCTAGCCCTACTAGTTGGTGCGCCAATTTGTAACGAGATCTAAAATTTTCGTTACTGCTGTTGTAATAATCGTAGAGTTAAACTCACCCGTTCTACCGTTCCAAATCGAATTCTCTGCCAAACAGGTATTACCAACCCTTCTTGGTCATCCAAAATTTTTAACGTTTATTATGTTAGAAATAATACCAAAATTATAGTGAAGATGATAAAAAAATCAACCATACAGTGAGAAGTTCAATAATGTTTTTTATTAGCAATTCTTATGTTCCTTATTATATGACAAATCCTTCCAAATTATATAACGAAATCTGTTAAATTATTATGTCTGCATGTTTAATTCGCGGTTGGCTATTCTGTTCCAATATGGGAGTTTCTCTTGTTCATACTGTATTGTATTAATATCTCTGGTCGTGAAGTTCTTGAGGCTACAGAAAATGTCATTAATTATACTAATAAAAGTACAAAATTTTACAATCAACACACAAATATTATACAAGTTGTGTAATAATTACAATTATTATAACCTATATTTATTGAAAATGTGTTTATAGATTAATTGTTTTTAACTAATATTTAATATTAAAGTTTCTTCATAAAAGTAATTATTATAACAATGAGATTAATTTCAGTTCTAAGTGTTCATTAAATAATAAGGAGTTCAAGTGTTTGATCAGTGAGTGATAATTAGTACTAATAGGTAATTATTACTTATAGTGGTAATTAGTACTTTCACTTATTATTTTTTCATGTTGTTGTTACAGTTGTATTTAAGTTATTTTTAGCAATTCTCTTTATTTCCAGTCCGGATAGGATTACTTTAGGTACAGCTTGTTTTCCTTTGATCAATTAGATACTCCGATTTTCTTTTGGAATTTAAAATTTTCAAAGTGGTTATAATTTATTGTTCATCATTCTGGTCTAGTCTTCCATCAATCATTTATACATAAGATATTTTTTCTCTTCTCCAATGGTTTGCTGTTTTTCTAATTTGTACTTCTCAGAAATTAATTATGGATTAATGAAGTTATTCTTTTGGTATTATTTTTTCATGTTGTTGTTACAGTTGTATTTAAGTTATTTTTAGCAATTCTCTTTATTTCCAGTCCGGATAGGATTACTTTAGGTACAGCTTGTTTTCCTTTGATCAATTAGATACTCCGATTTTCTTTTGGAATTTAAAATTTTCAAAGTGGTTATTATTTATTGTTCATCATTCTGGTACAATATTCCATCACTTATTTATATATTAAATATTTTTCTCCTCTCCAATGGTCTGCAGTTTTTTCCAATCTGTACTCATCAAGAGTTAATAATAGACTAATGAATTTATTTACTAGATATTTTGATTGCTAAGGTTCAAACACTCCTTCTCATTGGTTGACAATTTGGGAATATTGTTAAACATGGCTATTGTTCTTCTATACAAAATTACTAAAACCTTTTAAATTAACATAATTTCCTTATACTAACTGTAATACTAAATATAATAACATCGTTATATTGCTTTTCCCCTACACATTAATTTGATATCCTTCATGACTAATTTTCTTCAACTAATAACCAATCCCTACATTTAATATTTTGGTTTTCTTTTGTAAATTAACTCTAAACTAATTATTTTATATCTATTTTTGTTTTCCATACTCTTACTGTTAATCCTGACAGGATTACATGCATTATTTCATAAATTGTTATGGTTTTGGTATTAAATTTTACAATTTTCTTGTTCCCAAATATAGGTCTAATGCCTAGAATAAATAATTCTCTTTATCTTCATTCATTACAACTGATTATGTTAATATTGATAATTTTAAGTGTTTTAAACATAATTACCATTATACACTTAACTAAATTATAACATTCAATATAGCATAACTCTTTATAAAAAACATTTTAGGCCAATGCCAGTATCCAATATTGAACATATCTTTTCCCTGGTCCTGTTACTCATTAGTTGTAATATTACATCTGATTAATTATAATCATAACAAAACATAATATAAATTGAACATTAGTTGAGTATTAGTATTACCTATTGAATATACTTACAGTATACAGTACATAATTCCCTTTACCTATGCTTAGTATAACAGATATGGGTTTGCCATTAAGCTTAATAGTTTTGAACTCTAAATCCCTTAATACAAATAACTGAAATATAACACTGGATTGTTTACTATCCTTATAACTCAACATAATTCTTCCTTTAAACATTTAAGGAATTATCAGTATTTTATATTTAACAAACATTTCTTTTATACTGATGATAAACATTTTATTTTTTTATAAAACTATTCAATTACTCCTAACTATAATTATTCTGGTAACATATAGTTTGTTTATTACCTCTGGGTTTAATTCATGGTTTATTAGTTATTATAATACTCACATCACTTTTCTTTCTCGATTATCACTAATTTATTTCACTTTATAGCATTGTATCTTTATTTTATCAACACTATTCCGTTATTATTATTATTATATTTGTTCTTATCTTTGATTTTCACTTTAAATTATCTAATGTTTACTTACTATTTTTTTTTCACAATTCAACTTTTTACTTTTATTATTGGTAATATTTATGATAATTCTTTCTGAAATAAGGCATTTGGACTCATTATGTTAACTATATTCTTTTATCACTTTTCCAATCTATTGGGTATTGTCATAGTCATTGTCTTTGTCTGTGTCAGATTTAGTTTATTGGTCTTGTTCTATTAATTCTGATTATTAGCTTTTCAGTTAACAGCTTTTCTTCATTCATTTAAACTTGCAAATCTTGTGCTATCTTCTGTCACGTTACATAATATACATATATATTTACATATTTATATTTATACCGATACATATTTATTTATAAGTTTATGTTTATTTACTTATATAACACGCTTTTTATTCTGAGGTCATTAAGCTCTGAAGTCGCACTTATACGACCATCCGTCTTGCAGAGAAAACACAGGATTAGCGTTTACAAAGCACGCTGTACACATTATTTGCGGTGTAAGCGACCTTGACATTGAATCGACACGTTTCTGACCTCACGACGCCCATTTGCAGTCAAGTAACGGCTATTGATTTTACGCGGAATAGGTCAGCGGGGTGTATCAAGTGAGGATGTCTGAAAATAGCTACTATAGTCGCTTGTCTATTCACGGCTACAGCGCAAAGCCTTTGTTTAATAAAACATCTTTTTCAAGTGTATTTTTGAGTTGTATCTTTCCTAGCAAAATTGTTAATAATTTGTCCGTATTACACAAGAGTATCCTAAGATAGTAAGAAAATTCAAAACGAACGAACTACCAGGTGTCTCAAATTTACAGATACAAAGTAGGTGCTTCAGCACATCTGCTTTGCTAAATACGAGGAGGCTAATATTAGCAAAAGAAAATAAAGACAAATCTTCCGTCGATTGGAACAGTTCAGTAAGTTCTCATGGGTATCACTATGTCAGTGACACTGGTGTGTACACATGTAATATTCTCGGCCCCATAATCCCCATCCCTTCATAATCGCTTTGCCGTTTACTGTTGATGGAAATCATTTCCTGAAAGAATAGGCTGACGAATTGAGTAGAAGCTTTGGAGAATAAGCGAGAAAAGGTTAAGTGCTAGATATTATTAAGGGCAGAGAGAAAAATTGGTTTATTGTTATATTGGAGTGTTAGTGGTCTCAAATATTTCTACTAGTAATTTTATACAAACCACTATGTCGTCTTTGGTACTGACGAGCGCTTTCGGCAGTCAAGTCATTCAGGTCATTTACCAACAGCTTTTTTTTATGTTTAAACCTAAGAAATTTATTTCCTTGTTTCCTACTTCAATTTTAAATTTTATACTCTCTTCTAATTTGTTAACCTCTTAAAAAAATACCTTTAATTCTTCATCATCGCCCTCCATATTAACAAGATATCGTCTACATACCTCATCCATTTCTTAATTTTGCCTTTATTTTTCACTGCTGACATTATTTTATTTTCAAAGTAATTCATGTAAATTTCTGCCATTATCGGTGACATTGATGAACCCATTGGAAGTCCCTTCTTCTGAATAAAAAACTTATTATTAAACCTAAAGTAATTTTGCTTCAGACACTCTTGTATTACTTTTATTAATTCTTCTTTTTTTCGTATCCTTTCAATTTGTTCTTTTCAACTAGTTTTAATGTTTTTTCAACCGGGATGTTTGTAAACATATCTACTAGATCAAGCGATGTTAACCTTGAACTTTCTTTTACTTGTACTTCTTCTTTCAGTGTTTCTATCAACTTTTTACCTGTTGATAAATTACCTGAAGATGGCTTGACTGCCGAAAGCGCTCGTCAATACAAAAGACAACATAGTGGTTTGTATAAAATTACTAGTAGAAAAAAATTGGTTAGAGCACTATACGCGAAAAACATGCGGTGGTAAAAGCACTGAGGGTTGGGAGGGCTTGTAGGAGAGGACGGATGATAGATAATGCCTGTACAGATGCGCTATCATGAAATGAAGAAAACACTTGATGTTCGCTTCAAGTTATTGGTAATTAATGTGCCTGTTTTATATAGCCACAATATTAATTGATTTAAAATTACTGTAATGCGGGTATCTATCGTATACTGTATAAATAAGACGACATCAGAGATAGTGAAGTAATCAAAATACTTATTAAACACTTTTATCCATATTTCACTATAGTTCTGCAATCTTCTACATCAGGGGTCTCCAAACTACGGCCCTCGGGCCGGATCCGGCCCGCGAAGGGTCTCTGTCCGGCACGCGGCAACCCGGCCGATGCTGCGTGTAGTTTTTAAATAGATCGTCAAGATACTTCAAATATTCTAACATTTTACTACTTAACTAAACAAGAAATAAGTTCAGTAAAATGTTATAATGTTTTGTACAAGTTTAAAACATTTACGCGGTTAATGTGCTTGTTCGTCTGGCTGCCTTGAATGAATCACGCTTTTCAAAGATACCAGAAATATCTTTGCATGTTATTTTTTCTTTACTATTATTTACATTATGTTGAATAAACGAATTTGTTTTCTTTGGATAAGTCTGCTTAATTTTTATTTAAATACCTACTTTATTGACTTAATTACTTAATTATTTCGTAAACAAAAAAAAAGAAAATAAGTTTACATTTTATAAATATATATATACTGTTGGTCCGCCTGACTTCCAAGATTTCTTGGAAGCCAATTCAAGTGTAAAATTTGGAGACCCCTGTTCTACGTGATCTGCCTATGCTCCACCTTCCTTAACATTTGTATGTTTTAGCTTGAAAGCGCAGATTATCTGGGTTCATCACATCCACATGGTTATTCCACGACAGTCTGTACTGTTTTACTCCTATTATATAAACTAAATTGTCTTAGGTCTTTTCATATTGTTTTACTTCCTATATCATCACTTCTAGTACATCCTTTTAACCTTCTCAAAAATGTTCATTTCTTTCGTTCGTATCCTCTTCTCGCCTTTCTTTTTAGTCCCCACCACGTTTCGCTTCAACGGAACATTAACAATGGGACAGCGATTGCTATACAACTTCATCTGAGTTTCCTTTTGCTTTTTAAATTTTAGGAGTTACTGACTTTTTCGCTGGTACAGGGTGCCTCAGGGAAACGGGAAAATTTGAAATAATTAGAAAAAATGAAGGAACGTTACAAAACTGTATTTGAGGCTCAAAATATGTTCTACAAGACTGGAAACTACATTAGGGATCACTTTTTAAAAATTACATTAGTTAAATGCTGCCCATTTTGCCGTACACATTCAGTAAATCGTTTCTGTAGGTTTTGCATAGCGCGGCGCAATGTGTCACCTGGGATTTTGGCGATTTCCTCTTCAATCTGTGTCTTAAGCTGAGCAAGGGTTCTTGGTCTAGTCTCGTACACGATGCTCTTCAGATGTCCCCATAAAAATAAGTCACAGACTGAAAGGTCTGGAGATCGGGGCGGCCAAGTGATGTTAGCATTCCTTGAAATTATGCGATCCCCAAACAAACGTTTCACTGCTGCCATAGACTGTCTAGCAGTGTGTGAGGTGGCTCCATCCTGTTGAAACAAGGTGTGCTGAATGTCAAGATTTGGAAAAGTATGGAGTCTTGGAGCCAAAAATGGTTCTAGCATGTTGACATAACGTTCTGACGTCACAGTGACAGCAGTGCCTCGTTCACCTTCAAAAAAATAAGGGCCTATCACCCCATGACACAACACTGCACACCATATGGTAACTTTAGTACTGTGTAATGAACGCTGGTGAAGCTGAGCAGGGCTTCCTTGAGCCCAGTAACGGAAGTTCTGCTTATTCATGTTTCCACTTAAGTGAAAATTGGCTTCATCGGGCATCCAAAGATTTTGAATGAAGTTTTAGCATCCTCATTGATTTTAGCCAACAATTGTTCACAAATTTGCAGGCGCAATACACAATAATTAGGATTCAGTTGTTGCACAATCTGAAGTTTGTACGGATGAAATTGAAGTTCATGGAGTATTCTTTGAACGCTCCGACGTCCGGGCTGCAATGACGAGATAATTTTTTGCACCGAACGACGAGGACTCCTTAAGATGGCAGCTCGCACGTCATCAATTTTTTCTGGGGTACGTACAGACCGTACACCCCCACTAGGCTTTTTCTTCAAAGCTGAACCAGTCTCTTTAAAATTACAAACCCACGTTTCGATTGTGTGTAACGAAGGAACTTGACCGCGGAGCGGAATCTGATAGTGGCGCCGAAACTCTCGTTGTGCAGCTGTCAAACTGTCACCATGTCGGTAAAACGCCCTTACGGCGACCGCACGCTCTGCACCGCTCCACTGCTCTATGGTAACTAAATGTCCGTTACTGCTAGACAGACAGTTTCACTTCTGCTACATCTACAGGGCTGCCAACATCAACTTCAAATTATCCCGTTTCCCTAAGCCACCCTGTATAAGTAAAATTATTACAATTTCATATAACGTTGTAATATTAACTATTGTATAAATAATTGTTATAGAAATAGTTAAGTGAAGGGTGGAACTCGATAGACGTCTGTAAATCTTCGTAATTTTTATGCGCTCAAACACAAACACACACACACACACACAAACAGTGTTTTCACAATTTACTGTTGATTAAATTTAGGAACTGTACTAAACACTAATGTAATTTCAATGCCCCATGGAGACGACATGGTGGCCGTAGTTATTTATTGCACGCACTGGACCTTCTCCGTGGAATGCTGTTGTTGTAGCGAAAAGTATAAATAACTCCTTCTTTCTCTCTGGATTTGGCTGCTCTTAGTTCAGTAGGCTGCGTTAAATTTATTCCAAGAGACAAACACAGTTTCGGCAATTACTCTGTTTGTGGAATTTCGTTTCATTCGCACGGATTATAGTTTGGATGGAAGAATTTAATTAAAATTCTTTATACAACGTTTTTGATATTCATAATTGTTGTGAGGCTTGTTTTGAATACACGTTTCTCTTTTCTACTAACGAATTTTGCGAAACAACTTCAATAACATATCTTATGTTTACATTATTTTATTATGTGTTATACAATTTGAAACTCTTAAGCAGTAGAGCAGGAATCTTAAAATGCAGAATTAATGCGGATATTGTAACGAGACATATGACCACGATATTTTGGACATCAAAATATAAACAACATGTCATAATAATTGAGTGGGACAAGACCCATTAAGTATTCACAATGGGTATAACAAGCATTAAAACTACATAAATAAATAATAATTGAAGAGTGAACTAACAACGGAAGAGCAAAACAGTAATGGTAATAATAATAAAACAAGAAAGAAAATGTATTAAATAGTGATTATCCAATAGATCAAATAACCCAATAGATTCGGTCAGTGAGAAACCAAGAAAAAAAGAAGAACACATATTATAAAGAAGAAAACAATAATAATAATGATGTCAATCAATATGGTGACACAAGCAGAAACAAGAACTTACACTAACTATAAGGTAAGAAGGTCAAATGTGAAATAAATTGCCAACAACAAGTGAAGTACAAAATGAGATACAATGACAGATAGCCAAAACACTAACTGACTACATTAGATGACCTGAATATGACCACAAATGTAGTAAATGAGTAGGGCATCCAATAATAGCCAGGAGAGTGAGAGTAAAAAGAATATTAGTATAATAAGAAGCTGTAAACAACAGTATGATAACATATTATGTCCAGAATTAATGTATTAATGTAAGTTAATAGAAAACCAAGATTGTCAGATAACAGTAATAATTACCAAATAAGTTATGAAAAATGATAATAGTGAGAAAAAGAACCAATTGATAAATTACAGGTGATAATTAATAACACAATACTAGTAAAAAAGAAATAAAAATTGTAAATGAGAATAAACTCAGTCAACCCATTGTTGCATTAGAGTGGGGAGACACATAACCGAACTACATGTACTTTCCACTTAGATTAATAAGAATTAATAACTAAAACATAATTAAACTAAAATCTCTTGGACAAAAAATCAAGTAGATATTGTAAGGGTTCTACCAATACCCCAAGATAAACTACCTAGAGTAGTATTTATATTTTAATTAATGTAAACTAAATGACTAAAAACAGACAGAATGGGAATCACCATGTAAAGTTTAGCTAAAACAAGTTGTAAAATTAAACAGAAACAGAAAGGGTGATATCTGTATAGCAAGAAAGATGGTACATCACTAGCATAATATTGTAAGATAATTATTATCACTAATGTAAGGCATAATAATAACAATTAAATACATCTGTCATGTGACACTAGCTGCAAGTATTATTACTAAGTTCTCAAAACAAGAGAATGCACCAATGTAAAACACAAGATTGTAAAACAATGTAATAACTGTAATGAACAATTATGAACAAGATAGTGACTTAAAAGATCACTACTTAATTAAGAATGAAGTAAAGTAAGGTGACACCTTATAGTACAATCTATAGGTGATTATATCGACTCAAAACCAGGAAATAACAATGTATTAATAGTAACTAAAGCGAACAGTAGTTGCACTGACCATGTATGTGTAATTGTGACACAACAGAAATTGTCCAGAGACAAATATTAAAATGTAATTAGTAAATATAGTTAGTAGAATCATAGGCCTAATGCAACCTAAGCATAGGAGATATATTTTGTCAATAAAAATGAGTAGATAATAAGTAAAGAGTGTAAAAGGACTTAAAAAGCATAATCTCGAAAAGATGTGATTGTCATTTGTTAGTTTTAGTGAAAGAATACCTAAATTTATTAAGAAATAGTACAAAGTGTTAATTTCAAACAATATCTTCCTTAATCGTGGACGAAAATATATCATGTGTGGACTCTAAATTAATTAAGAGCCAAATGTTCGCCATATCGTAATAAGCTTAAATTCACAATCAGAGGTGTTATAAGAAAGTTATGTCAATTTAAAGATATTTGATTTATTTTGGACAAAATGTTTAGCGTCAGTTCGTACTCTTAAACCCAAAGTCCCACGCTTCTTGTAACAATTAAATAATTCAGCGAAGGGGGTGTGTGTGCTCAAGTAAAGATCCTTAGCCAATCAAAAGAGAGAATTCGATAATTTTTACAAGGAATTCAAACGAGAACAGCAGAAACGGACACCATTTTGGGACACTTCTTCATGACCACTGAGGCAAGACAGACGACAGCTCCGCATCGCCAGAAAACACCAGTCTAACCTAACTTTGTGCGTGTAATCAAATGTAAACGAGGAAACATAACCCTATTTTAGTAAAATCATTATAACGTTTTTTATTCGAAGTATTGCTAAGTGTCATTTATGTAAATGTAAAACGTCATTTTAAGACCTTATTTTTCAAAATTTTTCCGGGGGAGGGCCCCCAGACCCCCCTTAGGCGTACCGGAACCTATATTTTTACAAAAACAGCACTGCTTATTTGTATTATTTATTATCATTTTATAATTTATTTATTATTTTATTTGTTTTTCTACTTCGATACATGAGAATTTAACTACACGAATAAGGTACATTATTTTCAACATACTTTAAAATTCTAAAACTCGGTAAGTTTTAAAGTGAATGCTGTGTTTGCATAATTGAATCTTTCAAAGAACTGAAGAATTGTCCCGTTCCTTTACAGAATGTTTAGGCCTATCTACCCTCTACAAATATTTACTTACAACAAAACAAATATTTTAAAACGTTTATCATTAAGCACTTTCTTAAATGACGTACTCAATTATCGTAATTAGTTAATTACTCTAAAACCAATGTTTCCTATCTCTAGGAATCTTCCTCGAACATGCGAGGTTCAAAATCGTCGAACGGGCGAAATGTTTAGTGCACAAAGAGATAAAGTATATGTAAAACGCTTATTATATTTGATATATGTATAAGATATGTTTACACTATTATAACGGTGTAGTCCTCAGTAGTGTAAATCACAAAAGTTGCAAACCAGATTGAAGGCTATTCGGTTTCCTCTATTGTGAAATATTGTACAGCTACAGTAATAGTAACTTTATGACGATCATGTCAGACACACTAGAATGCCTGAATGTTAGCAACGTGTACATTTCACTGACGAATTTGGGATTCTGCCAAGCCACGGCTTTCATAGTTGGTACTTTGCACGAAACTACAGTAATTCTTTATACGTGTACACACACTACGTGAGACACAAACTTGTAACTACTTGACGTGTAGCTGTTATGGCAGTAACAAAACCCTACGACCTGATATGTAACAATTACAGTGTAGACAGGTAATGACAGTAAATAAAGGGTCAGTCTTTCAACTAAATAGTTTACTAGTAAAATAATCTGTAAAACTTGTATTACTCTAGTATTACTAGTCAGTACAAAAGAGATGAAATTGAATACTATCTCACGAGACGTCCATGTGTGGTAACAAGATAGAAGATATAAAATAGTTGAAATAGGGCGCAGATTAAGAGGCAACAATAAAGGAGGAGTAGAAGTAGGAGAAAAGGAGAAAATAGTTAAGAAGAAAGAATATGATACACAGGAGGGGAATATAACAAGCAAAGAACAAGCAAGAGAAGTCGGTAGCGCACAATTCAGAATAATAGAAAGAAGTAGAACCATAGTAGGATAGGCGAGCCAGAGCAGATTGGAGTAGGAAGAGGAGGCAAAAGAATGGGGCGGCGAAGATGAGGTATATACAGTTCAAAGATAAACGATTGTTCATAATGATGAAGAAGAAGACCCCACAGAAAAAAGAATTTTACGGGCTTAAGGCACTGAATGTGAAGGAAAGCAAAATGGAATCCAAAGACCCAATGAAAGGGCGGTCAAACCGAAGAAAGTTTACGTAAAGGAACAAAGGACAACAGTGGAGATAAGAAGTTAAAGAATAAAGATTTTAAAAGGACAATGATATGGAAAAGGTAGAGTAAAATTCGGACGGACCAATGGCAAATAAACGAAAGAAGAGGGGATAGAGGAACTAAACTAGACAGAGGAATAGTTGGCAAAGACGAAGGAGAAGGAAGATAGGAAAATAAAAACGCATTGGAGTGATGGGAAGGTGACCTTTAATAAGAGGAGATGACGGAGACAGAGGAAGTGATAATGGAAGCTAAACGTGCTAGAGAAATGGTAAAGGAATGGTGGAGTCAAAAGGTGCAAAAGGCGAACGTGTAGAAAAAGGAAAGCTTATGGTGTAGAGGACGAACGACCTTAAGGAAGAGTAAATTGTGGCAAAAGTTGATAACGTGAGTAAATAGGAAGGAAAAGTGACAAACATGAGATAAAATTAATATGAGCTAAAATGTCGAGTTTACAGAGTCAATCTGAACCGTCGATGACTCATTTTGTTTAATATTCTGGATAGTGTATGCTTTGTGTTCGGTTCTCAGTACCAGCTATCAGATGCATCGTAAATGAATGCCCGTAGAAAACAAAGCGAATCATTAGAGAGAAGCTGACTAACAAATAAATTGATGTGTGGAAAGAGTGGGAAAGGAAGAGTGAACTTGCGTAAAGAGAGCAAGAGCGGTTAGCGAGAAAAACAGAGCGTGTAATTGGGCGTTTTGAATGTAATATTGTTGGCGCAAGGATAATACAGTCTGCACCTCAACACCGCGTCTGCACAAAACCCAAATATATGAACTGGCATTGAACTTTTTATTGCACGCACTAATGAGTGCACGCAAACTTAATTTATAAATGTGTTCAGCTGATAGCAAAAACATCTAATGACCGCTTCATTAGACAAACATGCAGAATTTTTATACCCTAATACGCAAGGTAGAGCGCAGTGTTTGTATATTCTTAAACTGCGACTATTTTTAAAAGACGGCTCAAACAATTGTCCTCATCGACATGTATATTATAGGTCAACATTCCCTTAGGCTTTCACGGCTGGACTCAACGTTGTTGGAATGATTATTCAAGACAGACGTTTCGGCCCCACCATAATCGTTTCTGAAACTGAAGATGGCCTCCGATGGTGGGGGCGAAACGTTGGTGTTGAACAATAGTCCACGGCCTAACAACCCTGCTAATAATAGTCCCAACAATTGTGTACATAACAATGGACTGTAAATAATATTGATACAAAATATTGAATAAAGTCAATTCGCAATTAGGGAGATATGTTGGACCTCGGCAGACCGCTTGGCTACTAATCTAAAGGTCCCGAGTTCGACTGCTGTGCAACACCGTGGAAGTGAATACCCCGGACAACATCCCGCAGTTACAGTGGGCGGCTGAAGCTTTTGATGCAATATGTTTCAAGCCGGCAGCGGCAGACTACTCTGTCTGAATCTCCTAACAAACTTCGATGGTAATTAGAAAAAAGTCGTTATCATCATTATTATCTACGAAGATATTATGATAACCTTTCTAATAACCTTGGGATCAAAGACATCAAAGATACACGAAGGTTAACTTAATTCAATCGAAACGTTTCTTTTTGACGTTGTCAGTGATTAGTCGACTGAACAAGAAGGGTTACTGTGGTTCGTTTGATGCGTATGGTCCTATGTTTGTGCCCACGTAACCCCAGAATTCCTGTATAGATTTTGATAAATATCAGTCGGTTCATTAGTTAGTGCTATAACATTGGGGATAGCGTCACTCAGAAAACTAAAAACATCTGACTGCGTAAGGCTATTAGTAAACTCGCCTATTGAATATTTCAAGTATTTTAAAATTTTAAATACTCGCGTGAATATAGTGTTATTATTCTGTTTGATTTCACAAAAATGTTTTCTTTTTCTAGAAAATGTCGCTTTTTATTTTCGTACGCGGATATATGATATATGTTTTAATATGTATTATGTAGGTGAAAAGTGGACATCCGGGGCCAACAACTGGTGGACACGGGTTTAGCACATCCGATGTACCCTAGCTGGATTCGCACCTTGTTTCAACCAGTCTTTGGTGGAATCCCTATCTATCTTTCCTGTCTGGTCTCTCTTGACCAACTCTTGGTATTTTCGACACCGAAAATAGTTTTTCAAGGGCTCGGGAGTCTTTCATTGTTTTCGTACTTCAACTTTGTTAAGTAATTCTTATTTTCTTGTTTCGTTTCATTGTTTCTTGTTTCCCGGTAAGGCCCCGGGCAGAGTTAAAGGTAACAAACGGTCAACGGTCCTAGAGGTGGGAGAGGAAGGTTTCCCAACGGCACTAGGGCGGAAGAACCTAGGGGGTAGGTCCCCGAAAGAAAACCAGAGCAAGGCTAGAGGTCAAAGGTAGCACTCCTACCACTAGTCTTACTCTAGTATACAGGTAATTTCCTTAGAGGACATTTATCCTGCTCGAATGCCACAAAAGAATGAATCGGATGAAAGACCTAGGAAGCGTTGGTGAAGTGTACATATGTTCGTTTGGGACTGAAACAGGAGATGATTCGCCTAGTCCCTGATAGAAGAAGAAGAAGAAGAGGTTAAAATTGTTTTTTTTTTTTAAGTTAAACTTTTACAGTTAACCCAGTAGTAATATTAATTAAGTTTCATGCTTGATTCACTCTGAAAATGTAGAGCAGATTTAAATTTGACTCCAACGAACTTTTGTAATTAATCAACTTAACTTATACAATTCTTGCTTTTTGTCTTGCATTCGAATAAACTGTTGGTCACAACATACTACACAATCCACGGAAATATCTTCAGTTATCCGATAAGGGTTGGGTGTTTCCGGTCTCAGTCAGCTGCGACGAAACGATGTTTTCCCTGCTCTTACCCGGTCAATTGCGCCCTCACTTTCATTTGGCCGCAGCTATAGAAATGTTCCTGTTCCAGACTTCGATTAGATTTCAATTCTGTAACTTCTTCATTTGTGCGAGTAACCTCCTTTCTTCCAATATTTTTGTTAGGTTAGATTCGGTTGTTTAGGTTGGTGTCCTTTTAGTTCGGTTCCTCCATCTACAAATAATACGGAGGCTTATGAAGTTAGTGTAAAATGGGGAAGTAGTTGTGATAAACATGACACAATTAGTGGTAGAGTTGTGAATATGAGATGTCCTAGGAATTATTAACTTATGTAGCTAGTAATGGTGTGAAGAAATGTGTTAATGTTTTTATAGGCGATTATATGTTTTGTTATGCGGTGGGCCAACGTGTGGTATCGCCTTAGCTGCGAGCGGAGCGAGCAGAAATGGGTCATTAAAAGGCCAGGTGTTGCGATCTAAATCTTCGATGTCTGTGATACATGAGTTATGTTTTTATTAACCCACAAATCGATAGACGGCCGAAGCCTATGTAGGTTGAGCAAAGCGAGCGCAGAGGTCTGTCACATATGGGTTCAGTATGTAGAATGTACATGTGCAAACGTGTGTAAAGAGAAAGATAACTGGTCGCAACAGTATGTAAACCTTGGAAACAGCCGTACGCATTAACCTAACAGGCGTGAGCCTTCATCTATTCACGCGTCTGTAGCTGCCGGGTCGCAATTGACTGGTTCAAACCCAGTCACCCAATCACATTTTCACCTCGGTCGAAGCTGACCGGGTATTGTACTATTGGGTCGCAACTGACCGCTGTCCGGGGTTGCAATAACAGCAACAATCGATAAGAACATCTAGCAATGCCAAGTATTAAGCGTGTAGCAGTAATAGGCCTATATAAATATTGCAACATCGCCTCTGCTAGCCGATGAGATTGGCGTTTGCAATACTACCAGTGCGGTTATAAAGGTTTCTTGTCCGTTCGATGTATAAAATTAGGTGAATATTTGTATGACGTCAGAGAATATTCATTACTGTTGTGAACGGCGATTGGTTTACTATCGGTGTGTAAGTCTATACCGCGTAGTATCCGCCAACAATATAAGCAAATTCGTATTGTATGATCATTGTTGATAGTTTAGTGAAGCAGAGGCAAATGCTTTATGGTGTTTCTCTAGGAACACAATATTTAGTAATAAAAGCCACTGACCGCGTGACATGTTTGTGGTTTGATCGACAATATTTAGATCCACTAATAATGGGCAGAGTGCAAAGTTACAACAACACGTCGAATTATTAGCAGATGTACGGTATCTAAGCTCGTATGCGAAGAACAGCGTTAATTTCAACACAGTGTTCCCTGAATTTAACAAACTTAAACGCCAAGTCAGACAAACTTGCAAGAAATGCTGTAACGAGCAGGAATCCGCCAGTCATATGGAACATACGTTACATACTGTCGGTAAAGTTATAAAACTGCAAGACTGCACAATAAATTGCAGACTTTTAACGTCACTACTCTGTTGGGGAAGAAATCAATTGTAATGTTGACTCAATCCACATTTCAACACAATCTAGCAACAGTTTACTGCCTATTCATATGTAAATGACCTAGAAACAATATCTTGTAACTAGCTGACTGGAAACTGAAACTACCATTTTAAATTTAAACATTACTTGCTAGAACGTAGAACGAAAATGTGTGACTTTCATCATAGCAGAGGATGGAATATCCTCCGAACACATTGAAAACGAGTGTAGCTTAATCAAAAACAGCTTTTATAATAAAAATTAAGAAGATTCTGAAGAACCACCAAAAGAGCCTTAAAACATGAGTATATTGCTACGCTGAGGAAATAAATAGTACAGCATCTCTGAGTGGCTACGTGACTTCTGGCACGCCGCGATGCGCAAGGCTGTTCCAGACTATTACAAATCATTCTACGCGGCAGAATTACGTAATGCCCCGTCCATACGTTACTCGACAAACCTACCGACAGTGAGGACCACTGACCCAGTACATTGCAAGTTGGCGAAGGTATAAATACTGGATTACGAACGGTGCAGTTCAGTTACACTTGATGATTTTACAAGTGCGGTTCGCAGTAATTGTTGCGGTTTATTGAGTAGTGGTTTTGTGTTAATTAGTGCAAACCATAATAAGTCGACATTAATTGTTGTGTGTTGGACGAATTTAACTTGAAGTATTGTACCTAAAAGAGTGCTTTGTTGATTTACAACTGCTGTTTGTGTATAATTAAAGTTTGTAATTAGTCACTGATGTCAGTTATTCTGTTTCCACTGAACAACACGATGATCTGTGTGACCGTCGTAACAATATTACAAAATGTTTTGTGTGGACAGTAGTTTTATTGGTGCTGATAATTGGGTCATAGGGAAGAAGGAGAGGGCACTTAGTAGGCAAAGCGCTTTAGAGATTCACCGCTAGTAGAGAATGCAGGTTCTCTACTCATCAGATTTTTCTATTTAAAATTATGTATAATTTATAAGTATTTTCTTTGTTCTTAACTACGAAAAGAATTTTTGAAGTTAAGTTATGGACTTCATATATGTGATTTTTTTGACATCTGGCGGCAACATTTTGAATCTGAATTTTTAATTATTTTTTGTTGTTTTTGCTATACATACTGAGGTAGTTTTTAAAAATACAAAGATTTTTCCCCTCTTGCCGTGGCAGCACTGATTTCCATACTTATATCAGCTGTTTGTAATGATTCTTTTTGGTTATGTTTACATTTTGAATACATACTACGTTTTTTCCAATGCGTTCCAAAAAGTCAGTTTATTAGCACTCAACGAACATTTTCTCACAAATCGTTATAGATAATTTAATGAAATTTTTCAGGATATGTTGTTCTTATAAAAATACAACTTACCACCAAGGCATGAATCGACATGTTATAATTTTATGTGCGTGTAAAGTGTAAATATTTAAAGTGTTGAAACATACCACTAAACCATTTTTTTTCTAATTTATATTCTGAAATATTTCGAAATCCTGTGATCACGTTCCTTATAATAGGTCAATAAAGCAACGGTAAACTTTGGCCTTCTTATAAAATATCTGAGATAGCCTCTTCAGCGTGAGCGTAGCCTAATTGTTAACTGCTATGCCTTCAGCTCGTTTCCCTGTACTTCAAACGTATGTCCTTTAGTAAAGATTATTCTAAACAATAAAAGAAATGTAGCAAAATGTATAATGAAGTTAACATATGAGATCTTTCTCTGCCCCTGCATCTCTCTGTCGTCCCTCCTTTCCCCCTCAATTTCTCCAAGCCACGCGTTGTTTTGCGTTTAAATTACAATTGAATACCAAATGCTGTGGAACGTCGATGAAGAGGTAAAAAGTACGTCTGATACAAATTACGCAAAAGTCTTATCTCGCCTTGTCGCATAAGTAGGCCTGTACGACTAGGTGTAAATATCAATTGGTGAGTTTAAGGTATATCCCCGAATGCACATAACCGTGAAACAAACATAAAGAAAATACGGACTGAAAACAAGTCTATGGAAATTGATAAGATCTGTGAATGGTCAGACGTTCATACAGCCATTCTTATCGTTGCGTATGTCGCTCGTTTTATGTCGCCATTTCGTTCGCACGACGATAAGGTAAGACCTTCTGGGAAAAGCTTCTTATCTCCGCACGCACATTATTCGTTAAAGACAGCGTAAGCAGACAAGTGTACTAGTCAGTCGTAAAGCTTATCGATAACAGCAGTACCTCCCTCAGTATCTGTCTCGGTTATGGCCTGTAATAAGCCAAAGCACTGTCAGATAATGCGTATTATAGACAGTTTGCTTTGCCATGTTGCACCCGTTTCTCTACAGCCACACTTCAGAATCATAAGATGGATCATATAAGAAATGTTAATTCAAAATTGTGTTTTTCACAGAATCTATGTTAAAAAATTGGATATTTTTTTCAACGGAAAAACAACCATATATACTGAGAAAGATCAATAGATATGAAACAGTAGTGTCGAATAATCAGAATCAATTATAATGATACGAACCGTAGTTATTACCTGATACTGGCGGTAATCACTACAGGTTCCTTATATTATTGAGAATACTTAAATTGTTGAGATCGAATCGCCTCACGGTAAAAACGTAGTAGTGTTTGAAATACTATATTCATTAAAAGTATAATTCACGCTATCAGATATTTAGAAATAATTCATATAGTAGTGCTCATGAAAGTTTTAGACAGAGACAAAAATAGACGAAAGAAAAGGAGGAAATTCGACTCTTGGAACACGTTCGGCCCCCAACAAGACGTAGGTTCGAAAAAACGATCATAACATAATGACTTTAACCATACAAAAGGCGACAGAGAGGGGTTTATTATAGCAGACGTAAAGCGGATGGCTACTAATCTGGAGGTCCCTGATTCAGTTCCCGAGTATCGCCATAAAATCAAGGCACCTTTTAAGATCCTAAGTCGACTCATTCTGTGAAGATGAATTTTTTTTCAGCTCCCCCAAGTTGACTCACTATTCGGAAATGAGTAACTGAAATAAAATGGTGGGGCAAAGTAGTGTGGCAGTAATTGGCATTAGTGGAGTGAAGCGTAGTGCTGGCCACCCTGCATTCTTTGTATGCCGTATGAGTCAAGCTGGCAATTTCACATGGCCGACTCTAAATTAGTTCAGTGGTAGAGAAAAAAGCTATTATTATTAAGGTGAAAATAGAAGCATGAGATTGAACTACTGACAGCCGGCTAGACGGTCGAAATTAACGACAAAGCATTCAGTTAGTACACAAGTCGACATTCTCCAAGCAATTTCAGCCAGCGTTGTAGTTCAAAACCCAGGGTCGTATAACGAAAAGGCAAACCGAAATCAGACCCAGAACAGTACGACATACCAAAAAAACAAAAAGTTAAATCTGAGGAAGAAGATGGTGTCCTTCTGAGGATACTTACTCACGCACAGCGTCCGGTCTGTTTTACGAACTTGAGGGTAACAACGGTGGTACTCTGTTCAGAGTTAAACAACAACAAACAGAAATTACAAGACATACCACAAGTAATGCGTGTGTGTGATGCGAGCGCTCGAGTAGCTATGTTAAAAGTGTAAAGATCATCTTACGCCTCTAGTTGATTTACGCGTGCAAAACTCGGATTATGGAAACGAACGGCAACTCTTGGCAAAACTCCAAAGTCGTACACCAAGGCCTTGTATTACTACACGACAATCAATACTGTATTATTTGCTGGTCACTTCATGTATCAGCAATGCTACCCTTGCAAAGTTTGTATATTGCATATTAATGTATGTAGGAAAATCGGTATACAAAGAAAACGTAGTGAGAGTGACGTCAAAAACTGGCGCAACTTGTTGGAAGTTGTAGGTAGGAATGCAAAGCCGAATTCCACTTGGTACAGTAGCATTCGATAGAGTAAGAACTCTTCTGACTAGTCGAACAATTAATATTAAATTGAGAAAGTGTATTGAATTGGTATATGCTCACTGTTTTAGATGGAGCACTAAATGTATACATAACATTCCCCTGAAGGTTCCAAAAACAACAAGAGATAGATCCAATCGTGGAACTGTAGTCGTAACGAAGGTTGGAAAATAATAAATGGAAAGAGAAGATAACACATGAACAAGTATTAGGGAAAATAAATGGCAAGAGGAAGCTAATAGAAAGCAGAAAGCAAATTGAATTTGTCACACTTTGAATACAGATTGTTCAGACAGAAGTGGATCTTAGTAGACCAATGAGTATGGTACCCGGCTACTGGTCTAGACACCTGGCGCTCCATAAAATCTAGTTACATTTTTCACCCCCAACGACCTAGCCTGTGGAAATGAGTACATGAGATAACGTCATGGGACAATAACGGACGACTGAAACATTTTTCTGGTCACAGTATCTTCCTCGTATGCCGAACAGCTCACAGAAATAGCCTTCCTTACCTAAACCACTTGGGTGGCACAAAAAGAAGCCTGAAAGGAGTAACAGATGTAAATATTGTAGGGAAGAGAGGACAAGGAAGACAGATTTTATGGTGGGGAGAAATTAAAGATATCTTGAAGAGAGCGCAGGGACGGGCAGTGTGGAGAGTACAGTTCAACTTCGGCCACAACCACCACTGGTGATTGTACCGAGATTTTTTACTACACATTACTTCAGCCTTGATAAGTTTATAAGTATATAATAAAATTCATATTAGATAATAAACTTTCGTCAGATACTAGTTTTGTGTGTCCGTAACAATGGCACACGCGTTAAAATTTAACACTAAAAGAAGGAGTATTAGTGAGTGGTAACACCATTTGCATAAAATAAACAGAAATCTTATATTTAAAAAATTGTGTATGCGAAATACGGCACAATAACAAAAAATTTATTCGTGCTCCAAAACAATGTTTAAAATATGAACAAACTTATTTTTCATATCCAAACAAACAAAGCTTGATGACGCGGTAACTAAATGTCATCCGATATTTGTGCAATCAGTAATGTCGATCCTTGTTGACAGACCTTTATTTTACGTGTTCAATTTCGACACGTTCATTAGCAGACTTGACTTTATACGGTATCCTTAATTTCTCTACGTATTCTCACTTTGTATAGATGCATTTCATTAAACTTTTCGCCCTCTTCTTCTTCTTCTTCTTCTTCTTCTTCTTCTTCTTCTTCTTCTTCTTCTTCTTCTTCTTCTTCTTCTGCTCCTCCTCCTCCTCCTCCTCCTTCTCCTCCTCCTTCTTCTTCTTCCTCTTTTTCTTCTTCTGGTGCTCCTGCTGTAAAAATGATATCATCAGACTGATTCACCCAAAAGCACTAATCACGTCAACTATTTGTTTACGTTTCTACGAAAGACAATTAGGCGTCACTTACCAACCGTCAACAATCGTGGCTCTCCCAGACCACACCGGTCGTTGCTGTTTGCTCAAAACCAGACACTTACACAGTTTCTAGCAGATTCCAGAACGACTGTAATATGCAATTCGCTCGACACGCCATCCGGAAAGTGGCAGATTATTCTGGATTCTCTGCCCGGTATATGTATCAGCATCCAGGGGCGGTCAGTTTAGTTCAGTTAGTTCTACCTAGCGACTTTATCGGTACGGTTCACGGTGACTGTTGCAGTTTATTGAGAAGTGACGATTGTGTTAATTAGTGCAAAACTGTAATAAGGTGATATTATTGTTGGACAAAATTAATTTAAATTATTGTGTAAGTGTGTTTTGTTGATTTATAACTGCTGTTTTGTCTAATTAAAGTTTGTAATTAGTGACTTCATTGGTGTCAGTTATTCTGTTCCACTGTACCCACGACGATCCGGTGTGACAGCCGTAACAATACTTTGCTTCTCGTCTTAGTGAATGAATTACACATTGTTCGCGAGGCATGTTCACACACAAAAATATTCTGTTGTCAGAACTTAACAATTTAACATTAGCTTGCCAGGATTGGTTTATTCTTAGTCGCGCTCTAAGCCAAGCCAAGATCTAAATTAGTTTTATTACTAACATTCTCAAAATCCTGATTTCCCCTTTCTTTATGCCAGTTCATATTTTACAACGTATTCCCAGGAAATAATGCTAATGAGAGACATACATTCCACATGTGAGCCTGGGTAGAAACATGCGGAAAGGAAATGTGATTGAAGATCCAGGAAGCGACAAGAAGGTAGTATTTGAGATAGGAACAGACATCGTGCCTGATCACTAGAACTGCAGAAGAAGGAAACGATCTTCAACAAACAACATTTTTGTAATTGTCATCATCGAATTTAGTCTACTCCAACCCATACAAAACAAATGTCTCAAATTCCTTTCGCAAATTTACTCTTGTAACCGTGACCACATATTGAATCAGCGTCCTTGTACGTTGGTTGCGACACATAGTAGATGGCATATGTTCAACGTGTCACTTCCGTTGGAGCTTTCATGTTCTCCAAGGCCTTCATGATGGAGCAGTGCATTCCATTTTTTCATCATTTGTAAGTTCGAGACTCGGCGTGAGTTTATTTTTTAACTTATTCTTTTCTAATTTAAATGTTCCAAATAATACAAAGAGTCACAATGTTTACTGTTTATATTTTTTATTAAAAAAAATTTTACAAAACTCACAAAACATAAATTTCATACACATATGATTACACAAATTTCATAACAAGTGAATTTTTGTTTGAATGAAAGACGCGTATTGGTCGCTGTGAACATTCAATTGATCGTTCCGTTGTAACGTTTTAAGAGATCGGCTAAACTAACAAGTACCACGAAAGGCAAAAAAATCTACGTTTAAAAAAATTGTACTACGCTTTTAAAACACGATGCGTACGTTATTGTGTGTTGTGGGCTGATTGTCCATACACAGTTGTGAGGACACAAAAACATTTTTCTAAAACAAAATATAATAAAATAAATTCAAATTAACCCATATTTTACCCTGCACAAATGATTTTAATGAAGTTGACAAAAGTAAATTAAATACTGAAATCTAATACAAGTACACATATTATTGATTGCTATAAAATATACAAATCAGATATAAAGTAAGAAATCCTTGTTTGTATAAGTAATTAAGCGTAATAAATACGTAAGTCCCCTAGCATACGAAAGCATTCAGTTGGTGATTTACACTGTGTAAAGTCTTCTTTCCAGTTTAATTTACTAGGTACGTTTAATAGATATCAATAAATAAATATCAATAATTTCTTCTTAACATATAGATATGTTCCGCTAGGCTGAGCTTCGGCTGTTTGAAGCTAAACAAAAATGTGTCTCAAATTTGTTTTCAGTAGTTGCACTCTGTATTGTACTCAAGTAGTTTGTAAGTTTGTTGGAAGGTGAATATAATAATTCCTATTATTATTATTATTATTATTATTATTATTATTATTATTATTATTATTCAGCAATTATTTAATAAAATTTTGTTGCAGTGGATCCCGTCTCGCGTGGCACGGAAACCGAAGAACGTTCTGACTACCTAATGAAGAAGGAAGCAATATACTTAATACAGGTGCAGGCGACTGTAAAGAACAAAAAATTTAGAACTGAGCGATCTGGAAATAACGATCATAATTGTGGAAGCAAAAAAAAACTGCAACAGAAACGTGGCAGGTTCGTTACGAAAGTTTGCTCCATCCAGAAAAACTGCATATCCAGAAGATCCTCACAGCTCAACATTCAGCTATTCACGAGGTAGACGTGACAAACAGACAACAGAAACTTGATATTATCGACGTTACAGACTGACATTGATAACACACTCAACTTGTTATCACTATAAGCGTAGAAGTACCGGACAGAATGAGAAACATAAAGTGATGGACGAAGACATAAGAGTCCAAGGGTTGGTCGTAGGAGTGATGGAGTAAATGAGTAACAGGAGAAAATTACGTCGACGGGGAACATGAGTATCCTCGTAACTGATAATACCTAGGAACTGGCAACGGCTGAACGTTGTTGGCATAGACGGCTAATCAGTTTTTCACAGAAAGTCAAAAGCCAAGTAACTGTTACTACATATATGTTTATCAAGAGTTAAGATTATAATATCATATACCTTACACACTTTGTCCGCCATGTTGTTTGTCCCTTTCCTTTGTTCTTGGATGGATTAAAAGTGAGCATAATCTACGAATGAGAGTGTTAGTTTCTGATTATACTAGTAATAACTTTCACTAATTGTTTCAAAATTCTGCCGTTTCTGAAACACAGATGACCCGTATATTACTTTCGTTTTAAGGGAAATACTGTCTGCTGGACTTGTCACAGTCAAAAGAAGAGCTGACAATAGGGAAAATTAAAAATTTATTGCTCTTCAGTTACGCTAATTAACGATCAGGAAAAATAATAATTATACTGCACTATGAATAAAACTGGAATAGGATCGTAATTACTCCTTACAAGGAATCAACGTTGCCACATCTGTCCTAGGGTAGTTGACTGACTCATATACCCAAGACATCTTGGAAACATGATGGTTGTGTCCCGTGTGTGACACGGCTAAAGGCTGTCTTCATCATTAATTAGTTGAAGAGCCATTCTACACAAGACGAATTATTCCCGCTTTAATCGGATTTTAGGCGTGTTCTAATTTGTATTGAAAATAATAAAAATGATATGTGATGATGTTACGGATCGCTGCCTGACGAGTGACCGTATTTTAATTTCATCCGACTTAAATACGACGACTGTAACTAATACGCTAGTTGTCTTGTGAGCCGCTGCTGCTGCTGCTGCTGCTGCCGCTATAGTCGTAGTTGCTGACGCTGCTGTTGGACCGTTGACTGCTGTTCGTTTGGTGCTCCTTGTATACAGGTTCCTTTAGACGGAAACACTTTGTCCAGAACTTGTCCATGGAATGGTACAAGTGCCTTCTGACGTGCGCCAAGGCGTGAGTTTCGTCCGGGTAACTCTGAAACATAAGAGGCTTAATAACATATCTTAAAAAATCTGTAGTTGATGAGTTCTCGTGCGTAACAGATAGGAACTCTTAGTTAATTCTTTTTTTCTTTTTATTAGCGTTCATCATATTTTGTTGCCGAGTACAAAGATTAAAAATAAATCTAAACGTGCTCTCGTACTCTGATACACTGGCTTTGTAAAATGTATTTATTTACCTTTTAAATATACAGAATATAGTTAAATAAATATATTTTACAGAATATATTCCCGCTGTACAAGTATTTTATTAAATAATATATTCATATTTGTTTATTCAGATCTGAAAAAGAACACTGTAAACGTTTCTTTTATTCAGTTGTTTCCGTTTTTTAATTCCAAAATGCCCTAAAACGCGGATGTAGGGTCCTCACTTCTATTTTTATCTTGCTCTAGGGGAGGGGAAATCCGGGAATGGGTATTCTCAACTTTCATTCCACGCCTACAACCCAACTTCGATAAAACAAAATTTTGTCTACATTTCTGTGGTCAAGTATCATGATTTTCAATTTTTTTAGTTAATTTTAAGCCCAAATCCTGTATCTAATTGACCTACGACATAAAAAACTATATAAATAAGTATATGAACAGAAAATGTATAATATTGTGTCACTTAATATGTAGACCTACACGTATACGCACCTATCCGTTATATAGGCCTATGTGGGAGCTTTAATATAATTGCTTACAGAATTTCTAGTCATATAACATATTTTGTTTTCAGTTTTCAAAAAGTATAGAATTTTATAAAAACGTTAGAAACACTTTGCAAAACATTAACAAATTTTTTTATGCATTAGGAAACGGCTTTCGAGGCAATTCCGTGTTGTCTTTCTGAGTACAATTTCCAGGAAATTATTTTTTTGCGAGAACGGCTGATTTCGCGTTAAATCTCAGAAAATCTCCGACGCCCTGTTTACCATTTACTCTTATATTACAGATGAGCACCATTCATTGCATCAAATTATGTAGGCCTATGTTGTTTTGCGTTTAGAACTTGGTTGTCAAAGATTAACGTATGTTGTTTATCAAATAAAATACGCCATGTATTAGTGGTTGTACAACTTTATGATACTCTAAAACTTGTTTTACCGATGCGGAAGTAAACACCCAGGCTTTTGGGAGAGGTCAGAAAAGTTTTTTGGCGTCAACAACACAAAATATTATTTTGGAGATACGAGCGGTGCTCAATTTTAGTGCGAGAAACACAAGTTTTTTTTAGGTAAAATTCAGTGTTTTTCTTTTAAGTTGTTAAGAATATATTTTAGTACTTTAATAGAGACGATTCTTCCTGAAAATGCTGATTGTTTACACACTTTTTCTCTTCCTCCTACTATTTTTTTAGTGGTTATGCAATTCATTTCTTTTGGCGTGTTTATGTGAATCATAAAAGAATACTCCAAATTCGTCGTGCTTTTCAGTGCGTTCAGTGAAAGGACAAGGCCTTTCAGTGTTTCCACTATTTTCAAGTCCTAAATCACGACTTGAAAATGGTGTAAACATTGAAATGCCTTGTCCAGAACATGACATTTAGCAGTTTAGCAATCAAGCACGACAAAGTTGGAGTTACAGAGACTGCTAATTCAAATAACAAGATTAACATAAAACAATAGTATGATTACTATAACTCCCTGAGCTGCAGGTCTCGTCAATATTTTGAACGAATACATTTACTATTAGATAAAATCGAATTAATAAATCTTAACGTTTTAAAACTGTGAGTAAATTTTCGTCGTTGGACGATTCTTTATACTTAGCCAACAACGCCACTAGAAGGTTACCATATGAATCCAAACGTAAACGTACATTCGTCCTGTAAGCTTATATCTTATACTTTTTCATAACACATAAAATTCTTATGCAAGCATATGTTACAAACATTTTGAAGGGCAGTGTGACAACCAGTGTGAAGGTAGTCTACCTCAGCACTGAAGATGGCCTCCAACGGCGGGGCCGAAACGCCTGCACTTAAAATTCTGAATCCACAGCCTAACAGCCCGGTTAATTATACTTTAAATAATGTTGACGTCGGCCGTGACAAGCTAACACCAAGTTTAGAAATCCATAATATTCAACGATATCTAATATTGCTGATATCACTTTTTTTTTAACTAATGAACTGTATGGAAGTGATCCAGATCTTTCTTCCAGTGACTTAACAAGTTCGCTCTCTTTACGTATTACAGTGTGGAAAGCATTTTCTCTGGCAGACAAATCGAGTGCATTAAGTTTGAAGATTTGTAATTCATGTCATGTGTGTAACTAATGACAACAGAGACTGATTTAATGTGAATACCGTTATCAGTAACTTTTTATTTAAACTACAGTATACAACGATTGTTTTCTAAGAAACAGGAAATCAAAGTTACTTAAAATAGAGGGTATTTGATTTTATCTTATGTTCTTCATTTATATAGAGAAAATCTTACCATTCTTGTGTTGTATTTTGTTAGTTTTTCACTCATAAGGCATGTAAATTTTCCATATTTTTAGGTCACATAATCCCTAGCTGTGTTCACGATCATTAAACACTTAAACCTCTTCAGTCCTGGTGTCCAGCTGGCTGGACAGAATGTAAAATTTATTTTCTGAATAATGTGAGCGGTTGTGTGAATGGTTTTCATGTTTACTTTACAGGGATATTTTGTTATGGCTATGCTGAAATATTTGTGTTGGCAGTACTGAAGTGTACGAACTGAGAACAGCTGTTGATAGGTTAGGTTAAGCGTGTCGCTGTGGATTATTGTATTATAATGTACAATTTTTTAAAGTGATTTACATATATTATTTTAATTGTTAGGGCACTGCACTATTGTGCTATGGAAAAAGTGTTGTAATTTAACTCTGATTTTATGTTAAATATATTTGTAAATTTTGTGTCCAGCCAGCTGGACATTTGAACTGATCTCATGCAAAACTGAATTCTAACCTATATTTCAGGTAAACAGTAATCTATTGCCTATAATATATCATTTGTTAAGTTTTAAGTTCTACTATGTCATATTGTTGCTCTCTTAATTTCTAATCATTACTACTCATATTTTTTGTAGATAAAAAGGAAAAGTGGCGGCATATTGCTTCAGTCAGAGAGCGACTTTTGATATAAACCCTAGTTGCGTTCACGATCATTAAACACTTACTACCTCTAAACTGAAACCACAACTTTGTTACGTAGAATAGTGTCAGCCAACCTGTTGGTAGAACAGAATGTCCTCGTGTTCCAGAGCTTTGGACAGCGCCATACTCTGCTGGTAGTGGACGTTGTCGTCGGCGTTACCATGGATCAGGTAGTACAGTTTGTTGCGGAAGTTCTCCACCTTGGACGTGACGTCGCTTGCCAAATAGCCCTGCAGGTTGCTGTCGTTTGTCGGCAGTCCCATGTACCTCTCCGTATACACCGTATCTGTAAACATACGGCAGCAATGTTACTCATGGATGCATATTGTTACGGCATCACGAACAATCTACGTGTTTATCGAACGTTCCGGAGAGATCCAGAATGTAAGCGTGTGGCGTACGTGCTACAGACGCGTTTTGCGAGAATCTTCTCGACTGTGCCGGGCTTCGCTCGGGCGCTCGGCCCGTGTCAAGGCCGTAGTTAATTACGTAGTTCACGAGAGATAAGACGCAGTTTGGAAGCTTCTGGTGTGTGAGCGTGACTATAAATACATGGGGTAGCGGCCTTAGTTTTCAGTTCAATGCGCGATATTGGATAGTACGGTTCGAGAGTATTAGTGCGATGTATTTCCAGAGCGGTTCGAGTTATTACTGTGTTCGTTCAAGTAGTTATTAGTGAAGTGTTGAGTTTTATAATCGGACGGTATAATTGTAATACAATTGAGTTTTAATATTAGTTGACATTTTATTGCGTGTGAATTTTTCATTCCTATTATGTGAGGAAAGACACTTGATTGACCTGGCAACCCTGCTTTTTCATTTCAGCTCTTTAGTTACATGTTGAATCAGTTTACCGCCGTAGGAGCGCGAGATATACGGGAGTGAGCCGGGGACAATACTGGCCGTATTAAAGTTCTCACTTCAAAATATTTTATGAAGAACAACAGAATAATTTAGCACCTTTAGAGTAACGTGGACATATAACATCTAAAATATTATGAACAATCATTTCTGCCCTCACTTCTTAAAAAAAAAAATCTAAACAATTTTGTTGCCATCTAACCATACATACAGCTGAAACCAAACAAAATAACGTAGGCTACTACTTAATCACAATGACGCCTTCATTGCGAACTCGAGTAGAGATTTTTAAGTTTTTGTAGCCGTACGCCACTTCAGAGGAAAGTAGGCAAAGCGGAAATAGGCATTGAACAAGTCGACCAGGAAGCGAACCTCCGGTCCGGAAGTCTCTGTAGGGCGGTGTTAGTAACACCGTCCGATCCAGGGCTCTTCCGGGGCCGAAGCGCTAAAAGCCTGTCTTGACCTCCTCCACTGAAGTGAGTCCGGGTTCGGAGGTGATCGGGTTGCCGAGGTAGGCCTAAGCCTCAACTTCGTCTTCTACCTTCTCGTCGGACTCTGGGTCCCCGGACGGGTTAGGAGCAAACTGAAGCTCCAAGCGGCAGGCCAGGAATTCAGATTTCTCGTCCGGCTTGGCAAGGGATGTTCCCCAGGTCCGTTGATGGCCAGGTGGGGAGGACGGCGCCTTTTCCCGGTCAATGCGGAAGGAGCTGTATACGGAGCTGTCCTCTGGTGAATCGTCAACCATTTTGGTGACCGCAAAATCCCAGCAGCTTCCTCGGAAGGCCTGCAAGTCACGACGTAACTTGCCGGTCGCTCTATTGAAGCTAACTTTGTCGGCCGGATCTCGCGTCCGCTGCCACCGTCTCCGAATGCAAGTGTCGTTGTGAAGCGGCAGAGAGAGATAGTATGTGAATGAGAGAACAAACTGTTATCACATGCTCACCTCTCTACTTACCACACGTTATACTTCTAAGTGGAGACAATTCCTTCGTTGGCTCCGTGTACGTCACTGTTCAAAAACTATTGTCAGGTTTACAATTGGGAAAGACAGACAGGGAGAGATAAGTCAGTAATGCTAATTGAAGCTTACTCTCGATTAATATTTGAGTGTTAGGATACGGGTTTCCAGGCCGTTTGCGTGCGGTTGGGAAACGCATTGAATTTAACACACAAGTGGCAATAAAATTGGTCACACGGACGCGGGATAAAAGCACGGGTCGTCAACTCTGCTGCGTTTTCAAGGTCTCCCGTATCAAAACGCAACCTGCTGTGTTTTTAGTCCGCTTACCTGTAGGTATGCGCGTCCGAGACGTCCCAACGGTGCCGTCCGATTATAAACCGCCTGTGTGACTACACTTTCGTCCGTGCACGTGTGACCACTGTGCGTTTTTGCAAACTCCACGCGCGTGCACGGCCGGATAAAAACGCTCGTGTAACCGTACCCCGAAACCATTTAACTTACCATAGTAAAGCCAGCTTGTAACCGGCGCCACGGAGATACCGCACTTGAAGAGCTGGTGAATGTCGGTGGCCAGCGTCATGGCGGTCGCGTACCCTCCGTAACTCCAACCCCAGATCCCAGTACGTTTGGCATCCACGTACGGTAAGTTTGTCTGCAAGTACCTGTAACCAATTTCCATCACTGAACATTATCAAGAGGAAAGTTCAGAACGAATACTACGCTGTGCTACTGCTACTACTACTACTACTACTACTACTACTACTACTACTATTACTACTACTACTACTACTACTACTACTACTTTTACTAGACACGCCTGCTCACTCACCTGGCTACCGTAAGTATGTCTTCAATCTCAGGGCCTCCCATTTTGTGATACATTTCAAATTTGATGTTGTCCCCCCTTAGCCCACAGCCTCGGCCGTCCATGTTTACAATGATGATACCCCTGTTGCTGACGAAGTAGTCGTCAAAACTTGGCTTCTTGAAACTGTCAGAAATCTTGTTTGAGTTGGGTCCAGAATAGCTAGAAAAAATAAACAAGGAATTTGAATAACACTATGCAAGTAAAACAACAAATGAATAAAAATAATTAAACATTTTTAAAATTTTGATTGGCCAGCGATTGATTGAGAATTGTTCCTTTCAAGAGGCAAATATCAGGAGACTGTCCACCATTTTAGTGTCTACAGGCTTCTTATCCACAGTCAACATTTGTTCCGACCGTTGTGACTTGGGGCGCTTGGGGTACAGACTTTTGATGTTCCCCCAGTGATCTCTGCCTTCGTCTCTCCAGTATACAGAGGTCTGTGAGGTATCTCACTGTGCGAGGAACCACCATTCTTTTTCATCCATCTTCCAACGCATGGTTAATTTCTCAACATCATCTCATCGAATAATGTTTTCCACAAGGCGCAACAGCTGGTAGTAAACTGTTCTCATCCATCGTCTATACAATCTTCTTATTACCTATAATGACTGTCAGTCAAATTGTAAGTTCAGGGTAACCCGACTATGAAGCAATTCCTTAACAATCGCCTTTTTTCATGTACAATTCCCACCACTCTCTTTTCTTCCTGGGACCGCCCGGAAGGTGGGATCTTCTCATTCCGAGAACTATACAATTTATCTAAGCATTCTGTGAAGAAAACTGCAATTTACACAGACTCGAATCCAACAATTACATTGGTTAAATGATAGAATACAAATATTCCCTTCACTTGATGAACATTAACGACAAGCATTTACAAAATATTAATTTATTTCTAGAAATTGCCGAATGGTCGATTTCGACGGAATTATTTTCCTATGAATCTTTGATTGTTTTGTTTTATAAACACTTTGTTTTCCGTTCATCCTCAGATCGTCCAGCGTGGAGGTAAATTACCGGATCATTTCAAGGATCTACAAGTGGGGCCGTCTTGCCACACCGGTGAAGCAGGTAGGAGAAGGGTTAGTCGCAAGGACTTGAGTAATTTGTCACACCACGACCGCGCAGGGAGGTAACTGACCATGGACTGCGGTAGCGTTTTTGAGCGAATATTAGATCATTTACTTATCCATAGTTTTTGCATACAAAATATAATTTCATTTAATTTGTAAAAGCACAAAAACTCGTCAACGCTATGTAAGATGAAGTCTGCATCCAAATACGTTTGCCGTTGGCCAAACTATCCTCACAGCGTTATGAATGGCAGCCTCAAAGTCGACGACCACCTTTAACATTCCATCGCCTATTATGGACATTTATCTTCTCAAAAATTATCTTGTAATTTTGCATTTTTTTTACGGAAGTAGACAAAACACGAGGTAAACATAATGAACGTATTACACCATGAAAATAGTACTTAGATGTTTGAAAAGTTACATCAATACTCGAAGGATGGTAGTACTTTTCTTTAAAGCATCAATAGTAGTTTGATAGTCCTAAATTTCTATCTGTTTCGTGGTCGTTTTCAATCACAAAATCTTCAACAATTTTTTTTTTCTTTTTTATCAACACATACCAGTTGTCAAGGTCATTTTCCTCCCCGCGCGGTTGTGGTGCTGTAGTTTACTCACGCCTATCCTTTGCGATATGATCCTTTTCCAACCTGTGTAACGGTGTGGCAATCTACATATTTTTCTAGACCCTAAAACGGTGCGGCAAATACCTTCAGCCGATCGTCCAGATATTAAGGTCTTCGTATTTCTTTGAGTCTCTTATAATTTTTCATAATTTCACAATAATAAAAAAAAAAAAAATACAAATTATCAAAGGAGCGAAGGGAATTCTGAGTTTTAACTCGACCGTTTGGCACTTATCTCTCTGTCTATCTACCTGTCTCTGTGTCTATCAGTTTGAGGTGTCTCACGATAACTTTTGAATGTATCAACAGATTTTCGTAAAACGTTACATGCATGTCCACACTTTTAGCGTACAGTCCTCCACAGTTTTTATACGTAGATCACCCCAAAATTTGAAGAACGGCAAGAGGCAAAAATATGAGAGGGCAAAACTGTGAAAAAATCGCTTGTTCTGCATCAAAATAATGGTAATTTTAACCAAAATATGAATGCAGTAGTGTTTATTTTTGAAAACGTAAAAACGTTTGGGACACTAGGGCCTAAAATGTTGGTCAAAATTTGTATACAATCGCGAGAGTCCATGTGGTGTATTAGATTAAACAGAGTTTTGAACTCTCAAAACTTTAATAACTGAGAACGATCACATAACTTTTTGTTCTTGATCAGTTTAAACTAATTGCTATTAATGAGTCAACAAATATCCGACTAGAAACCTTTTTATCTGTCTTAAATATCGCGTCTCTATTTAATTAGTAGAAACCTAACGACCGTTTTTTAACAGAGCTGGAGATGCGTAGTGGACGAAGCTAACAAAATGTTCATTCATTTCGCACATACACAGAACAGTCTTGTAAAGTTAATCTTGATATTTGAATTAACAGTCTATATAACTCCAATTTCGTCGTTCTTATTTGCTAAACTGCTAAATGTTCTGAACGAGGCCTTTTCAGTGTTTTCACCACCTTTTAGGACTTGAAAATGGTGGAAGCACTGAAAGGCCTCGTCCAGAACATGACATTTAGCAGTTTAGCAAATACGCACGACGAAGTTGGAGTTTTGTAAATTGTTTCACAGTGAGAGCATCGCTTGCATGCACAGTCATATACGAATAATATTGTGATGAAGTTGACGTTAACAATTAAAATTAACAGAAATTGACATTCACAAGAAGAAAATATTTATGGAAACTGATGTCAGGAGGAAATGAAAAGTTAAACAATACGATAATTGTAAAGTTTTGCAGATCTAAGATCCTCTTCGGCCTGAAAATGGAGGGGCTTTACAGTGCTGACACGCTGAATCTTGGGGTCTTCCACTTCAGACGGCCATTTTTGAGAACAATTTACTAATCAAAAATATGCACAAGAGAAATGGAACAGATAAACGTGACATAACGAAATAGTACAGAAGAAAGAAAATTTTGTGTGAATACATCCAAAGCATTAAAGAAAACATTGCCGTACATGTTATTAAATCACTGTTCATTGAAAAGTATTGATATGATAACCTGAAACAAAGTAGTAAGTTACGTTCTGTCCAAGTGGAGTTGAAAGCTGATGCTGCTGCTGATTGCGACGATGACGACGACGACGACGACGACGAAGAAGAAGAAGAAGAAGAAGAAGAAGAAGAAGAAGAAGAAGAAGAAGAAGAAGAAGAAGAAGAAGAAGAAGAAGAAGAAGAAGATGGTGCTGGTGGTGGTGGTGGTGGTGAGCAGAGGGAAGGAGGATGCAAATAATAATGAGGATTTTATATACAGTACCGAAAACACTTGTAACCTACATTTTGTTTTGTCTAGTTTATAATAGCTGTGGTACTTACACGTCGAAGATCACCGGGTACTTAACCCTTCCGTCTTCTTGAAGGCTGCTGGGAAGATACAAACGTACTTTGGCTATGAAACCGTTGGCAACGGGAACTTCCAGATTCTTAGTCACAGGCAAGTCTACGTTTTTCAGTTCCTCCTCTAAGGCCTTGTTGTCCACAAGGTGTTTAATACGTTGTCCGTCCTGTAAGCACAAATACCGACATATTGAAAAACACGCTTCGATGACAAAGCTATAAGTGGGCAATACTTTGAAAGCGTAAGGCTCGTCGAATCCTTATCTGTGACGATAGATACCGACAGATCCTCGCGTCGGTTTATGACTTGCCGCGTGTTCCTCATTTTTATATTATGAGGAAGTGCCGCTACTGAAACTGATAAAAATCATATTGAGCCTACAATGGAATGATTCCCGATGATTAGTACATTAATACACAAAAATACACTTTACAACCCACTTATAAACTGTATTGAGTATTACCAAGCGGATGGACAAAGAAATACGTTGTTCGAGGTCGTAGCCTCCTTTTTAAACCTTAACCATCTGTTACCACTGCGAGCGTACAGGCCACCAGTCACTGTGGTAATCCATGCAAGATTAGTGTACACACATGTGACGCGTGGTTTAAACGTGACGCAAACCACGATGACTTGAACCACACGACCATAGTCGCCTATATAAGTCATGAATTTACTATCTTTTAGTTACTACAATACACCCCTACTGCTACTATGAGGTCAACCACCCAATTGACTGGTCGTAGAGTGTTGTCATTTACTTTTCCAGTATCCTACACTCATTTGCAAAAGGGGATAAATCGAAAAAAATTCAATCATTTGACTGTATTCAATTATTTGGATACTCGACACGATTGCCCAGTATCGGCTGAATTGGTGGGAACATTTTTGCCAAATGCATGACTACCACATCGCCAAACAACTATGGAACTATAAGCCTAGGAGACGGAGAGGTGTGGGACGTCCGAGGAAGCGCTAGAGTGACCAGCTCAATCTTTGCCCGTTTGAGACCGGAACAAACCATTCTTGGTTTAGTCCTTGCAGATGATGATGATGATGATGATGATGACGATGATATTCAACCATGTTGTTCTGCATCCATATGTGCATCATAAAGTGTTGAAAAAGTGTCAAAAAGCGGGAAAAATCATTTAAATTTAAATACAAAATGCTTGTAATACTTCAAAAGGGGACACGTCTACATTGTGTTAGGCGGCAGAAATGAGCATGTCCACTACATAGCATAATTTTGCAAAATGGGATATGTCTATTGAGTAAAGCATAATGACTTGACTGTTCACTTTATATCGTAGTGACGGTGTCCGAATGTCAGTGGAAAAGAAAGTAAATATAAATAATTCGCTTCAAGCACAGTTGGGATAAAACAGGAAAGTATCGTCAAGTCTCAGTTACCTCACACTAGTAATTTATGAAGAATCAAATAATTGTTTTTACAAGGAGTTAATCAATATGTTGATAACGAGGAAGTTCATAAAGATGATGATAATGTTTTTCAATAAATTATCCGCAAAAATCCTTGGTCCATTTGTAAACAATGTATCTAATTTTAATTGTTTTTGTAATTTGTTTTTTATCTTACAGTAAATAGCCTGATTGTAAATATAACAATATCCCTGTAGATGTATCCTTTTCATATGAGTTAATGCTACTGCAAAAAGAGATAAATCCAATGAACAGCAGTAAAACGGGATAAGTCCCATTTAATTTGTTGATATTTAAAAAACTATTTATCGCTGATATTTAATATTTACGCGTTAGTTTCAGGCACTTTTTACGTTTTTTTTTGTAAATAAAATCTTTCCTAGTATTATTCATTACAAAATAAAGTGTCAGTTTTTGTTTCTTTAAAAAAAATTTATTTTTGGAAATATTCCGTTTTGCAAATGTGAGACCAGTATTCGTCTCTTACTGGATTACATATCCGATTGTGCAGTATTGTGATGGTGTAAATTATAACGGATGTGAGAACTGTGTCTCTCACGCACCATGGGTTTGGTTTGGTCACAACTGCAATTACGACCTAGTATTGCATCTCACGCGCAAACATTATCAGTAGTCTATTACATTAGGCATGACAAAGGGCCTATCAGCCGATTTTGAGTTACTGTCCATGTAATTTTTTGATTCCTTTTACTATCGCTTCCTAAAAGGTTCCAGAACAAAGTTAAGGAAAAAATTTGTCCCGCTCTCACCCCTAAAGGGTTAAAAATATGAAACGCCGAGAGGATGCATTTTGAAGTCCTGAAATTAGGTACTTATAAGGTTTTGGGGGTGTTGATTACGATTCTGACGTCCAAAATTATTCGACGCAAAGCGCAGTTTTCAAAGGGTTGAAGCAGACTATAATCAGGGGGTGTAAGTATTAAACTTCGCGAGAATGCCGGTCAAACCCTCAAAAGTGAGTACCTATAGGTTTTTGGGGGTGGTGATTACGATTTTGACGTCAAGGAATACATCCGACGGAAGGGTTCGACTTGAAAGGATTGAAAACCACCTCTAAATGGTTGAAAACATGAATTAACGCGAGCGCGAGGATGTACTTTGAAATCTTGAAATTGGGTACCTGCAGGTTTTTGGGGGTGCTGATTACGATTTTGACGTCAAGGAATACATCCGACGCAAGGGTTAGACTTGAAAGGGTTGGAAACCCATCCAAAAGGATGAAAACGTGAAACAACGCGAGGATGTACTTTGAAGTCCTAAAATTTGGTACATTCAAAATTAAAAAGTTCAAAATTCAGTCGAAAAAATATATATTTCACCCATACTTATAAAATTTAATCAAAGAAAAGTTGAACCATAAACATTATATTATTTTATTAAATTAAATATTCGATTGATATAACGAACCAGCAGTACAGACAGTGACAAATTGCACAGATATTGTTTTTTTTACAAAAGACGTTAAAAAAATAAAAATAATACTTAATTCTATTGTCAATTTGAAAAAAAATTAGTTTAGTATAAATTAATAGACTCTCAGGACAGCACCCGAACATTATAACGTACGATAACAAAATCTAACTGTTGGAGCGCGTTTACATTTTTGGTTATAACACGGTCAATATTTAAGAAAAAAATTTCAATCAAAATCCATTTTTTAGAAAATTTAAAGAGCTACAACTATTGTCGTATGCACTATAGTAAAAAAACCTACTGTACACTAGATATTGCGCCTAGAATTCAAAAATTTGTTACACGATGTCGGCAAAATACACTTTTAAACTGCTTTAACTCATCGCATTTTTGTCATAAAGGAATGAAACAAAATTTTAAACTTTTGTTTTTCTATAAGCTTTATTTTTGGTTTATAACAATTTTAAGATAAAACGCATCGTTACTGAGATATTTAATAAAAAATGCCGAATTTTGGCGAAAATCCAAAAACTTGAATTTTCTTAAAACGTTACGTGTTACTGTACAGCAATACATATATGGTTCAAAAAAATTTAGGACATTGCTAATATAATAGACAACCAAAAACTGCAGTACCTCGGATTAATATGCATATTTGACAAAATGGCGGACGTCCCTTTTCAAATTTCTTGGAAAACTTTGCAGAAATTATGATATTTTCCTACATAGCTTCGTAACGTTTTAAGCTACACAAGTAATTAACCCAGAGTTTTTAGGCAATTAACAGAGCTTAATTTGATCAAAAACCGGTGAATCGCCATATTTTGTTGGCTGTTTCTCAAGAACCATTTGACATAAGGAAACCAAACAATGTGGAAAATGTTCGCCTGGTAATAAGCTTTAAGTTTGATTTATACAAATGTTTCGCAAAATGGCGTCGTTTTTTAATTATTTGCAGATTACTTTTACAAAACGCGTTTTTTCTGCAAAATTATGAACCCTTGTAACTCGCAAACAACGCATTTTTTCAAAAAAGTGTATACCTCCTTTTTGCTTAGAATTTAATTCTCTATCGGGTCCCGGGGTTAATTAAATTTTGTTGTCTTCACCCCCGAAAAGGGGTGAAAACAACCCCTAAATTTAAGAGCTGGCCAAAAAATTTCCTTAGCTTTATTTTATAAACCTTTATGAAGATTTTGAAAAAAAGATCAGAAGGATTTATGGACACTAACTCAAAATCGGCAGAAAATTCCTCACTTAATAGACAGTAAGAGTAGTTGGCCTGTATGTCAGCGTTAAGATTCCACGGTCTTTTTTGTTAAAAACAGCATCCATTTACGATCAGTGCACAATCCGTCTACGAGTCTATGATGTACAATTCCACATCATGAAAACAACGAGACGTTGAAAGTTAAACAGAACATAATGTGTGGCAACTTAAAAAACGAATGTTCTTATTCTTAGACATGTTTAATTCCGGTTGGAGGAAAACAAACGGTACAGATTAAGGGATGGTGGTGAAATACAAAATATTTTTTTATTTTCATTTTTCAGTTAAACAAAATAGGTGTAATTTGATAAGCATTATCATAATATCCAAAATTCTAATATAATTGTGGTTAATGTTGAATTTTTTTAACTACATGTTCAGCGTTTAATTAACTGTACTCAAAATATGAATTCAACTCAAACTGCATTCAACGTTTACTCAAAATAGTCGATGCATTAAATATTTATCAAGAGAGTAACCACGTTTTTATTCTTTAATTTCCTTGCACAGTGTTTATACGGTTCTTTTGCGAATACATAATTTCATAACTGTCCTCTTCTCCTATCTTCATAACTCTCTCTCTCTCTCTCTCTCTCTCTCTCTCTCTCTCCCCCTCCCTTTCTATGTATATTTCTATCTATCTTTATATCTACTTTTCTATCCAAATATTTACCTATCTCTCTCTTTCTCTCTCTCTCGTTCATCTTACCTGATATTTCAACTCCATCTTCTACTTTTACCTTTATCTATCCTACTAGGCAAGTACGTTGGGGAATAACATTACCACTTATGTACAAACCAAATATACTGACATATGTGCCTTTCTAGGGTTCTCCTGAGAACAAACTCTGAGCGTTAAGTTCTTGATATCGGAAAATTTTTCTTTATTTGCTGAGATCAGGAGTCTACTATTATTATTATCGCGCTTTTGTTTGAACTTTCTCACTGACTTACAGCAGAAAGTTCTAACCCCCAATTTACAATTTATACTAAACTTTTTTTTTTCCAATGTTTAAGGGGAAGTTAATATACGGAAATACAAATAAAATTACAACTGTGTGGCACCGAGAGTCTCCGTAGTAATAATACTTGATACTTTTATCAAAACGACAGGTAATACTACGGATTATTACATTATGAAGTGTCTTGAAAGAAACCGTTTTTTATTAGGTTTTATATGTTTATCGATTAGTTTAACTGATACCCGATACTGTATTCCAACGTTATGGGGGAAAACTAACGATTACCAGCTTATCAATGTTACTAACTGCGAATATTTTTAGAAGTGCTAGAAATCGCTGTACGATAACGTGCCTATTAATAGCAGCAACGGTGCTTGTCAGTAAATCAATAGACAACTGACGCTGTGTGGCATGCGAGGTTACAGTCGAGCTATCAGTGTCAAGGTCAATCTAGTCGAGAGTCGTCCACTGCACGAATTTAAACACAAGCGTTGTGTTCTAACGCACACACCGCGCGCGCGAACGTACATTTTCATCTTCATTCCTTCTTCTCTTTTTCTTCGCCTTTGTCTGCTCCGTCTTCAAAGTCTAACCATCTTTTCTTTGGTGGTCCTACATTCTTCAGTTCTTGTGCTTTGATCTGGAAAGTTGTTTAATCACTCTTTCATCACCCATCATTTTCTGTATGTTTCTTCAATTTTTGGCTACGATGTTTTCACTTTTTCACTTTTACTGTGTCTTTTTCATTTATATTAGGCCTACATATAATAATCAATTATACAGTAATCTTGATTATATTCATCATCATCTTCACAACACAACATAGGAAATGTGCTGCCTGTTCCGCCAGACAAGTCACTATTTTCAGACTTGTTTGGCAAGTCTGAAATCTAACATTCTTTCTAATAGTTCTTTCCACCGTTGTTTGTAATCTTTTAATTTTTAATTCAAATTAAAACTTTAATTCTCATCTTATGGCCTCATTCCATATACGGTCAAATTTAGAACACCTTTTAAATCCTCTTAAGGAACGCCATTTCCGAGGCCTGTATTTTACGGTCTTGTTTCTTGGCTGTTCACACCGATAGGACAGTTAGGTTAGGTTAGGTTAGGTTGGGTTAGATTAGGTTTAACAGCTGGTCGCTGCCTCGGTTGATTGTTGATCATGTATATCCAACGCCTAATTGTTCATAAATGAATATGTATAACCAATGTTGAAGACATAATATAATATGGATTAACGTCTTGATTATTTTCCAGCTTCCTTACATATTTCGATCCTGTCCGTATCGCCCATTGAGATCTTACTCTGACCGTTAAGTTCTTGACAAATTGCATAAGATCTTGAAAAGTCTTTATTATAAGTAGCCCATTTCATCAGATGAAGAGTCCCCTATTTAATTTCGCGCATTTGTTTGAATTTTCTCATTGACTTACAGCAAAAGGTTCTAATCCCCAACTTACAATTTATAGAAAACGTTTTTATTTTAATCTTTAAATGGAAAGTTAATATTCGGAAATAAAAATAAAATTACGACTGGGTGCCACCGAGAGTAATGTACACGCCTACTTTAAAGCAGTAACTTTGAAAACTCCGTAAACACAATTGTCTAGACAGCCGGCTACATATATAAATACATAAGCGACCTTTTCTTAGCTGGTCACTCCAACGATTCTTCGGAGCTCCCACACCTCCCCGTCCTTTCGGCTTATAATAATTCCATAGTTGTTTGGCAATGTGGCAGTTTTCAATTCGGTTGAGATGTTCCAGCCATGTTGGCCGGTATTGGGCAGTCCTATCCAGTATACTTCTAATATTCAGTTCCAGTCGTACATCGACATTTCTTTTTTCGATTTGAAAAGTATATCCTGCTACGTGCCTGAGAAACCTCATTTCGGACGCTTGAATACGACTGGCCTGGTATTTTGCTAAAGTCCAATTCTCAGACTCATAGGGAAGTGTGGGAGTGGGCCATCACCTTGTAGAACTTCAAGCGTGTTCCTTTCCTCGTTGATTTTAGACTTCTCCTGATGACCCCATACATATGGCTGAACATGTGCAGCTTCTTCACCACAGCATTCTTTGTAACTGATTCTCTGTAATAATTCGTTACCTGTTAAATTAGACACATTACAGCCTAGATATTAAAAATTACTTAACTGCTCCATAACAGAATCGTCTACATCAATTTTTGATAGCACGGTGTCAGATCAATGAAATGCCATCACATTGGTCTTCAACGTGGAGATCTATAATCCGAAATCGTTGCAGATTCGACTCAATAAGGGGTCAGCCTGCTTAACACATGCAGTCTGATCTTGCAAGAGACTGAACACAATAACGGAGATTATTCTCTCAGTGACCCAGCATGGTTTCAGGAAGCGCAGATTTAGATTTAGATTATTTCACGGTTTAGATTGCCTCTTCAATGTCCAGGTCATCGAAAAGCACAGAGAATGTGAGTTACCCACATACACAGCTGTCATCGACTTTGGAAAGGCATTTGGTAGAGAGAATAGAGGAAGGCTGTGAACAATAATGCCAAAGAAATGGATCCAGCAACACCTTATCAGAACTTTACAAAGTCTTTATGTGGAAAACAGCTAAAACTTTACAGCACCATATATGATAGAGCACCTTATGGCCGAATTATAGCAGTTAGGCCATGATGCCGAAAAAGGATGACATTTTTATTAAGCCACTGGGATGGCATAACTCAGGTTGTTAAAAAGGCGACTTACTAAGACGTCATGGCGAAACGATGTCATGGAAGAATTTTTATTTGCTCCAACTATTACCGGTTTCAAACGTTGCAGGCAATACTTAAAAAACATTTTTTTAGTAGAATAAACTCAATTATGGACGATACTTTTCCGTATATACACAAAAATACAGGGATCGAGAAAAATTTATAAGCCTACTTGGCAGTGATAAACCAATCGTGAACGGAGAAGGAAAAATGACGTAATGATAATGTTCTTGTACGCTCTGTTCCTCGTGTCCTCTTTCTACCTTTCGGTGCAAGAAATAAATAGGTAATGATTTTTCACGTGGAAAGAATATACAACGCTCGATCGGAGATACAACTGTGACACAGACAACAACAACTACAGAAGGCTTTTAAGCATCCACAAGTGTGCAGCGAATCTTGGTATAGATTGACCTAGGTTTGCGTGCAAGCTAACTGCAAGGTAATGAGTATTATGATGAAACGGCTACTAAAGAGGCAACGCAAGATGAATGGTAATACGTTGCTCTGAGCTTCGCGTTAGGTTCTCGCCGTCGGCTTACTGGAGACATGATGGATCGACCCTTACTTCACCAGGGTCGTGCGAGACGGTGAGCATGTCCGTCGCCCGCTGTTGTGCCACGTCCCGAGTTTCTACGGCCTACAGCTCCCTCCACGGGGACCACGATACTCTGGATTCTTAGATGTGGCCTGCTACCGGCTATGGGATTTCAATCAGACAAGTGTAATTGAGCGTGAGTGTTCCCCGAGGCCGAGTTCAAGATTCACCTGGCACAGATTGGTTGCGGTCGAGGGGGCTAATTAGGTGATTGCCTCAAAGCGGCGGTAGAAGTTTTCAGGAAAGTGTCCGTGGCGTTCAGGGAACGGACATGAAAGGATCGTTGGATGGTCTGGTTGTAAGTCAGATACAATGGGCTTTATATGTCCAGCGCAGTCCAAGGAGAGACTGAAGCTTACGCTTATGCGTTTTTGCCAACTAGCTCCATACACGGACCGCGTAGGTAACCATCGGCGCAACATACGTGGCAAACGATGAGTTCCCCTAGGCAGTGGGTCATACATCTGCTGCAAAGTAGGGGTCGGAATTTGTAAAGACGATTGGCAGTTTTGCAGGCTATTTGCTCGGAATGTGTCTTAAGGTTACACCGTAACAGCCCGGCCGGGTGGTGAGACGAGATTGGTGGACGTGTTCAAGTATAAGGTTTGCTTCGTTACTGCCTCCGATCGAACGTCTGCATAAGGCTACCGTACAAGAGTAAGTCAAAATAAAGAAATATTTTTGAACGGTATAGCCCACTTTTCTTTCTATTCCTACTTTTATAAACGAGACTTGTATTGTTTTTCACCTAACCTCTTGAATTTCTTCGCGAAAGAAACATTTCAGTCTCATGTGCACCCAATTTCGCACCGCTTCTATGACCTCTTCATCTTGAAAAAACGTTTACCTTAAAGTTCTTTAATAGAGTAAAAGAACAAAAATGAAAATCGTTTAGAAGAAAGCCAGAGGGTATGGTGAGTCATTTAGCACCGCAAGTCTTGAAGACAGAGGCTTGTTTTCTTGGGCGTATGAGCCAGTGCAATGTGAAGCAGAAATCGTTTACCACATCTTTTGCATGATTTTAAATGCTCATTTTCAACTTCGTCATTCTTAATTAGCCAATTATCAAGAATTATTTGTTTAATTTTTCATCACGATAGGAATCCATCGCTGTTAAAGCGATCAACCCGCTCGTTCATCCTGCTACTACTCAGACAGGCTTAGAAGGTTTCATCGCTTCTGAGTTTAGAAAACGTATCACTTCTCGCATTTTTTACTTGGTGCAGTCGGACAATGTAGAACGCGTTTTAAATTCACTTTCCATACCGCTAATATAATGAAACAATACTTCCAATTAACAGACAATGTGAGATTATGATTTACAACAAAGCAGTCAGTGCTGTCCTCTACCAGATCGAGAGAGAAAATTACCCTTCACTCTTTAACTTCCCTTCGTATTATTGTCTCAAACATAAAAGAGCAAGATTCGATCGGGTTTCAATTTACAATGCTTACCACTTCTGCGTACTCACGATGAAGACATAGAAAGCTGACTCCATGCACGGTAAGACAAGATGCAACTGCCCATGCTCCAACCCATTGTTATACAAGCCGATACCAATCTGAGAGCTTGACCTTGAAACAGTTCCGACAGGCGGGGTAAGGAAGGACGGGTTGTATGGAGTTGGAACTGAAAACATCCGCTGTCAACGGCTTGCAAATGAGTGGATTTTTTTTTACTTCACTGAACGGCTACGCCTCGAAGTGTATTGCGTAATCTGTGTTCTATCATTTTGTTTATACTCGTTGGTGCGTCTTGTTAGTTTAGTGAGTCTTCAATTGTGTATTCATATTTTTTGTGTTTGTGCTTCGCAATTTTGGCAAATATGTCAGAGTTTGTATCAACATTAAAAGGCAAGAAACTGCATAGTCATAGCAGGGAAATAATAAAAAACGTTTATGATTTCATGAAAAAAGAAGCACAAGCAATAATAAAAACTGGAAAATGTAACGACGGCTTTATTGTACCCATTCAAAAATGCCAAGAGAGAACAGCAGCTGCATGTGGAGTTTCAAGGACGGTAGTTCAGACAATATTGCAAGAAGCCAAAAAAAGTGGTTGAGGATTGCAGTCCAACATGTTCATTTTCGACTCCAAAGAAATATAAAAGGGACAAACCCGTTACTGGTATCGACGATTTCGATAAGTCCGTTGTTCGTAGAACCGTTCGTGAAGTGTATGTGGCTGAACGGAGACTTCCAACCGCATATATAATTAGGAAAAAATTTGAAGAAAAGATTAATTTTAAAGGTAGTGACCGTAGTTTAAGAGTCATTTTGAAATCGCTAGGTTTTAAGTGGTAAGCTACCCAAGTAATAGGAAAGTTCTGATTGAAAAGAGTGACTTACGCCAAAAGCGTATTGACTATTTAAAATATCTCATTAAGCACAGGGAAGAGAAAAGACCAAATTGTTTATGTGGACGAGTCATATATTCTCTCTAGTCATGTGTCATCTAAATCGTGGAGAGACGACAGTGCAAAATGTATACACCTGCCAGTATCTAAAGGCGAAAGGCTGATAATTATCAACGCTGGAGGCGAAATGGATTGCATACCGAATTGTCTTTTAATGTGGAAGGCTGGAAGAAAGAGTGGCGATTACCATGACCACATGAATAAAGACAATTACAGAAAATGGTTGCAAGAGAAACTTCTTCCCAACCTACCTCCTGAATGTGTTGTTTTAATGGATAATGCAGCCTATCACAATGTGGAGATAAATAAGGCACCCACCTCGAATTCCAAAAAGGAGGATAATATAAAATGGTTAGAGGATAACAGTGTCCCATTTTCGACTAATATGTTGAAGCCTGAACTTGTAACGCTTATAAAAAACCACCAGAGTAACAAGAAAACGTACGTAGTTGACGAGCTACTGAAAGCACATGGTCATGCGACACTGCGACTTCCGCCATATCATCCCGATTTAAACCCGATCGAGATGATATGGTCAAGCTCTCAGATTGGTACCGGCGTGTATACCTTATGTCAATTACTGTACTCAGGGGCGTATTAACGCGAGGGACGAACGGGACCGGAGCCCCCCTCCCACATGTTCGAAAAAAGTTGACAAATTTTGTTAGTCTCATAATGTTTAGCCTGCCCAATTATTTTTTTCATCTGTGAACGCTAATATAGTAGTAACTATTTTTTTTTTCAAGTTTAATTAAGAAAGTTGTGTTAGTGGTTATAATCACAAACAGAATTATCACTTTTGCAAATATTTTCCGATGTGACGAGCTGAGAAGCTTGAAAGCGCTAATCGGAATAATTTTTCTGTAGTGGTGTGCAACAGTGATAATTTTTTTTTTTTTATATACAGGCAAGTTTATCACACAGCATTAGCGTATACTTTAGAAATACGAAATATAAGAAAATCAAATCAGTCAATAAGTAAGTGTCTTGAAAACAATGTTTCAATAAGGCGTATTTTTATTGTGTTATTACCGTTTATAATATCTTCAAATAAATACATTGTAAGTATGCTTATTTTCACCTGACGCACGTTTCACAGAAAATATTCTGCATCTTCAAAGGTTTGTTTGAATTTATATTACCGTTTACTATAACTAGACTGACTTCAGAATGTTATCACACATTTTTCAGCCACTTTAAAGATAGTAAAGTTGATTAGTCTCAACTTGTTTCTTCTTTTGTATGAAGCCGACTCGACCCCGAATCCCCCCCTAAGGCCAAATTCTAGGTACGCCACTGCCTTTACTTACATTAATATTATTCACACTTTTCGCCCCGACGTTTAAAAACAGTGTAGATAGCAACTACCTCATTCATTTATACAAAATATAGTTCCACATCCGCAACTCACCTTGCTAAACAGGTCCGAACTGAGAGGTTTAGGCCCCAGACAGGTTATAATGTAGTAACTGGCGTTGTAACTGAACGAGGCCGAACCGTACTGGCAGCCGTCGTCGTAACACGATAAACATTTTGGTGCGCCTTTGCCGTCGTCGGTTATCGAGTACACATGTCTCTGCGCTGAATCCTGATTGGCTGTCGCCGTGTAATACCTGTCCAACAAGGAAAACGCATATTTTTAACCAACACATTCTAAACTATAATATTGCAAAAAAAAAGCAATACGAAAATTTCTACTACAAAAACCAAAGGTAATGGCATTTTGAGCAAAGGAACCAATAAAAATTAAAATACTCATTAATGATCAAATGGTAGAACAGGTGAGCCATTTCAACTATTTATGAAATGATATTGGCTGTAATAGAAATTATATTAATGTTAAGTTAGGTGAGTTCCAGACGATCTGTGGAATAATGACCGTGTTTTTAGAAACAAGGTACGTCGAGATACAAAATAAAAGTTTTACAAAGTTATTGCAATCCCTGTACTGTCCTATAAGTGTGAATTATGGACAGTAACCAAGAAACAAGAAAGTAAAATACAGGCCTCGGAAATGACGTTCTTAAGAGGAGATAAAAGGTGTTCTAAACTTGACCGTATAAGGAATGTGGACGTAACAGAAGAATTACAAGTCGTTAACTTGAATGAAAAATTTAAAGATTACAAACAACGGTGAAAAGAACACTTAGAAATAATGTCAGATTCCAGACTGGACAAACAACTGTGGAAATAGAAATCTATAGGACACAGGTGTGTGGGTATACCCAGGAAGAGATGGCTCGAGGATCTTTGAAGGCGGAACAGGCAGCACCTTGCCTATGCCGTATTGTGAAGATGATGATAATCATTTTAATTAAGGATAGCAAAATATTGTGTTCTTAAATTTACTTTGTCCGTAACGCAAACGGGAAGAATATTCGTGGCTGGTTGCTAAGAAAAACATAAACTTCAGCGGCATAAGTAAATAAGTTTATTATTATACATACCCGCACACAACCACGCGCATGCCCCTCAAACACACACAATATATTAATGTAATTTTTATGGTTCGCATAAAAATACATACTAAAAATAGTGCATACGCACTAGCCACGTGTACCAGAGCTTTTTTTAGGACTTTGTTATTTTCAGTGCGTAAATTTTACGCACTCCATTTCAAATGCGTGTAGGACATGAAGACTCCTAGCAAATGTCTTAACTTTCAGCATATTCTAAATGATGAAATACTATATCACAAGAAAAGCGTAAATATAAAAAATAATTCTATTTTTGATAAAAGAAAATGTACTCGCATGCTGTCAACGGCTTGCAAATGAGTGGTCGAGGTGAGTACGTTATCCTTTTCTTGTACTTCATTCATTATTAGCCTAATATATTTACACAAATTCCAATTGTTTAGAATAACAATTTTAAATCAGTGACACCTATTTGGTATTATAATACTTGTAATACCATCAATGAGAATCTTTGGGCACTTGTTTGAAATGTCGAAAGAGCATAATTTTGTATCTTTGTTTACGTTGTACGTTTTATAATTAATCCGTGAGTCAAGATTCTAGTTTTTATATTGTACTAGCTGTGTTCGGCATGCGTTGCAATGCCTCTTTTTCTTTCTAAGTAGGTACACATAACACATATACAAAGCAGGCACATTTACATGTACAAAATAAATGAAAGACAATGATTTTTGTGCATTAAATTAAATTTGAAAAAGTTTATTCAAGTGCTTTGGGATATACAATATTTTTGGTCTTTCCGTCTTCTGCAAAAACAAATAAATTTTTGGAAAAACAAATATAATTGACCATGTGAAAAGCATGGATTTTCCAGATTTAATCCACACACTTGAAGCGATTGATCTTGTGCCTTGTTGATGGTCATTGAGAATGCAAGGCGAACGGGGAACTGCAGTCGTTTGAAATCAAATGGCATGTCGGTGGGAATGATGGGAATACGTGCAATCAGCACATCTTCTCCTTTTGACTTGCCATTCAGAATTGTCGCTTCGATGACGTTTGGCATCAGTTTTTTGACAGCGAGCCTGGTTCCATTGCACAATCGTGGTGGATTAATGTTGCGCAAAAGAATTATTGGTGCGCCGATTTTGAGTGACAATCTGTGCGGTGGCACACCAGAAAGATCCAACGAATTTAAAAACCATTTCTTATGTGCCATGGTGCGTTCATCCCAAACAATCAGTTTGCAAGTTTGCAGCACTTTCGCCATGCCAGAACCTTTGGAAATATTACATGTTTGAGCTTCGGCAAATTGTATATTCAATGGCAATTTGAGCGCCGAATGCGCTGTTCGTCCACCATCCAATAATGTAGCCACAGTACCTGATGACGCAAGGGCCAAAGCAATTCCATTTTGAGAGCGAATTTGAGCTAATAGCAAACTGATGTGGAACGTTTTTCCTGTGCCGCCGGGCGCATCAAGGAAAAACAGACCGCCTCTACCATTGGCCACCGCATTTGTAATTGTGTCGTAGGCCAATTTTTGATCTGCAACTAAGAGTTGTTTATTTGCTTCGACAAATGCACGCAAGTCATCAGCATTGAATTGTTGTTCTCTCAATAAATCTCGATCATAAGGTCATACGCAGAACGTTGTGGTGCAACCATGCCAAGTTGAATGAGTGTTTTGTTGTTGATGGTTAAGCATACGTCTTCGATTTCTATCAGAGCTTCATTGAAAATGTTGTCCGAAAATGGAATGGTATTATCGTTGCTAACGGTACGAATACGGTGCAAAATGTCTTCGCTCAAGTCCTCTCTGAATTTTTCCCACAGATCGTTAGGGTTGGATGGCGAACATGTGGTCAAAATGATAGCGAATAATGTTCGTATTTGTCGCGGATGACTGCTGACAGAGGCGTCCATCAATGTATTTCCCAATGTTGGTAATTTTCGAGTAAACGAAGTTTTTGGCAAGCCTCTCTGTATGTCTGGCATTCTACGCCATCGATCGTTCTCAAATTTGCAAATGAAGTTGGACCTTTGACATTAATCAGCAGAAATCTCAAATAGTAGGATTCGGCATTATTTGGATGTACTGTGTAAATACGGCCCAATGCGTCAGACGAATATAGATTTTGATAGCCTTCAACTCGCGTGCCTTGTTTACGTCGTTGGAATTTTTTCGATGTGGCATTCAATGTATAGTACTTTGGTACTTCTGCATACAATAATGTTTTGGCAAATACATCTTCTTCGCACAGCGCAAAAAATGCTGTCAGTGCTGTGTGCGCTGGTGCAGCAGCAACATTTCGTGCGTTCTCTTCCGTGAAATAGACTCTTTGTCCATTTTCAAGGTGAACACTAAGATGAACAACATTGGGATGCCGACTGTGAATTGGGAAACTCAAAATGCGCCACACAGCCTCATTGCTGCTGATATATCGACCTGTCTGAAATTGAATAACTTCATCCGTGCGCGCATCGGGATTATCAACACTGAATACTGCCATATCGCTGCCCTTGTTGACGTATTTGCATATGTACTTTATTGATTTGACGGAATTGCAATATTCCACGTTGATATGCGCTTTAAATGTTTTTGATAACAAATGCGAATATGGCACAATCCATCTGTTGTCGATTTCAATATCGGCATTTCTCATTCTGATTGTAGCTGTGCGACCTCCATCATCTGGTTTACGGCGTCTGTATTGAGGATAGCCGTTATCACCAGTGCGAGTTTCATGAATGAATTCTCTGGGATACTTTTTTGTGCATTTGTTGTCTGCCATGCATGGTGATTGTGGGTTCATAGCACCGCATGATCCGTGCACCATATTTTTGGTGACAATATCGAACAGCAATCGATCTTCTTCAGGATCTGGTATTTCTGCAGAAATGACATCATCAATTTGAGCTGAGTGTATTTTCGTTTTGAGCCATATGAGAATGTGTGCATGAGGAAGGCCTCTCTTTTGCCATTCAATGGAATACATCCAGCATCGAGTTTCACCATAAATGTGATGCTTCACAATCAAATCCATCAATTTCGTGAGTTTTTACTTGAAAATTCGTGCAGTCAAATCGTGTCGATCGGATGGAGCTTGACCGGGCAATAGAAGCTCTTTTATCTCGTCCCATGCTGGATTGCATGTGAATGTGATGAAAAAGTCGGGACGTCCGTATGAACGCACATATGTCATGGCGTCTTGTGCGTATTCATGCATGTGTCGCGGACTGCCAGTAAACGTTGCTGCAAGTATGACCATTTTGCCAATGTCGCTGATGTTTCCATCGTTCGCAATCGCATCTCGTAAATGAATGTACTCCTCTGAGCGCAACGATTTTCGATTTAATCGAATGAAGAGGAGACGTTCAGATTCAATTTTCACATACATGTCTACCACGTATTGATGAAACAGTTGATGGCATTGCAGAATATAATTTGTTCCGTTTTGAGGTATCATTATGCGGTTTGAATAATAATTCATTGCTGATACTTGTTTATTGAGTTGTTCACCTGTAAGAAGAAATAAAATAAAAGAAGCGATAAGATAAATGTAAATCTGATTTACGAATGTATGAAGGGTGATTTTTTTTCATATGATACAATGTGTGGAAATAAGAATAAATACAATACCTGTATAAATACAGGTAAGATATAAATATATACCTGTAGCTGGATTAGTTTTGCATAATATTGAAGTGATATCCGTCCTCCCCCTCCCAAAAAATTATGGGATACTGCAACGCATCGTAAGATCGATGTGTTTCAGCGACATGTACAATTGTGTTATTCCGTTGCTGAAGAATTATATCACGCGTGTCACGTTTTTCTCCAACTATAACAATCGCTACTTCATTGATGGTAGGTGCGTTGTAGCGTCTGGCATGCTGTCCGACTGGTGTTTTGTCGGCTCTTATATTGATTGCGTAATTATCCGCCGGCAAGTTATCAATTGATGTTTTGAACAATTTTATCAGGGCATTGTGTTGGTGCAAAAAAGTTTGCAAAGTTGATATAATATGATGTTTGGTGCCTGGAATCGCATTGCATCGCTGATCAACTTGCACATCATCGTCGCTCATGAAGTAGATTTGTAAAAATTTATGTTCAGCGTCGGGAATTGGTAGAAGTGATCCTATGCGATGATATATTTGCCCTTGAATTTTGAAAGTTGGCATATATTGGTCTTGGAATACTTTATCGGCTCCAAAGGATGTCATTTGAAACGCCGAATTGTATTTGCGAATGTTTTGTAAAAAGTGCTTCGAATCGGCTGAGTTGCCCGAAAGCAATGACAACAGAGGTTCAGGTGGTGGATGCAAAGTCGGAAGTCTAACTTTGCCATTTGCGCAACACATTCCTGGTGTTTCATTGTTGAACTTTCGTGCACCGCAATGCCCACACACCTTATCCACTTTGCCGATGTCTACACTTGGATGCAGACTGTAGTCCTAATTGACATTGTACTGGAATGCACCAAGATTCAAGTCAACATGCACGGTTCGTCGAGATCGAGTAGCTCGTAAACGTTCTGCTTCGACTCTCACTGTTCGTTGCTCTTCTGATTCCAATGCACGCGAACGAGTAGCTCGTAAACGTTCTGCTTCGACTCTTACTGTTCATTGCTCTTCTGATTCTGATGCACGCGATTGAGCAACTCGTAAACGATCTGCTTCGTTGCTTGCTTGTCGTTCCTCGATTGTTTGAGAAGCTCGTAATCGCTTTTTGTTTCGTGCTCCGCTGGTAGATCTACCAATTGATGCGCGTTTAGGAGGCATGATTATTTTGACAGAGAAAGCAACAACAACTGCAAGCAAAGCAACAATATTGTTAATTAATTTAGAATATATATATATATATTTTTTATATATAATGGCTCCATCGTGAACTCGATGATTCTTCCAATGTCAATTTAGAATATAGTTTTTTTTGTTGTCAGAAACCTTCGCGGGCGTGCGCACAACAACTCACCAAAGTTTCATCGAAATCGGATGAATGTTATAGGAACGCATAGAAGACGAACGAACGAACACACAAACAAACATTAATTTTTATATATTTGGCGCCAAAATTTGCAGAGTTTGCAAATTTCGTGCCCACAATAAATCACCAAAGTTTCATCGCAATCGGATGAATGGTATAGGAACGCATAGATATCTGGCACAAATTATGCCTCACTTATATTCTCGATATGGTTAAAATATTACGATGGGCCAAAGTAAGACTCGACCTGTTTCACTGAGTGTAAGAATAGCTTAAAGTCGAACGAACGAACGAACGTACACACAAACAAACGTTAATTTTTATATATTTGGCGCCAAAATTTGCAAAGTTAGCAAATTTTCGCTATACTGAGGTAAAACACTTAAATTTTCCATGTAACTACCTAATAACCATACCTTTTTGGAATCCGTATTTAATTTACTACCTGTAGGATATATTTGCTGCTAATTGGTAACAATAATAAAAATGTTGAAAACTTGAGATTTTCGCTATAAAAACCTCTGTATCAAATAAATAGAACACAGTTTACAATCTACGTACAAATAAATTACGTACCTTTTAACAGTTTTTAAACAAACAACGTCACTTAACCACTTTAAAACACAATGTTTATACAGTTTAAACTAATGAATGGCCGTCAATGGCGCGGGCCGCAAAGACACAACTAAACTTTTTTAATGGTATAGGAAAGCATAGAACACGAACAAACAAACAAATATTCTTTTTTTTTGTCAGAAACCTTCGCGGGCGCGCACACAGCAACTCACCAAAGTTTCATCGTAATCGGATGAATGGTATAGGAACGCATAGAAGACGAACAAACAAACAAATATTCATTTTTATATATTAGATTTGGCTGGAAGTTTTTTTGTTTGAAAATTCAATTTAGTTATTTAGCTATTTTATAATTTTAAAAAATTGATTTATTTACTGATTATATTAATTATAATATAAATATATAATATGATACATAATAATATAATATATAATTATAATATAATATGAAAAGTTCATCAAATATTCTACTTCTGCAAGTAACATTATTATTGTATGTATCTCCTAATTAGGATTGTATTATCAACTAAATAGGAGATAAATACAATAATAATTTTACTTGTAGAAGTAGTTAATATTTGAAGAACATTTCTTTAATACTGTAGAAAACTGCAAGAAATATTTAAGAGTTACAAAATAAAGATGAATTATAATAGAAATACATAATAATTATCACATTCTACTTTCCAACTAAACTTTGGGTAAGACATACCGTTACACTGGAAACAATTATTGTTACATATTGTTTATATATGTACATATATTGAAAATAAAACGACGTGTGATCTGATTCTATTTATGTCCATTGTAAATGTCGGGACCCTATAATAAAATACCGATAAACACTATTATCCCCTCATCTCATTTAATTATCCGTTCACTTTTATTTTAACCTTAATTCTTTACAGCAAAATCTCTCTCTCTTACTCCATACGCATACGAGCAACCTTTTACACGTTGAATCAGTTGACTCGCCAGTCAGTACTGAAGTACTCACTTCTGGTGTGTGCCCCACGACACACCAATTTTTTTTTCTGTGAACTAAATAAAAAATAATCCGGTTTCATAATCCATACGTATCTTCCGTCTGCATTATAACCGCTACCGATCATACAGGTCTTGTCTTACAGTTCTCATACAGATATTTTTAACTGGAGGCTTTTGTCAGTTTTTGTTGGGGAGAATTATGGAGAACCGATGGGTAAATTAGACGTTTACCTACAAATTTGATCAGCACTGATTTGTTAAAAGCTGAGAAAAAACCGATGAATAAAAAGTCTGTCCAGACTTTCAATGACGGACGACTGTGCTGGGGTCGTACAATCGGCTGTGTCTAAAGTAACAAAAAAAAAGCTTTACTCGTTAGCTTCACAGAAGGACACAATTTTATTAAGATGATAACAATGATGATAGTGACAAGATAGAGTCGTAATGGACGGGCATTTGACGTAGAGAACAATCGATTCGTTAGTGTACTAGACCGGAATACTGATGAAGTCGAGAGGATCGAACGGGGACGCGGTTGTACGTTCAAAGTTTGTTTGTACTGTAATCCGCTTAACCTGCAGCGCAATCTGATCGAATCAGCTGACTCTGACGTCATCGTTAACTCTTCATATTGTCGTAATTCAGACTCTGCAGTCTCAGACGACTTGTCCAAAAATTATATAATATCCCGAATGAAAACAATAAACTTTTTCAAAGACACAATCATCTACATCAGCGAATTCCGTGTAGTAAAAAGAGAAATTACAAAAGGACTTGAGTCTGTTTATGATTTTTAATTCAGTAATATGAATGGGAAATCTCCGGAGAATACGAAATCGGAATAACAATTAAAAATAAATAAACACGGCACAAAAAGTGTGACAAATGGCAACAAACCAAATTTACTTGATGATGTACGCAGCGAAATTAAGACAAACGACAGACCTGCACACAGCCCTAATGGAAGTTACGAGTAACTGGCGTGCCCTCGTCATAAATCTGCCAATTTGCTTTTCACCTGGTGTTTGGTTAATTTCGGTTATGATGGAATTTTAGATCACGTAATATTTCCCTGAATACTCTATTTCTTCACTTTTACGCCGTTTTTCAAAAGTTAACGTTTGCACTCCTTGTCTGCGTGGATTGTGTATCGACTATGTTAAAATTAACGTTACACTGTAATTACTTCACGTGTAATCATAATTAATTTTATTCGTTTCCATCTGGGATAGGGGTACAAAAAATTTAACCGAAAAAATTTATTTTATTTTATTTAGAACATTCTAATGCTGTATAGTAACCTCTCTTATTTGCTCATCCGTCATTCTCCAGTCTGTCAGTCTACCTTTCTGTCTGTCCATCTCCCCCTCACAAACTCTCTCTTTCTCGCTCTCTTTCACCTCTCTGTCACTCTACCTTCCTTTCTCTGTCGTTTTACGTCACATCATGAAGTTTTTGGACCAACCCTCTATTATTGTCAAACGTTCTGAACAATTTAACCGGTTATAGTCTTCCTCCAAGACACAATTTTTTAACGCTTCTTCTTCTTCTTCTTCTTCTTCTTCTTCTTCTTCTTCTTCTTCTTCTTCTTCTTCTTCTTCTTCTTCTTCTTCTTCTTCTTCTTCTTCTTCTTCTTCTTCTTCTTCCTCCTCCTCCTCCTCCTCCTCCTCCTCCTCCTCCTCCTCCTCCTCCTCCTCCTCCTCCTCCTCTTCCTCTTCCTCTTCCTCCTCCTCTTCTTCTTCTTTTTCTTCTTCCTTCCTTTCTTTCTCCTTCGTTCCTTCCTTTCTTCTTCTTCTTCTCCCCCTAGCCTTCCAATTTTTATCTTTTCCTTCTTCTTCTCTTTTTTTAAAACATATTTTTGTTCACCAGCTGTCCTTTGTGAACTGTGACTCTGCCTTCTTCTCGGTTTGCCTTATGGTTTCTTTCTTTTCGGGCCTACTAACTGTATTTCCTCTCACAAAGTTCGTAACCTCCTTTCATTCATTCGTAAATCACGACTATTCCATTGATCTTACCTACTAACCGCAGAAGAAAACGTAGTCATGTTCGTGCAATCAGAATCGTTCATGAAACAGACAGTAAACGAGCACCAGTAAAAAGAATACTTGCAGACAGAGGTTGGTACTCGAAGCCTTGCCTAAGTGTGGTGATGGAACTACACAAGAAGCTGATATTGTGTATAATAGTAGCAGAAGTTATGAAAATAATCGACGTTGAGTTTGCGTCTTTATGTTCTACTTTCTATCGTGGTTATCGTGGTATCGTGTCCTACGACGTAATTACGTTACGCTCTAGAAAATTTGGGAGCATCATTCTACGTGTTTCTCGACTAGTCCACCACATGCAGCATCTGTGCACTCACGGAGCCTCCAGACTGTTCTAGCTCTTGTAACTATGCAAATTATGTCGGCACGCCGTCAGGAATATGGAAAATTATTCTGAAGGCCGGCTTAATCAGTCAGTTACAGTTGACTATCTATTTAGTGCGGATCAAATGATTGTTGCGGATTAGTGGAAAATAAATACTGTGTTAATTAGTGCGGCACTGTAATAAGGTGACATTATTATTGCATGTATACAAATTTAACTTGAAATAAGTATTGTTGAGACTACCTTTGTTGATTTCAAACTGTTTTTTTGTGACTGATTAAAGTTGGTAGTTGGCGACTTCATAAGTGTCAATTTCTTTGTTTCCACTGTACAATTCGATGGTCTGTGAGATCGTCGTAACAATTCGCATCCACTTCCGGATACTCGGGAGTCGACTACGTGATGTACAACGATCGATACAGCGTCATTGTTGACGTGCCAATGAACTGTACCCCTCAAGTTTTCTCGGAGGGTTACACGGCCGGAGTCAAATTTAACAACATTGTATCCCTCAAATTTGAATACGAACATAAAGGTATATCAACACTGACAGACATAACTGATTACACCGACGTCGGGCGACATTTAATTTGTGGATCATCGAGCTGTTTCGTTTCAATCCTGCGTGTGTATTCTACTCTCAAACTATATATGTCAATCAGAGTACAAATAATACTTAATCTTAGAGAACAACGAACGGATAAAAAAATGCAACAGCTACAAATACTTGGAAATAAACTTTAATGAAGAAGGAACATATAATTTGAAATAAAAATTCAAGAATAAACAAAGCAAAACAAATAATTAGATCTTTGAATGGGATTCTATGGAGCAGAGAAATTGGAAAACAAAGTAAGAAAAGAATATACGATAGTATGACTAAAAGCACGTTGATGTTCGGATCCGAAACATGAGAGAATAAAAGAACAGGTAAAAAGAAAGTTAGAAGTTACAGAAATGGATGCTTTGAGACGAGCTGCTAGAGCTTCAAGGCTAAAGCGGATACGACATGAAACGATCAAAGAAGAAATGGGCGTTCAAAAGACAATCATCGACTGGATTGAAGAAAAACAACTAATCTGGTACGGACACGTACAAAGAATGGAACAAGACGGACCAAAGAAAACAATGAAATGGATACATAGAGAGCACAGAAAGAAGAGAAGACCCAAGGAAACATGGATAGAGGGCATAAGAAGATCAATGAGCGATAGAGGACTAAACGGCGAAAACTGCAACGACAGATAACAATGGAGATTAGGCATCGGACAACGTCGTAGGACGTTTTGACACCGAATTTAAAAAAAAAAAGTACAAATAATTTGTTCGTTTTCATTAAAACCTTTCGTACAAATATATCTTAATCATGAATTTTCATCGATAGGAGTAAACAGACCATACACCATTACTGAATGCTACACATTTACGAAGATATACACGGGCGCAGAGTGTTTTGTGATTTACGCTCAGATTTGCAATATTTCAGCAGTTATGGCTTTCGGAAGTATAGTTTTGGCACTTTAAATGTTATTATTAAAAACTGAGAGCACATAAACGTCACATAATTTTGATTTATACTGGAGGAGGTCCGCTCCAACTATTGCGACTGGAGGAGCAGTATTAGCGCCAAATGCGATCCCATCCCGTGTACTGTACTTTGTAAAATAAATAATACCGGGGCTAGGGTCGTTTATCAGCTTCTGTTAATACACAATATTCGTGCACTAGCTTATGTGTAACGTATATTTTAGTTGTGTGTGAGCGTGCGGGCGCTCGCGATTTAATAACTAACAGACAAACCAGAACAATCAGACGGTGTTTTTTGCCTGAATTCGTATTTTATTATACAGATAATATTTACGGTTGGATGCATTTGGGTCACAGAATAGTCAAAGTACAAGCAGCCAGACTTCGATGTAGTTGAGTTCGAATCCTTCAGAGTGGACAGTATTTCATTTAAACACTCACAGGCACACGAATCAATTCGTAGTATAAGAACTGTGAAGAATGAACTAAGGAAGTAAGGAGTTCCTAAGGCTTTCGCGGCCTGCGTCAACATTGTTAAAATTGCTTTCTGCCGAGCTTTTATTCCGTGGTCTTCTGCTTCTTCCGTTAACAGACACTTCGGCCCCACCGTCGGAGGCCATCTTCAGTGTAAAACGATAGAGAAATCGGCACGGTTTCCGCCAACCCACCCCAGTACTGAGCTGCAGACTAACGGTATTGACTTCGTTTCAACTCTTATAACACAAGAGTTAATGAACATCGACACCGACATCAGCCGTAGCGATACTTACCTTTGTGTACTTCAAAGAAATTATAATATTTTGGAGGCCATAGAAACATTTCGACCGTACTAGTTAGACTTTCGTGGCAAAAACGGATCAACACCATAGTCATATTGATCCTTCTGCCACAACTTTTGTAGGTTAACTGGTAAGTGTAGCATCAATCCAAGGGTCGGCCCAAGTACTTTTGCATTCTGAAGACGACAAAGCTCGGGTTCCTATAGAGCTCATTGCGCAAGCAAACAAGCACCCTTGCTTTATGCATATACTTTGTTTCTTTACCGTACCATAACTGAATGATAGCAGAGCGTCACAAACTCAAGCAGAGCGTCTGAGGTCCTTATGTTTACGCCGGTATTGAAGTAGATCCGATGATACACTTTACTTCATTATTTTATGTGTAGTCCCCTACTTTAAAAACAACTTGTTAAATTTTAATTAAGGCGAATTTAGCGTATTCCTTACATATTTTTATATGTTTATATTTTTGAAGATAATGTACGTTTAATAAATTAGAAATTTAAAAACTCATAACTTTTTGATATAATTTTGTTTGTTTACCAGCAATTTATTGTTAATTACAGTAAATTTAAACAGTAATACACTGTTAATGATTTGGTGTCTATATAGACTTACTTCTACTCAAAAACGTACAATGAATTTAAAGATTGAAAAAAATCACGCGAGGTAAGATTGGCTAAGAGATACGAAGACATTTGACAAGTCGTGTCTAAGCACGAGGGGGAGAGTCGGGGTTCTGCTTATTTTTCCTTTTCCTTACAAGGAGAGAGGTCTAAAAAGAATTTAAATGTGCTTACGTCGAATGGCCTCTTGCAAGGCAGGAATCAAACGACGCGTTTATACTACACCTCCATACAGACGTGTAACTTAAATTGCGGCCAACCAGGCGCAACAGCTAAGGCGTAAATGTAAAACGTAACACTTATTTATAAATGTAGCACAGAATTTTAAAATATTCCTCACGACAACAGGAGTATGGAGGACAATTAGACGTATGATGCTGGTAGCATCGAATCTTTTCTTTAATAGTAAGAGTTTTCAACAGTGTATTGCATTAAATTGTTTTGCCAGCATAGTTGTTTTGTAAAGTGTACGCTGTTTGTATTGCGTTTTTTCGCAACGGAAACGTGGTTCAGTTAGAACGTTATCCCTTAACGAATTATTGTAATGCGAAATCAAAATTACTTCAGAATACATTTTCTGATACTCATGTGCTAAATAATTCGTGAATTAAGTTTTTATTTATTTATTTGGGTAAATTTATTTACATAGTAAATACTGTATTTATACTGTACTTTTTGGGTTGCACGACTTTTCGATCACGCTTATAAGGTATATCTGCATATTTCTCCTCAATAAGCTGTCTGGCAAGAGGTGATTACACATATGTAATTGGTTCATTACAGTGAAAGGAAAAAGGAAAGTTTACGGTGTCAGAAAATAAATTTTAAGTATTTAATTTTCAAAGCGAAGATACATAGTGAACTTAAAGGAATCCAATGTGTATTATGGATTTATCAACACGGGCCCAATTGTCGTTTTACGTGATTTTAGGTGGCAACAACGTGTCGTACGCTAATGGAATACATTACGTAATACCACAATTAAGAAGTCGTAATCCATACAGTTAGATGATATGACTCTAACGCTTTGGTCTATGCATATTTACTGTTGAAATATATATAAAAAAAGAATTTCGACTCACACAGTGCCCGTCTGCTCGTCGTACGCGAGTATGTCTACAACGACATCTAGTCCAGAAGTGAGATCAACTACGCGATCAGCTGATACCAGACACAGCTGTCTGTAGTTACCGTTCGCGCCGCCTTGGTTGCGCGGCAGCACCATGAAGAAAGACGTCTGGTTTTTGAATACCGGTCGTTTGATGTCCAACCAGCCTTTGTCCTCCACATGTTCGTGCACCTGAAAACATTAAAAACAGATGCTTACTAGCAAGAAAATAAATAAAAATAAACATACACGTGATCGGAAACAAGATTTTGTCTAACCTTATCATAAATGTAAACTGTCTCATTCTTCTTTCTATTGTTTAAATTAGCAGCCATCCTTACTATTTATTTTGTGAATTTGCTAACTGCTATAATTTTTATTGTTCGACTAAGCTTTTTGATTACAGGTTTTAAGACCTGATGATGTGTCATTCTTGTTTATTATATCTGTCTACTGATTTGACGTATCATTATCTGTGTGTGTGTGTGTGTGTGTGTGTGTGTGTGTGTGTGTGTGTGTGTGTGTGTGTGTGTGTGTGTGTGTGTGTGTGTGTGTGTGTGTGTGTGTGTGTGTGTGTGTGTGTGTGTGTGTGTGTGTGTGTGTGTGTGTGTGTGTGTGTGTGTGTGTGTGTGTGTGTGTGTGTGTGTGTGTGTGTGTGTGTGTGTGTGTGTGTGTGTGTGTGTGTGTGTGTGTGTGTGTGTGTGTGTGTGAGGGGGAGGATGAACGCATGAACACGTCCGTGTACATTTTATATTGTATTGCAGTTATCTTGGATAATAATTTTTCAATGTAATTTAAAATTATTCTTTAATTCTGACTTTACATTTCCGGGATGCACTAACAGGCTAAAAAAAAGTTAAAGGACAACATATAGCGTTCTTCTAATAACAACAGAACAACAGATATGTGTGTTGGAATTTTTTTTTTTTTTTGTAATTATTTAATAAAATTAGCTCCTAGTAAAGTTTTAATATATGAAAAAAAAAATATTATGCCATATTTTTATTCGATTTCCTGTTTAGTATTATTTGTGTTGTATACAAAACAACTAATTGCTGCCTAAGCTAAGAGTATTATACACAATTTATTTTTACTTATCGTTGTAGGCTGCCTGTGGTGTAACCTTGGTAACAGTCGAGAATTTGCCTCTAATTAATTTACATCCTTGATCTCTAGAAATTTTCCGCTTCTTTTTTGTCAGAGAAGATGCGAGAATGGATCTACAAGGCTTAACGAACGCTGTTTTATGTTGTATATTATGTTTAATTAAACGTTCATTTTGCTGTTCCGTAATGAATTTACCTCCATCTGAGATTCGATCTCGTAAATTACACTTTCATTCGGGTCTTTTATTTTGTCTTCAGTCTTATCGCAGCTGCTACAACATGTCGACTGTTTTGTGAAGAGCCTAGTCAAGTTTTCTGTAGAGTGGAAATTACGTGTAAAATTTGTGTTTATGTTGCTTCTTGGTTTTCCGTATTCCGCGTGTTTGTATATACAACGAAAAGTTTTATTTAACATTGTTTCCATTTTATTCAATATTTTCGTGGCTCTAAATCTAGGGACTCCTATACCGTATTGCGATTATCTATTTGCGGAAAGGGAACAGAAAATTAGTTTGATATAGTTCACATGTATGTGGACCGTGGTCAGTTGCGACCCAGTCATACAAAAACCGATCGGTTGCTACGTAAGTGAAAATTTGAACCCGGTCAATTTCGATCCGGCCGACAATATTGGCCATAAATTGTGATTGACAACATCGTCCTAGCAGCTATAGACACAGATAGCGTGCATCAAAGGCGTGTGAAGAGATGAAGGGTCACGCCTGGAATGGTAATGCGTACGCCTGTTTTCATTGTATGTATACTGTTGCGACAAATCAACTTTCTCTGTTCATGTTTCTGCATATGTACACGCTACATGCTGAGCGCATGTGTAACAGACCTCTGCACTCGCTTCACTCGCCCTTCGGCCGCCTATCGATTTACGACTTATTAAAAACATCACCCATCACCTATATGTCACAGACATCGCATTAGATCGCGACGCTGTCCCTTTAGCGAACCGTTTCCGCTCACTCCGCTCGGAGCTAAGAGGATGTCACGTGTGCGACTCTCGAATAACAAATCTAATAATCGCCGATAGCAACATTAACACATTTCACCAATAATTAACATTAATATCAGCATTAGCTACATAACTCAGTAGTTGCCAGGACATCTCATTCGCTCATTGTAACGTGCGTATTACAACCACTTTCCTATTGTACATTAACTTCATAAGCCTCCGTCTTACTAAAAGGACACCTACCTAACCAACCTAAACTAGGAGGAACCTAACCTAACAAACTTTACCTAACCTAAAAATATATTGGAAGAAAGTGGTTTCTCGCACAAATGAAAAAGTTACAGTATTAACTCCTCGTCGAAGTTAGGAACATGAACGTTTCTACTAGTTGCTACGGATTCGGACAATTGCGACCAGGTGTAAGTGCGGGGCTCAATTGTCGGGGTATAAACACGTTAAAAACGTTGTTTCTTCGTAACTGGGCGAGACTGCATCCAGTATACCTATACCAGTATAAGTTCGTGCTTAACATAAAACCAGACCGACAAAGAAATCGAGTCTTCTTTGTTAATATGCCGCTATTAATATCTAAAATATTGTCTGAATCAAAATTTAAAATGTATTGGATTCCCTAAGACCGTTTGTTATTTACGGTAATAAAATGAGGACAGTAAATAAAAGAGACAAACAAGATTTAAGAATCTTTGGGGGGGCGGAATCACTGAGAAAAATATCTACTGCGATATAAAAACGGAATGTATCAAAGTTACGATGAAATCGTCTTAATAATTTAAAAGTCTTAATAGAACTAAATAATAATAAGGATGTAATCAGATTATGAGCTAGATCACTTTCGTAGAAAGAAGCGACTAGAAACGCCAGAAGAGTAACCGAGTGAAAAACACTTGATACAAGAAGAATTTGAAGATAAATAAAGAAGTGGCCAACGGATATAGGGAAGGATTTGTGATCACTGGAACTTCGAAAGTACATAAGGTTTATCGAGGGTAGGAAGAAGTTGTTGTCTATAGAAGAGTAGGTCAAACTTCTCACAAGGTTGTGGCACCAGAGAGAAAAAAAGAAGCTGATGTACTTATTTACTGTCAGAAAATAATTTAAGGCAACGCAGAAAGCAATATATAGCAAATAATTAACTTACATTTTTTCCGTCTGTTTACGTTTATAATTAACCTTTTTAATCACGTTAGTATTATAAAGGGATTAACTGGGTACTGCGAGTTTCCTCATTGTAAATTTGAAAACGACCAAATTAAACTAAAGACTCGGACTGTTAGATTAATCATTATAACGATAAAAGAGTTTAATAAAAGTGTGATCGTTTCCTGTGTCTGATAACTTTTTACTGGTACCGTAAAATGTCAATATCTACGTTACAGTTATGCTTAGAGTTATATTTTATGGTTAGATTCATTCAGGAATGTGCCTGATTGTGTATTTGTGTGCGTTGTTTAGTTCTTCAATGGCATAATGTCGAAAACAGGATGCATAGTCTCCCCTACGTGTACCATCATCATATGTCGCTGAGTCAACAGGCAGACAGGATGTTCTAGAACCGTCAACAAGAAGTATCCGACATGATATTGGCCGATTAACTGAGAAACGTCTGAAACGTCTGGTGGTGACCAAACTCCACCAGGTTTCATCTTGTTATTTGAATTAGAAGTCTCTGCAATTCCAACTTTGTCGTGCTTACTTGCTGAACTGCTACTTGTCATGTTCCGATCGAGACCTTTCAGTGTTTCCACCATTTTAAAGTCCTAAATAAAAAGTAGATTAGGGCAGACTAGAACAGGGATTAGACAATTACACAGTGTTATAAGGGACAAAAAGATTAGAAAAAGCACCCAAAAAATGATATTTCAGACATTAGTTCAAAGCATTATGATGTATGCAGCGGAAGTATGGGTTATCAACAAAAAGAACGAAAGAAAGATTCTTGCAACGGAGATGGAATATTGGAGGAGGTGCTGTGGAATAACGAGAGCAGACCGAATAACAAACGAGGAGATCAGAAGAAGAATGGAAACGGAAAGAAGTGTAATTAACTACATCGAAGAAAAAAGACTGGTGTGGTACGGTCATGTCCGGAGAGCCCAAAATAGGTGGATCAACAAAGTGACGGAATGGAGTCCATTAGGAAGGAGGAAAAGGGGAAGACCGAGAAGATCTTGGGGGGACGAAGTGGATGAATCTATGCAACGTATAGGACTTGAGGAAGGACAATGGGAACATCGGGAGAATTGGAAAGCCAGGTTGAAGGAAGGGAGACGGCACTAGCTGTAGCAACCCTATTATATATATTAAGTCCTAAACCACGACCTTAAGGCCTCGTCCGGAACATGA